>OU896710.1:25350795-25950795 GCA_918026855.4 Phaedon cochleariae
TCGAATATTTGAATTGTGAACGTCGGTGCGATATCTCGATTTTTCATGTAAGTAAGTTGGAATTTTGAGCTTCAATAGTTCAAAGCAAAAGCAAGCAAAATGTTATTTACGGCGGTTAATCATGTTGAGCCAATGACATTCATTCAGTTTGTGAGAAATTCTTTGACTGCGCCTTATACCAAATATTAGACGGAGGCATGAGTTTTGCAATTTTTGTATACGTTTTATATCCACACTATCAAGACATGCCCCATAAACTACATCGC
This sequence comes from Phaedon cochleariae, assembly GCA_918026855.4. Classification (NCBI taxonomy): domain Eukaryota; kingdom Metazoa; phylum Arthropoda; class Insecta; order Coleoptera; family Chrysomelidae; genus Phaedon; species Phaedon cochleariae. The sequence goes on from OU896710.1 coordinate 25,351,062, forward strand.
AGTGATCTAGATGAGACAAAACCAGAGATTCAAATAATATTTTTTTCAAATCTCTGCAATTTTTTAGAGATGTGCTCTTTGGATTTGAGTTCACTGTCAATCATAAGACCCAGACTTTTACCATATTCAAGAAATGGAATTTCTTCATTGCCGATGTGCAATTGTATTGAATTTAATGCAAATTGTCTTGTGGTATCTTTGCTGAAAAGCAATGCATACGACTTACTTGGATTTATTTTTGATGAATGATTATTAGATGTGATGGTCATGGTCATGATTAATTTGTTGAACAGACTCAAATAGATTATCACTTTTGAATGAACAATATATTTGCTTGTCATCAGCATAAAAATGATATTTGCAATACTTAATAGCATTTTGAAAATTAGCAGTGTACATAGTATATAATAAAGGCCCCAGGATACTTCCTTGTGGAACCCCTGTAGTCACTCTGATTGAAGCAGATATTTTTCCTCTAATTTTAACGTGCTGAAACCTGTCAGTTAAGAAAGATTTCAAGAAAATAATTGCACTCTGCATGAAAGCAAAAAAATGTGATATTGAAATAAGAGTTCTATGGTGTATCATATCGAAAGCTTTAGTATAGTCAAGTAAAATCAAGACGCTCATTTCATTTTGATCAGTAGCTCTCAATAAATCGTCAACAATATCGACAAGTGCTGTTGCGCAACTGTAACCATGTCTAAACCCTGATTGCTTCATAGGAAAAATGTTATCATTACTTGAGTGTGACCTAATCTAGATTTCCATTATTTTTTCTAATATTTTTGAGGACGTAGGAAGTATATTCATGGTTCGAAGATGTTTTGGATTAAGTGAGTTGAATTTGCTGACAGTGGTATTCATGGCTTCAAAACTATTTTTGATTTAGCAAAGAACGATGTCAAGAGTCTCATAGTGAATGTTCACTCTGAAGAAATATTCTCTTTCAGAAAATGAATATTCTGTGTTGGGTTCCCAAAATATTTTTTTCATGTGATGTTTCTTTTTTCCTGAAACTTTGGTTGATAACTCCATTTTGCGGCGACATTAGTAGCTCTCTTCTGCAGTTGGTCGTAGTCATCTCTTTATTCGGCTAGCTACAAATAATAACGTGCACTGCACTCAGAGGGTAAGAGCGTAGAATGTATAATATTTGCAGCACATCACCACAGTAAGACTCGGGAGACTGGGAAATATATTCTGAAAACTTATTCGCGTTATCGGACAGGTCACGAGAATAAAAATTCATTTCAAACATATGGTTAACAATTCTGCGTGCCGCGTGAGTCCTTTGGGCCCCCCTTGACGTCCAAGCCTTCCGCACCGCGGGGTTTCTCGGTATAGTAGAACCGCCACTGTATCCAGTTCGATCTCTTGAATGGCATAGCTTCTTCCTCATGGCATAAGTGGTCTTTATTGTAGTTTGTGTCCCTGATTGAATCAAATGAAAAATTCATCGTTGATACATTCTTCCCAATTCATTTTTTCCAGGAGAATCTGAATAAAATTCAATTCTTGACTTCTTTTATATTCTCATACTTTTCTAGTGTTATGGATGTTCATTGAATACGTTTTCAATTGGAGATAGAATATCTCATCCAATATCAAAGTTTCCTTCAACAACCAGAACCTGATACCCACTCTCATGATCCATATCAGTATACCCTTATAAATATAATATTGAACCCTCCAAGAAGATTATGCACCATAGATGATGTGCTGATACCATACAGAAATTGGTTTTAGATTGTCATTCTAACTCATATTTTGTTTAGTACTTTTACCCTTTATATACTTTCATCCTAATCAATTAGTCAGGTAATGTATTACCCTATATGAAATAACATTTGAGTTGTTAACATGACGACGTGTTGTTGAAACAAGAGAATTAATCAATAAAGTTCAGGAGAAGTTGCAATATCTTTCTATTCAATTTCAATTCCTTCAGTGATTATCAAACAATCACCACTATATACAGTCCACGCATTATCGAAGCATCGAACATATTGGTCCTTCGAGCTGGATTCAAGAATTCAAGAAATTTCATCATCATCGGGATCATCATCGGGAGTCGTTATTCGAGAAGACAACATCAACGTCAATCGAAAGGCGCAAGAAACACCAAGTTCCAGACGACGGTTGATGTTAGCACCTGGCCAAGCATCCAGACTCAGAGCAGACAACCGTTAGCAGCTGGTAGAACAGAACATCAGGAGGATATCGTTCCACAACATCAACAAATATGGTAAAATTTTGTATTGTTCTCATTTCTGAGTCAGTTTACATTACAATTCAGCATAAAATGTATAATTAATAAAATACTCATTGGTTTTATTATTTCACTCACTTTTTGATCACAGCTACCTTCCATATTCCAAAGAAATCAGTTTTTAATTTATATTTTATGATCAATCAAATAATTTTGCATCATGACAAACATAGATAATTTGACATTGAAATACAGGGCAATCCAAGGGCAGTTAACAAGATTTTTAAAATTTCATGAAGGTTTCACCTTGGATAAAGAAAATAACATATTTGAATTAGAACTTGTCGTGTCGAAAAGTGTTATATGATTAATATCATGATGTTAGAAGCACTCAGTACATCTCACGTCAGAGTGTCAGAGAGCTATTGAGTTAAATAAGCTACTATTCGAGTATCTTCTGAGACAGTTCTCAAGTTCAGGGCATTACCATTTTAATAAGCTTGAAACATGGTGTCGGGTTATCCTGAAAGAAGATGAAGGATAGCGAAAAAGTGAAATAATTAGCGACACATTTGACAAGGGTCAAAAGATGACAAGTGTGGAAGATAAGATAAAAGATTTGGAACAAAAACTGTAACACTATGAAAAAAACCAGATTTATGTTGAAAACACGAGTTTGAATATTCCATTACCGAAACCAGTATCACTATCGGATGGAGACATCTCAGGAAATTTTAAACTATTCAAACGTTCCTGGAAAAACTACACCATAGCCAGTGGATTGGAAAAAAGGCAAGAAAAAGAAAAAATTGCAATTCTTCTGACCGCTCTCGGTAAAGATATATTCAAAAGATATAGCAACTTCACCATATCGGATTCAGAAAAGGAGAAATGTTCCACGTCGATAGAGGCGATAGGAAGAAACTTGTCAACGGAAACCAATGAGCGATATGAACGTGCGATTTTCAATATGGCAAAACAGAGTGATGATGAAAGCTACTCAGACTATTTCAATCGCCTGAAGTCATTGATAAAGAATTGTCAATATGGCTCTCTCGAAGAGGACTTGTTATTAGACAAAATAATATACTCTATAAAGGATATTCGATTGAGAAAAAACCTTTGGGTTGATAAGCAAATAACCCTCATTCAAGCAATTGAAAAATGTAGAGCCGAAGAATTATCTGAAAAGCAGCTGAATACGTTGAAGTATGAAAAAGAAGCGGACATCAAGAAAATCGCGAGATATACGAAGATTAAGCAATTGTACCAGGAAAGGCCAAGCAGCAGTAAATAATATGGCAGAAATAAGCAAAGCTACATGAAAGATAAAGAGATAAAGCAAGATAAAGCATATGAATTGTCCAGCGAAAGGTGCGATCTGCAAATTTTGTAACAGAAAGGATCATTTCGCAAAGGTATGCAAACGAAAATGGAATAGATTGAGGAATGTAAAGCAGATTCAGGATGCATCCGATGAAGAATCCGATGAAGAAAGCGATGATTCAGAGAGTTGTGAAGAAGTTATTCTCAGTGTGAATAATGATGAAAAAAAGGAGTTGAACGCATAATTGATATTCAAAGTCAAGGATGACATTTGCAAAGTGACTTGTCAATTAGATACAGGGGCGACATGTAATGTTATAGGATATAAAGAAATGTGTTCCATAACACAGTACAGAAATCCAAAGCTTATGGATTCTTCTTCCAAACTGAAATGTTTTGGTGGTCAGATTATACATCTCCTTGGTCAGAAAATCTTGAAATGCATAAGGGATGATAAAACTTACAATTTGCTTTTTGAAGTTGTTGAACATCACCATAAGCCTTTATCATCAGCTAATGCGTATGAAAAGCTGGAACTGATCAAAATATGCAATGAGGTAGTGAAGAAAGAAGTGAAGAATTATGAAGCAGAGAAACTGATGAATGAATACAGAGATGTTTTTGAAGGGCTAGGAAAAATCGAAGGCGAAATATCTCTAGAAGTTGATGACAAAATAAAACCTACAATACAACAACCAAGACGAGTACCACTTGCAATGAGAGAAGAGTTGAAAACAATACTTAAAGACTTGGAAGACGACGGAATCATAACGAAAGAAGAAGGCCATGCTAATTGGACAAGCAATATTGTTCTGGTCAGGAAGAACAACAAAAAATTGCGTCTATGTATAGATCCTTTGAAAGTCAACCAAGCCTTGAAAAGTAATAAGTATCAAATTCCTACATGAGAAGAAATGATGCCAGAATTAGCAAACGCCAAAGTTTTCTCAACGCTAGACGCTAAAAATGGATTTTGGCATGTGCAACTGGACGAACCATCGAGTGAGCTCACTACATTTTGGACGCCACAGGGCAGATATCGATGGTTAAAACTTCCGTTCGGATTGGCTCCAGCGATGTAAATTTTTCAGATGAAACTTCACCCGATCGTTCACGGATTGAAAGGAGTTATTTCCATAGCAGACGATTTGATGGTTTATGGTAGTGGTGAGACAGAGAAGGAAGCTCTGATTGACCATAACAAAAACCTGAAAAACTTGTTAAATCGCCTGAGAGAAAAAATGTCAAACTGAACAGAGACAAAGTGAAGTTATGCCAGAAAGAAGTAACATTTTCTGGTCATAATCTCACGAGTGAAGGTGTTAAACCCGATGTAGGAAAGGTGAACGCAATAAAGAATATGGCTACTCCAAAAACTAAAGTAGATGTTATGAGATTCATGGGAATGGTGACGTATTTGAGTAAATATATACCGTACCTTGCTCATGTGGCAGAACCCCTGAGCAAACTCACACATGTTAATGAAAATTTTTATTGGGAACGAAAACAAGTAAAATCATTCAATCTTATGAAATAATTGATCCAGAAAGAGGCCTTTTTGAGATACTTCGATGTAAGGAAACCTGTTGTCATACAAACAGACTCATCATCTTTTGCTATAGGGTGCACTTTGATGCAATATGTACCTGTGGCATATGCATCGAAAATGCTTACAACTTCTCAAACGACATATTGCCAACTAGAAAAGAAAAGGCTTGCAATTGTATATGCCTGTAAGAAATTCCATCAGTATATTTCTGGAAAAAATGATATTTTGGTCCACACGTATCATAAACCCATTATAAATATTTTGAGAAAACCAATAACAGAAGCGCCGAAAAGATTACAGAGCATGATTCTACAGATGCAGAAATATGATTTGAGAATCGAATAGATCAAGGGAACTGAAATGTATATTGCGGACTTATTATCAAGAATACCAGAAAACAACATTGAAGAAAATTACGAAGTTTACGAAATTAATGGAATATTCTCAGAAATAGAAAATATAAATTCATAAAAGGGAAACAAGATTTCGGATGAAACTTTTGAGGAGATTTGTGAAGAAACGAAGAAGGATGAGAGCATGAGCAACTTATTCAAAATTATTCAGGATGGATGGACAGCAAAGGTAGCGGACGTTCCACTTTTGGTAAGACCCTTCTGGAGATTCTAAGAAGAGTTACACACTCAACATGGTGTCATATTCAGAAGTGATCGAATTGTTATTCCACCAAGAATGAGAAGAAATATTTTGGATAAATTACATTATAGCCATTTAGGTATGGAATATACGATCAACTTAGCAAAAGAACGAGTTTTTTGGCCATCAATTACTACACAAATCAAGGAAAAAATCCAAAACTGTGAAATATGTCTCAAATATTCGAGAAATCAAAAAAATCCTCCCATTTATAATTATACCTATACATTTATGGAGATATAAATCCACATATCAAGGCTAGGCCTTTAGTGGATAACCTACAAATTTATTTGCTTGAAATTTGTATTCTGATCAACTTGTTGAGCATTGTAACTAATAGGGAAGGTGGATATTAGATTAGATTATTATAATTATCATTAGTGAATTGAGATCTTAATTATGTACCTACATATCAATTTGCAAATAAATTCAATTATTATTATTATTATTATTATTATGAAATCACATCCAACTCCTCAGAAACCTTTCGAAATTGTCAGCGTAGATGTATTTGAAGTGACTATGAAAGGGAAACAGAAGAAGTTCCTGATATTGGTGGACCATTATTCAGATTTTTTTGAAGTGTAGGAGCTGAGAGATTCATCGGCAAAAGAAACGATTAAGGTTTTTAAAAAGGTGTTTAGCAGGTATGGAATACCTAAAAGGGTAATCAGCGATAATGCGACAAATTTCGTCAACTCTGAATTCAAAGAGTTCCAAAAATCTTGGAATTTCAAACATGTGACATGAAGTCCAAATCATTCGCAAGGAAACGGTAAGGCTGAATCAGCAGTGAAAGTAGCAAAAAATCTAATCTTGAGAAGCGTAGAGAGTAACAGCGATTGTTCAGTAGAATGATGGAAAATAACCGCAGAGAATTCTTCTCTCCTCCAGCCTTTATTGAAAGATATATTTTGTGGAAACCCGTCATGGCCGATAAACCATAAGTGGCCTCCCTCTAGTGAATTTGTTATGATGAAGGCGCCACCGCGGATAGAGAAGAAAATCTTTCTGTAGTTGTTGGGCACGAATCGATGTTCTGCTGCATAAATATTCATTCAACCCAATGGAAAATATATGTCTTTGAGAATTGCACATATTAGTCTGAAACATCAATTCAGGTATTTCTTCAGTGTTGAGAGCATTGACTTGGGCAATGAGAATTCTATTATTGTAATGAAGTGGTTTTGACCAGCTTCATTACTAGACTAGTTTTGATCAAAATCTGAGTACCTAGTTGAATTTCACCTGTTCGAAAGCTCGAAACCTGAAAACCTGAGAGAGCTGTGTAATGCATTGATTTCTGAGTCCCCGAAGCTTTTTTTGATAGTTTACTCCGATAAACACCATTACAACCCTAAAGACTGCAATATTTTTCAACCCTTTGCTTATGATATGAAGTTTGATCGCATTAATCATCAGTTGAAATGATGGATGTTTACCTGGTCATAACTTTTTTGTTATTGGACATTTTCCAGTCAAATTCTTTCAGTAGCATTAGCAAGGGTAGTAGATTATGTTCCTGTGCCCATTTAGGGTTGAATATAATTCTTTCCGCATTTTCATGAGTTTGAGAACATGTGCTTGTGAATGATAATTCCTGGAGACATAGTTGAGGATTCCGACCAATAATAATCTAGGATTGAGCTGTCCTTGGACAGAGGTCAATGGGGAATATGAATACTGAAGACAGCTAAGGGATCTCTCTCGTCTCTACAAGTCTACACTACCTGCTCTACGTTACTCTCTGCTCTTGGTTATCTTGCTGATCTCCTAATGCTCTCATATTACATTCAAAACCAGTGTTAATTATCAATGTATAGTGATTTCCTGTTGCACATATGAGTTGGTATATTTTTCACTACTATTATTTATTCTGTTTATAGATTTATTTCATTCCTGTTGTTGTTCATACCGATACTCACCTGACCTGTGTAAAGAATCCAGAACTGTGTATGTGCGAATGAACGGTTTTTGTCATTGCAGATTTCAGATTTCTTTCTTGTCATTGTTTTTATTTAGTGATTTTCAATATTTCCATTTGTCAAATTGCTGATTATTATTATTATTGACTGACGGCTGACACTAACAAGCCAGTTGTCAATTCTTCTTCTCCTCCTTTTCCTTGAGAAATCCAGTCCTGTGCAACGGTGTCTCTGTGTATTGTGTCCTGTCAGGCGGTGTTCTGTGGTTCATGAAATTTTGACATGAATGGAAAAATATAATTAACCTCACTAAAATTCCGATATCAGAAAATTGGAAAATCTAAGAAGAAGGAAAGATATATATGAATTGAATCTGTTCAATTCGTTTGGAATTCTGTTTCCGATTGTACAGGTAGACTTTATGAAATACACTCAGTTCCAAAAGAAGTGACGCAATTGATATGCCCTAATAACATACTTATGTCCCATGGATATCCTTAGGACGTCCTGTCGGGACATTCAGGACGTCCATGGGACGTCCGAATTTGGTACCGTGGACGTCCATTAGACGTCTAAGGGACGCACAAATGTCCCACTTGAGGACCAAGTAGGACATTTTTGACAACTATCGAATACCTTAATCCTACAGTATTCGTAATCAAGCACAACAGAGGACATCCTTTGGACATCCATAGGACAACCTATCTGCAACGCTGAGGGATATCAATTGGATGTCCATAGGATGTCCCAGGGACGTACAAATTATTCTTGAATTTGAATTTTTCTGGGTCCCTCTAGGACCAGATTTTGCATAACTGATTAGGACATCCCGTTGAGTTGATGGTCCGCGGAAGGTCTCCAAAAAGATGTCCAATGGACTAACGTGAAGGACATTGACAAGAAGTACTTATAGCCTACGAGCAATCATTCGTCGGCGAGGTGTGAGTTAACGTCCTCGCAGGGACAACATAATGAAAGTACCGACTGGGACGTCCATAGGACGTTATTTCTAGGACATTGAAAGAGTACAGTTCATGTACCAATTGGGACATCCGACGGATATTCCTGAAGGACATTCAAAGGATGTCTCTAAAGGACATTTCAATTGTTATACGATCCTGGAAATATTGAGGGCCTCTGTAAGATATTTGAAGGAATGAACCATCAGGAACATTTCATGGTTGTCTAGGAGGGACATTATATAAGATTTGAAGTCATGCCAGAATATTTCCTACTCGGGACATCCGATGGATATCCTTAAAGGAACGTTTGAAATCATTTCCCATCAGGGACATGCCAAGGACATCCTTGCATGGACATTCTACAATATGTACCACGTGAAACGTCTAAGGGATGTTATTTCTAGGGCATTTGGAATGATGTACCAGCTGGGACATTCCGTGGACGTCTTTGCTCGGACATTGCATGAGATGTACGGGATGGGACGTCCCAAGGACACTTATTTTTGGTTCGGGATATTCGGACGTAAATTGTACCAAATAGGGACGTCCCTTGGACGTTGTGTGCTTTTAGGGTTTGGCCTATCTTCTCAAAAAGAAAAAACAAGAAATAGTAGGCCGATTTTTATTTATTTATTATTTGTTGGTAGGTAATGCATTTGCCTTGAAGAAAATAAAGAGGTAAACATTTTTTCAAAGCCTCCTTGATGGTGGTGGAATAACTCGAACCATGATGTATTCTTAATTTTCGACTCACCCTGTAAGTTAATTGAGTAATGGTATACAAAGTGCTTTCACCCTATACGAAAGAGGCTTCTTTCACGAGCATTTTGTTTTTTATTCATTGATATATCTCTAAAATTTTCCGGATTACAGCTTTTTTGCTGATACCTTACGCTTATCCCACAAATTAAATTCATTGAAGGATCAGAGTACTCAAAATTGATTGGATTGTACTATGGTAGGATCACATTGTCTTAAAAAAACAAATGCTGTTGCCATAGCAACTTATTGGTTGTATGCCTCTATATTCGACCATTTGTCGTTGTGTCATTGATAAAGTGTCTTGTTTCATTGACTAAAATTACATGAAATGCCTCAAATAAATCCTGAACAAGTAGCAAGATTAGTTGCGTTAGTAAACGATGGGAGTAGTAAACGTTACGCCGCTCGTGCAGTGAGAGTTCATGAAGCAACTGCTCGTAGAGCAATCCGCAAGTACTAACAAATAGGTAGCACCGCTCGGAGGGTCGGTTCTGGTCGCCCCCGGAAAACTTCTCCAAGAGATGATCGCTTCTTGAGATTGCGAATTTCACGAAATCGATCAAATACAGCGCTGAATGTTCAGCAAGATCTTCGCCAAATTCGTGATGTTGCAGTAAGTAAGCAGACAGTATGTAGACGTCTCAAAGAAGTTAATTTAAAAGCTGGGAGACCTGCACAAGGTCCCAAATTATTGCCCAAACATCGTGCTGCTAGAAGAAATTTTGTTGAAGATTATGGACAGTGGAATATTCCTGAATAGTCGAATTTCTTGTTTACGAATGAGTCAAAGTTTTGCCTTAACATGGTGAATAAAAGAAAAAGAATGTGGAGAAGTACTTGTGAAAGGTTTAATCAAAATTTAATCACAGAATGCGAAAGTTTCGGTCCGTTATGGTGTGGGGAGGGATTTCAATGAATGGAAGGACACCCCTCCATGTTTTTCCGGTAAGGCAGTCGATGAATGCCCAAATCAACATTGACATTTTAGAGCAGTATGTCTCACCTCATGCAGAGTTAGTGGGCAATAATTTTATATTGATGCAGGATAATGCCCGACCACACACCGCAGTAATAGTGCGAAACTTCTTATAAGCTACTTGTATTACCACATTTCAATTGCCTGCGAGAAGCCCCGATATGAATCCTATATAACATTTGTGGGATGGATTAGGAAGGAGGGTTCGTTCTCGCAAGAGGTCTCTGGAAAGTCTCGCAGAAATGGCAGATGCATAAGTGGAAGAATCGGATCGTATACCAATGAAAACGATAAGAAACTCAATTTCCAGTATGCCTCGTAGATTAGAAGTTTTTAGAGTTGCTAGAGGAGGCAATACACGGTATTTAGCAGTCATCCCAATTTATAATTTTGTGTTTAATGAAAATGTTTTTCAAAATCATTGGTATCAGTTTCTTTAATTAGAAAATTATTTCTCGATAAAATCAGAAAGTTGGTAATCTGCAAGGATTCAGCAAAAAAGCTGTAATTCGAAAAATTACAGAGATAAATCAATGAATGAAAAAACAAAATGCTCGCAAAAGAAGACTCTTTCGTATGGGGTGTGAGCACTTTTTATGCCATTACTCAATTAACACAAGTGAGTCAAAAATTAAGAATGAATCATGGTTCGAGTTATCTCACCACCATCAAGGAGGCTTTGAAAAAATTTTCACCTCCTTTTTTTTCAAAGACAAATGCATTACCTACCAACAAATTAGGAAGAAAAAAAATCTTCCTACTATTTTTTGTTTTTTTTTTTTTTTTAAGCAGGAAGGTCAAATATCAAGTACGTCACTTCTTCTGGAACTGAGTGTAGTTTGAATAAATAATTTTCCAGGCCTAACCTAAAAAGACCAGAGACCTGGGAGATATGTTGCTTTGATTCCTGTAATTATACCGACTGAAGATAGCAACCAGTATTCCGAAATAAACCCAGGGTTTGTAATTAAAGCCTACACTTCCTTGGCTCCTTATTGATTCCAGGTCGATTCAATAACATTGACCCCTGGTTTATACTGTAGGTACCGAGGTAGATAAACCTCCTGTACCTTCCTCCACTGTTGCTACTTTGGGCGTCTGTTCAAAAACATTTTGTGCAGGGCAGGTAGAGGAAACTACCTCAAAAACAATCTGGCGCTCGAGAACCCCCCCCCCCCTGTCAAATACCAGAGTAGTCTCCGCCCTGAACAGAGCGCCAAAGTGAGGGCCACAGAAATTAAGGTCTCCACATTTTGAAGTTATCGATGGAGTTGATAACCGTGAAATCATATGAATGAAATGATGATCAGCTGGTATAATGCAAGTCGATGTATATTATTATCATTATTATTCTTATAGTTTGTTTCATGGGTGAAACTCGAGTCAATTCAAGAACCAACAAATTGAAAGCTCGAGAAAAATCCCTGAGCAAATCTTGCATGTATTCTTCAAACGAAAAACAACTGAACAAAACACAAGGAGAAAGAAAAAGAATCAGGAACTTCATACTTGTAATTCCTCATTTTCGACATACATTTCTCGACCAATCATTCGATTGGAATTGGCACTGTTCCTTGAATCGAATGAACATTTGAGGAATAATGGCTCATGTTTCTTTAATACTCTTTATCATGATATTCGACGATTCTCTTGGGCCGAACACTAGGGATAATTGATATGGTCAATTCCCTGATAGAAAGAAGAAGAAGAAATTGATGAAATCGAACGACAGCACGAAATTATTTCGTGAGAAATTGTATTGAATTCCATCAAATTTAAAGAAGAATCGGACTCTTGAAAGTTATCAGGTGAGTGAAAACGCAGATGATGATTTTTTCATCTGCAGTACTCGAAATATATACCACTCCTTATATCGATGTACTGAAAAATCTCAGATGTTCATAACGAGACAAAAATTTCAATCCTCTGAATTTCAATGTTCAATCAATTCAGCATAACTCCATAAACAGGAATGTGTATATCATCGAATTCTGTTGCTTTCTGAATAGATGAAAAACAATTCAAATCGCGATTTATTTTTGAAAGTATGTGCGTATGAAAATGGTTTCATTTGAACCAGTAGTATCGAATACGTGGAAGTAATGATGTATATTCGAGCATATATTCTCAAAAAAATTGAGTGCCCTACTCGAATCACACATCTACACGAAGAAAACAATGGAACAGCTACCATAATGATTTCATTACTATGTTCATGTCGTTCGATCAAGATTATTTTATAATCGATAACAAACAGATCAAAAGAATTAGTCACTTACTCACAAAATGACTATCAGGACACCTGGAAACTTCGAATCACAAACGGTATATTCCAAGAAGGTCACTATTCAGTTTGATGGGAGTAGTTACACTAGGAGACCGTCACTACCAGCATAGGGAAATACACGCTTTAATCTTAAATGGAACGCGGCCTGTGTTCTAGCGGGGAAGCGGGGTAGCGCTGGCGCGAGCTTATCGAAACCGCAACAATAACACTTTAATGACAACAACAAGATTGGATTTTTATATACAGGGCGTTTGAGTTGATTGAAAATTGAAAAAAAAAATATATACAGAGTGTTCCACGGTTCGCGGTCCCATGTTTTAGCATGGAAGGAGTGTTTGAGTTGAAAAAAATATATAAAGGGTGTTTGAGTTGATGAAGATTGAAAAAAATATATACAGGGCGGCCCATGGGGGTGAAAGAATACGAAAACGAAGATGAATAATCTATTCATTTAAGTTATTCTTTTTTACAAAAATGACATGCCTCTTGAGAAGATGGCGGTCTATTCCAGTGTGTAGTCCAATCGGGACGATTGTAATGAATGAAGCATGGCAGCCTGATTTGGAGGTTGAAGTTGCAGCGATATTCTTTAGGAAGTTTGTGCCATATCATTAATAGGTCACAGGGATCTGCATGTTCAATGATGCACTCTACTGGAATATAGTGCAATTCTTGTTCGGTGAATTTTAGCAGAGTGGTAGCAGGAGATTTCAGGAACTCTTAGAGCATAGCTATTTCAGATTTATAACAGAGTGTCTCGATACTGGAGAGTGGATTGCTTTCAATATCGATAGAACGTGGGGAAGTTTTAAAGAGCGAAAATTTCGCTATAATCGACACCAAGCATTGTGTGTGAGAAATGTGGAAAATTCTTGAACGAAACTAACCTATACCACCATATGAGGAATGTTCATAGAGTGGACGCCACCAATTCGAATAACCTAGCTGATTAGCGGATGGTAGTTAATGGATTCAGAAGTTTTCAGATCACACCTATAGAAGTATTCAGAGGTATTCGGAGGTCTTCAGATCACGCCTTCAGATGTCTTCAGAGGTATTCAGAGGTCTTCAGATCACGCCTCCTGAGGTATTCAGATGTCTTCAGAGGTATTCAGAGGTCTTCAGATCATGCCTTCAGAGGTATTCAGATGTCTTCAGAGGTATTCAAGAGTATTCAGATGTATTCAAAAGTCTTCAGCTGTATATCAGACACCATAGCGTTCAGATCATGGAGTCTAAACCACATTCATCAGAGCAAGCATTAGATAAATATCACTGTACAGATTATGATAATGCTTATGGACCGAAATATGTTGACGGCAGATGGACACTTGGACATAAGAATCTACGCTTTGAGGGCCAAAACATAGTCGTAGATAATGTCGATTTCAAAAGTTCTTAGGAATCGAAATCATAGAAAAGAACACCTTTTCACCGTCCACCTTGGAATATATCGAACAACTATTCACACCTAAAACTCATATTACAGCTCAGTGTTTCACCATAGGAGGTATTCTGGTTGATTCATGAAATATGTCGAACAACTCTCTATCAAAACTGGTAATTTGAGAGTCATAGGAACAAGGGGATAGCGTTTAGTGCGAAGGGATGTAATCTGCTGGAAGCGAAATGGGTATCATTTTTCGGGTGATCTAATATGAAAGCATACCCGATCAGACCTAAAATAATTCTGTCATATAGAAATCTTATATATCGTAGGCCAATTCTTATCAGAATCCTCATGAGGAACATCAGTCACGTGACCTGATAGATCGCGAAACGTTTACTTGGTCATAACTGCAGGAATATATGTTTCAACTATACGAGGTGTTTTTGAAATAATAATATGTATTCAGCACATCGATATATAACATTCTCATATCAGATATCTTCAAATTCCTCAAATCAACAGGAAATTGTATCCCGAAAATTGAGCAAAAACAGGAAAACATCATAACAATCTGAATAATTGAACTCAGCACGAAAAATTCATGTAGATGGAACGTTATAGGATTGTTACAGAGTGAAACTATGTAGGTGTAAAATTGGTCTCGCCTCACCTATATGTCATTCGATAGTATAAACGTCTCGAGGTTCGGAATTTTCACGCTTATTCCAATACAGCCCAGTATATAAAAAAATGTGGTTATAAAGCATTTACTTTTAGCTTTTTTCACCTCAGCAGGCTTAGATTCGATGAAAATCTGAAAAATGAATGAAAATAGTGAGAAAACAATTCAGATAAAACAAAAACCGCCATTCTCATATCCCCGTACATGATTCTTTAAAAGCACACATCACTACCATCACAAAGATAGAAATAGAAACTTGATAGTCAGCAGGAAACCTGATAACAATTAAACGTTGATAATGCATGTTTAGCAAACAAAAATTATGTTTTCAACAATATATGAACCACCACGAGGAGAAATATAAAATACAGGACGATTGAAAACCTGAATCAGATGAAATATTTGAGAGACGTATGACGTATTGAGATATCAATAAAGGATGGAGAACCGTGAATAACCTATATTTCCATGTTATCTTTCATAAAGCTAGTATTGGGCCTTCTCAATGATACTGACAATAGATGCGCGAATAGAATACTCTACCTTATGTACGACATCGTCACAAATTATGCTAGATAGATGACATTTGACAGATGCCATGTGACACATGAGGCGTTTTGCAGATAATGTATAATTAAGAGGAGTCATATTACGCATGCGTCAAATCGTGACGGAAACATCACAAAAACAGCACGATTGCAATTTGCTTGGATAAGATAATATGAGGATGGCACACCATTCTAACCAAATGAAATATGAACAACATAAACCAATTATGAATTGTGATCTCAGACAAGAATATTCAAAAAGACTAATATACACGACGAAAAATTATATATCTCTTGTCATCATTCCCAGACAGTTTAAGTATCCCATCCTATTCAAAATCGTATCTCGGCTATCATTTGAAATATTCCCCAACTTCATCAAAATAGAATAATCACAAGGCGACATTCTCTTCAAACCGATATAAAGATTCCTCATGCTCATTATAAATAACAATCGAATCCAAACAGCATATGACACAAAGTTCTATCACGAACGTTGCTTCATAAAAACTGGGATTTTCATTCCAGACAAGAAACTTCTCTACAAAATACAGATACGACCTGTTTGAGAATACTGTTCCTTATATGGGTTCAGCACTCACACATAAAGACAAGCCATACCAGAGAGACAAGCCATGCGCCTGATGAGCGATGCCACACTCACTTATTCTTAGAAAACATCAGAACATCATAAATGAAAACTCATAAAACGACTAAGTTCATCATAGGAAGTGTTTCCAAGATCTCCAAATGCGAAATCTCAGCCAATTTCATTGATATAAAATGATCACAGGGCACCATTTATTGTCACCCAAAATAAAGATACTATATGAAGATCCTGAACAAGAATTGGAATCAATCACTATACTACGACACCGAGATCCATCACGAAAGTTTCAACGAAAAAACTATGATTTTTATTTCACGCGAAAAGCTACTATATGAGATACAGATATGACATTTTTCAGAGTACTGTTCCTACATATTATGGGGTTCAACATCCATACATACTCTGATGCTCTGTTTCTACAAACCAATTCATGTGATTCATCATTTCTAGCATTTTCGATAATATAAAATGAACGACAAAATTTAAATATATCTCTTCAGCATATTCATTGCTGAATTTATCTGTTATACCAGCCGATAGATGGCGGTACAACTACGTTGCTAAGAGTTACTAACAGCCTTCGGTCGAGCGCCAACAAATATGAGCCTCAAACAACTGTTATCATCTTCCATTGGTTATTGCACTGCACCGAACTTATATATTTTCGGATTCGGATTGTTACCTTATATCTGCAAATAGGTCGGCCATTCTCAGGATTTCAGAATGAAAATAATTCATACCGTGTCATCCATCACTGTCATCAAATGAAAAACATCCTTAAAGTTTCTTCAAGATGTTCCGTATCAAGTACCCTGAATGTCTCTGGTACATCCCGTATCATTCCACAAACATTCCAATAGGATGTTTATAAGACATCGCAAATGCTGACACGGGTGTTGCCAGCAACATCCCAAGAATGTCCCAAGGAAAATAGGGATTTTGCCAGAGATGTTCCTATCATCCCATATGGATGGTTCTACGACGTTTTACGGATGTTATTGTGTTATTAGGGCATGTGCCTGGTGAGCGATGTCACACTCACTAATTCTTAGAAAACATCTGAACATCATGAATGAAAACTCATAAAATGACTAAGTTCATCATAGGTAGTGTTTCCAAGATCTCCAAATGCGGAATCTCAGCCAATTTCATTGATATAAAATGATCACAGGGCACCATTTATTTTCACCCAAAATAAAGATACTATATGAAGATCCTGTACAAGAATTGGAATCAATTAGTATACTACGACACCCAGATCCATCACGAAAGTTTCAACGAGAAAACTATGATTTTTATATCACGCGAAAAGCTACTATACAAGATACAGATATGACATTTTTCAGAGTACTGTTCCTACATATTATGGGGTTCAACATCCATACATACTCTGATGCTCCTAGATTTCATTCAGAGATACAGTCCATTCGCCTGATTGGTGTTTCTACACTCACTGATTCTCAAACAACATTGTAACATCACCGAAAAGACATCGACCCTCCACTTTTCTACAGATACACAAAAAAAATAATTTTCAGAGATTCCTACTATCATCCCATCGCTAGCAATACCAGTCAGACGCACTTAACAAATTCAGAAAACGCATTCTGTTGCCACCAATCTTGAATATGTCGAGCAACTCTTCACCAAAACTCATTAAATGACTGAGTTCACTATAGAAAGTGTTTCGAAGATCTTGAAAAGTTTTAAATTTAATACCTATACCTCCTGTTGTAGCCTGTGCATGATTCTCTTCGAATATAATAGGTATTTGCTTTGGTGCGCTTCAACGGATGAATAATAATGATAATCTGACGCATATTGTAGCACCAAACATTCAAACATCGTATACTAATAATTATGAATTAACTTCTAAGACGAAAATATTTGGAAAATCATCTCTCTCTTATCAAGTGAGACATTCCCAGTTATATTGAATATCCTTTCCCCTTTAAGGTATGCACGACGTTCTTCAAACAATTTTAGGATTTTTTTTCGTGAGCTCCAAGTGATAAAAAAATATAAACTGATGAAAATGTACCAGAACATGGAAAACGTGAAAAAATATTCAAATAAGCTATTATACATTATGGAGAATCGTATCCCAGCTATCGCTCGAAATATTGACCAACTTCATCGATATAAAATAATGATAATGAACTAGATTCTCCACCTGACATATAGAAAATAAAAGATCAGAATCATAAAAAAAACATTGTCAGAGGAAAAATATTCAAATTGGTTGTTATCCTATACACTATGGAAAATATAGTATCTCGGCTATCATTTGAAATATTGCCCAACTTCATCGATATAGAATAATCACAAGATACCATTCTTTTCAACCGAAATAAAGATACCCTATGCGGATTATGGATAACTATTGAATTCAAACAGTATATGACAGATAGTTCCATCACGAACGCTGCTTCACAAAAACTAGGATTTGCAAATCTATTGATATACGCAGAGTTTCAATGCTTGCGAGACATCAATAAAGAATGGAGAGCTCTGAATAACCTATATTCTTATGTTATCTCCCATAGAGCTAGTATTGGACCTTCTTAATGATATTGACAATAGATGTGCGAATAGAATACTCTACCTTATGTACGACATCGTCACAAATTATGCTAGATAGATGACACTTGACAGATGCCATGTGACACATGAGGCGTTTCTCAGATGATGTATAATTAAGAGGAGTCATAATACGCATGCGTCAAAACGTGACGGAAACATCACAAAAACAGCACGATTGAAATATTGCTTAGATAAGATGATATGAGGATGGCACACCATTCTGACCAAATAAAATATGAAGAACATAAACCAATTATGAATTATTGAGAGACAAAAATACTCGAAATGACTTATGTACACTGCGAAAAATTAATATATCTCTTACTATCATTGCCAGACAGTTTAAGTATTCTATCCTATTCAAAATCGTATCTAGGCTATCATTCGAAATATTGCCAAACTTCATCGATATAGAATAATCACAAGGAAGTATTCTTTTAGAACCGAAATAGAGATTCCCAATGCTGATTATAAATAAAATCTACTCTACGAAATACAGATACAACCTGTCCAAGAATACTGTTCCTCATATGGGTTCAGCACTCACACATATACGTTGATGCTCCTAGATGCCATCCAGAGAGACTAGCTATGCGCCTGGTG
Source organism: Phaedon cochleariae (assembly GCA_918026855.4). NCBI lineage: Eukaryota > Metazoa > Arthropoda > Insecta > Coleoptera > Chrysomelidae > Phaedon > Phaedon cochleariae. The sequence goes on from OU896710.1 coordinate 25,370,131, forward strand.
GGCGATGCTACACTCACCAAGTCTTAAAAACATTGAAACATCGCAAATGAGTCGGAGAGAGTCGGATACCATTCCTTATTCTACAGATACTTCCGCTCCATTAACAAAATTGAAACATCACAGAGAAGCTGTTACTCTTCAGATATATGTTGAACAACTCTTTACCGAAACTCATAAAACGACTAAGTTTACCAAAGGAAGTAGTTCCAAGATACACCGATGTTCAACACTGCACCTCCTTTTGGCAACCTCCCTAGGCATGCGCGATGTTTCACGAACATAATAAGCATTTTCTTCAGTGCGCTTCAAGTGATGAAAGAATAATAATCCGACACCTATCATAGTACCAACCATTTGAATAACGTATAACAATCAGGAATTAACTTCATAGACAAAAATATTCCAACAGGCTATCATGCATTAGGGAATATCATATATGTCTTGTCAGGTGAACTTTCCACCAATTTCATTGATATGGAATGATCATGAGATACCATTTCTTTCTACCCGAAATGAAGATACTAATGCTGATCCTGAACAAGAATTTAAATCAAACAGTATACGATACCCGGATATCCATCACGAAAGTTTCAACACAAAAACTAGGATTTTAATTCCAGACAACATGCCACTTTACAAAATACAGATACAACCTGTTTCAGAATACTGTCTCCACATATGGGGTTCAGCAACCACATAAACGTTAATGCTTCTAGATTCCATCAAGAGAGACAGGTCATCCGCCTGGTGAGTGATGCCACACTCACTAACAGGATAGGTTAGAGAGTAGGTTGACATCATTGGTTGGGATTGATGCTATATCGACCTGGACTATCCAAGCTACGATAGGTTAGATCTATTTTTTTGGTGGCTCGTTTGAGATTATCAGACTCGCTTCGCTCGTACGACAAACACACAAACACCCTGTTCTGCTCTAAACTAGCCTCTTTCCTCAATTATTTGCTCAGAGATCTTACTGCCTTTGACAATGCCTATTCTGTTAAGAATTCCATAGACTTAGCACATAACATTAAAAATGTCCCTATTCCAGTTAACTCAGTTCTAGTTTCTTCCGATGTTACCAATCTTTTCCCCAGTATTCCACCACAAGATTGTATTGCTTCAGTGAGAAATCTTTTTTTTCAAAATAATATTGATACACACCATGTTCCTAATATTTGTGAATTACTAGATCTTGTTCTTAATCAAAATTTTTGTCAATTCAACCATAAACTTTATCAACAAACAACAGGTTTAGCAATGGGTAGCAATCTATCCCCTTTGTTAGCCGAAATTTTCATGAATAATTTGGAAAAACAATTTTTGAATAATCCTCTTTTCAATTCTAAATTAGTGTTTTATTACAGATATGTGGATGATTGCCTTCTACTCTTTGATGGCTCTTCCTCAGACGTGTCAAATTTCTTAGTTTACATCAATACATTACATCTTAACATTAAATTCACTGTTGAAACAGAATATGACCTCAAACTACCTTTTCTTGATCTACTGATTACAAAAAACATTGATACTTCCAGATTAGATTTTCAAGTTTACAGAAAACCTACTACCACAGATTCTGTCATTCCCTATCATTCTAACCATCCTTATTCCCATAAATTTGCATCTTTCAACTGTTTCTTTCATAGAGCTTTTGCTTTGCCACTTTCTGATTCGGCTTTCGATAGTGAAATTAATGTAATAAAACACATTGCTATCAATAATCAATCTCTTCTAGATCAAATAATGAAAATTTATTTAAAATTTTACACATAATTTAGACTATCATTCAATGTTATAACAGCACAGGGTAAGGAACTTCCATTGTTCAAATCTCTACATCATTTTGGCAGTTACTCTGTACAACTCAAAAAACTGTTTTCGAGTTTCAATTTCAATATTTCATTCAGAACTAACTCCAACCTTGAAACCTTATTAGTGAACACTAAAGACAAAATCCCTACTTCTAAAAAATCCGGAGTTTACAAACTTAATTGTAATGATTGCAACTCCTCCTATGTTGGTCAAACTGGGCGCAGTTTCGAAATTAGAGCCTCTGAACATAATAGATTGATGACTAGGAATAGGAGCATTAATAATTTCATCACAAGTTCCTCTTTCTCAAACCATATAATTGAATCCAATCATAATTTCAATATATCTGAAAATATGGATTTTCTCCACATTTTCAATAAAGGCTCTAGGTTGAACCTGTTGGGAATTCTAGAAATTCAAAAATGTATAAATGATCCTAATTCCACTTGTCTTAATGATCAAACCAATTTTGAACGTAGCTTGATTTTTCGTACTCTAAGATTCCAATGATTATCATCAAAACATATTATTACCCATATTGGTCTATTGTTGTTCTCCCCCCAATCTCTTGTTCCCATTGTCTCAAAAATGTATCTGGTTTGTCAATAATCATTAGTTTTGTCATATTTGACTTTTGACTGGTGTCACTTGTCATTGTCATGATTCTGTTCATCATTTATATTAATTTTATTTGTATGTCATGTGTTATTGACATTGACTTGTGTCACTTGTGCATGTTTCACGTTTCATATGATTTTAATGTTTCCGATTCTTAGAATTCTGTCTTTGCATTTTGCATAATCTGATGAATCTCACCTCTTCGTTGATCTGGTTCTACTGGACTTTTTCCAGATTTGAAACTAACACTATTCATATTCAGGACTGATATTTGTTTTTCGACATTTGGCTTTTGATAATTCCATAAAAAATTTGTGCTTCTGATATGTATCATTGAGGTTAGTATACCAGATTTTTTGACTCTCTTTTTGACTCCTTAATCATGTTCTTCCTACCTTTTAGGTACTTTAATACATCAATTTTTTGTGTCTGATGATGGCCTGTGGCCGAAACTAGTTACACTACTATTAATAAAAAAAATTTCCGTGGTCGACAGACTTTGAGAGACTTTCATTGTTTTTTCTTATAAAAATCAATTGGACCACTTGGAGAAATATGGATGATTTCCATGATCTTTTTTATTTATTCATTTAATAATTCAATGTTACACTGTTCTACAGGTTGAACCCAACTACAAAACTGGGAAATAAGGATAAGTAATAATTTTCATATTTTGAAAAGTATATAAATATAGGCAAGACCTTAGCTGAAATGAAAAGATAGGGCAGTGAAAGATATCTGGCTGATTATCTGATGAATTATTGAATAAAGAACACATGTTATGAAGAGGTGAACATTTCAAAATATTTGTTCGTGGTGTCGGAAGATAGAATGTATCAAAAACTCTAGAAGTTTGTCTAGGCACAGTGAAACTCAGCTCCTGCAAAATGTATGAGTAAGTGATAAAGTTATTCATCACTTTGAGAAGGAACACTGTGGAATGACAATCACGACGGCAACTAAGGCTTTTCATAGCATGTCTAGCTAATAATGTATCATGAGGAAACCCGATTGGTGAATATATATTATCAGATCTATAGGAGAGGAGTTTTAGGAAACGACGTTGTACTGATTCAACTTTCTCTATATACAGCTGATGAGTTGAATTCCAAATTGAAGATGCATATTCCAGTTTTGATCTGACGAAGGTATAATATAATGTTCTTAATGTGGCTGAATCAGAAAAATCACTAGAGATTTGCGTGAATCCATACATCCTATTTGCAGCAGACCAAGTAGCTTTTATATGCGGTGTGAATGAAAGTTTTGTGTCAAAGGTGACACCTGAATCGGTGAATGTGGGCGGACGTTGGAGTATTGTATCACTAATATCATACAGACATAAAATGAGTGGATTTCTGAGTGTATATGTCATCACATTACATTTGCTAGCGTCCAAAGGTAATTTGTTACTACAACACCATTATTCAACGCGTTTCAGATTCAGAGATGGTGAGTGTATCTGAGAAATAGAGTTAATACTCATAGTGTTTGTTGTGAGCAATTGCTTCTGGAGATTCACTAGCAATGTAACTGCGAAACATATTCCAAATTAATGAAGGCTGCAGTTTTCCAATGAGGAATTTCAAGTATGAACTGTTTGTGAATGTATGTAAGAAACAGGGTGTATAATTATATTCATAGAGTTCGTTGAGAATTGCTATTGAGAACTTATTCTGAATAAAGATGCCGAACGAATTTCACTCTCGTGAATACCAGTGTTTCAATAAGGAATTGCCATCAGACACTGATTATAAATGTATTTATTGAACAAAGTTTATATCCATTGAGTCCGTTGAGAGTGGCCAATTGAACCTCATCCTGAATCAACTGCAGATCACATTGAATCATGGATTCCATGGAGTTTTAATAAAGAATATCCATGGAGAACTGATTATGAATCTATCAATAAATCAAAGTTCATACCCATATTGATTCCATTGAGCATCTTTATTAGGTACTGATTGAGGATATATATCTGCAGAATTCATTCCACTCTGATAATTACCACAATGTTTCGATAAGAAACCTAATACGACTGTATCTTTCGAACGAAGTTCATTTCCATAGAGTCCGTTGGAAAGTGCCTGAATACTTATCCTGAATGTACCTGCAGAACACATTTCAAAATTCATTCGACTCGATAATCTGGGACTTCTTTCCTCGTTTCTTTAAAATGAGAAATGAAAATATGAGTATTATCTCAATATATGTGTAGTAGGATGAATCAGACTATCACACCCAGAATGTCACAGCGTTTACGAATTTTTCATCAGGGAGCCTGAAAAAAAAATCTGATAGCATGTCAGTAGCCCTTTGTTTCGCAAAAATGTTTAAAGAGGAGAAATATGGATATATTCAGAAAATATTGGATTTTTACTTGAATTTGGACGTTTCGAAATCATGACTTTCACGAAATTCCGATGTGAAACTGATAATGAATTTAACTGCAAGTCACTGTTCAAACCTTTATTGGGTTCAATTCCTGCGAGGGTGGGCTCTTTCCACATTCGTTTTATCGAGTGATTTTCTGATATATATAATTTCAAGGAAAGAGGTTCATTCATGCCGATTAGGGTTAGATAATTTCAAAAAAGTTGTGTTACTTCAATGCAGTAGGGATATTTCTCTTCCTCCTTGAAAAATGTTCATTGAGGCCGACTGAGGTTAGATGGTTCAATGAATGTAGTGTCCATTTTTATGCAGGAGTGATATTTATCTTCCTCCTCGGAATAAGTATTGAAGCAGCATCCGATTTAGAGAAGAAGGTATGACAGCATTATTTTCTAGAGCGCAGAATTCTTTCGTCCAAGTTGGATCGTAATGTTTCAGAGGATAGTCACTTTTCACTTCCTTGTGAGTTCATGAAAATGCTCTTTTTTCAGGTTACCCTATCAGATCAAGATCATCGAAGAACTTTCTTCTTCAAATCACAGAAAATCATCACAATCCGGCAACATTGATATGACTGAGACAGGACTACGCGAGGTCTCTCTGTTTATAATCGGTGCCAATACTATTCCATTTCATGGCGCAGACTCGCTTTATCAAAATTCTAGTTGTTTGATTGATAATCCAAAATAACTTTCTTGATAACGATATATTTATCATTCATAACTGTGTCATTCAATGAACTGTTGTTGTGGAAGTGAAATAAATACGACTCGCATCACATGCTACGCCAATTTGAAATTAAAACTCAGTATGCTTCACAGCACTTTGAGAACAAGACTGTGATATTATTAAAATGCATATGGAAGTGATAAAATGTTGGTCTTGAGTGTGGGCGCTACCTGTCACGTTTTTATGTATCGATCATTGGAAGGTATGGAAAAGCTCAGTGCTGAGCCTATTCGTGAAATACTTGCAGCACTAAGCACGAAGCGTTGGTTCAGGGAAGTGCTCAGGAGGACAGTGCTCAAAAGTGCTATATTTTGATATTCTGTCCTCAAAATATTCACCATCAAACTATTAGAAGAAAACTCACTATTTTCAACAAACACCATCACAGTGGATCCAGAGGATGGAGCCATAGGAGCCATGCCCGTTCGTTCCTGAACCTCATGACTATGTCAAAATGTGAGGATTTTGATAGCCTACAAGAGAAAACTGTGTACTTTCATCCTTTCAGCATTCAACACGCGACCCACATTAGATATCGAAAATTTTAAATTATGATAGAATGTTTCCTTGAACTTCTCAAACTTCATATGGAGTAACTATTAATTGAAAATAATTCACATACAAGCTGACTGATTAGGAACTCGTCAAGCCATAACGCTGATAATGATAATCCGATTGTGGAAAACAACAAAGCGGATCATATGACCCATTAGATGAAATGAGGAGAATTTTCCGTTAATTGATGGAATCTCAAAGTGAATATTAAAAACTTCACGAACGATTTCCATGGAATCCTTAATCACATGACATGTTTTGCTAACACAGTAGCTTCTTCAGGTCAATTACTGGTACAATGAACTCTCACACAGTATACTGTGTTTACGAAATATTTCATGTGAATGAGAACTTTGTGGTTTCGTATCGGTTTTTACATTATGGATACTATATTGTTCTTGAATTAGAGCAGTATAGCATAAATGTTTAGTATTTTTGACCTCGACTTTTCCGAAAAACATCGATGTATAACGAAATTTTGAACAAAATCAGTTAAAATGAAGAATAAATGCTTATAATTATGGGTTCTCTGTTGACCAGAAATGAATATGTTCATAAAATGTAAAGATTCCTCTGAGGATGCATTATCAAATGTGACAGTAAATATCACTGAAATAAATGTCAGTGTCTCAATGGGCTTATATCACAAAAAAATTGTATTTCATAATTCGATAGAACTCACCCAAACTAGCTCACCACCGCAAACCGTTTCTTGCTGTGAGCTCCCTACGTTTTATAAAAAATTATTGAAATCCCCGATTTTACGGACCTCTGAAAACGAGGCGATGATGTAACGTCAAAACCCTAATACTGAAACAAGACTATTCCAGACCTGTGTTCCAGACAGAGATGAATGATACATGATTTCTGACAAATCAATTCTAACCTAGATTGACTTTTTGCAGCTCCATGTGAAACGGGTCAACAAAGCAATCTTGCTATGTTTATGAAATATATTGGATTATTGTGAAATTGTAATGGTGCAAATGGTTTTGAGATTGAGACATTTCGTTGTCTAGAGATTGTTTATACTCCAATGATTCAACCTACAATCGACAACTCGAATATATTTTTCTGCAGTAGCGGTAGTGGATATCAAAAGATATTTCAATATCGATTTCGATTTCTCGGATATTTTGTTTGGATGATATGGCAACAGTAATAAGTGTCAGGAGAGTGTCAGTTTCAACCATATATCTACTATTTCTATATATGGCGCATCGCCTATACGATATCTCAACAAAAATGGGACCAAAATGAGAGGTACTCTTTGAATCTATGAGAACGAGAAGTGAAGGATGGAAACACCCATATTGGTTTGACAAATTTCCTATTATTTTTTCCCTACGTCGGTATCAACGCCTATTGGTCGATTTCATTACCTATAGAGACAGAAATGGGTCCCGCTTTGAGGAGAGCTGTGATTCATATATCAGTAGTAGATATATATGGTTTATATATATATATATGGCGAGATGGGGTTTCTACGTCATGAGAGGGTCTCCGTTTTCAGGAGGTACTATCATTTATGTCCAAAAATAAAATATTCCAGTTAATTTTTCGATCGAATGATCGTCGTCAATCATTATTTATGTATAAAAGGATCATTATAAACATAGTTTGAGTTGGAAGTTTTACTAAGGTGTAAACGCCCATTGTGCGAATAATCTGAATATTCAAACAGGCCGTCGTTAGTGGAACACACAATTCATGCACGCACATCATACTCCAAAATTATCTACAAATGGTATCGAAATATTCCACAATTGGAACATTGACTTCCTTTTCATCGACATTTACTGCCACATTCAATGATACATCCCAACATTTCAAGTAAATATTCATTTCTTTTTCATCCAGCATTAATTTTTTTCTCTGAATAATTTTGTTCAAGAGCCACTTGTCATAGACATCATTGTAATCAGCAAAAAAATCCACAAGGAAATATATATAATATGAAGCCATTCGACAAAGAAAATAATCGCTGAAGTTATACTTCGATGAAATTCTAAAAAATAATGATCAGAGCCTACTCAAAGTATTTTAGCTCGATATTCGATGAAAAACTTCATTCGATTTTTTGTTTCCCGAAACGCATTCTTAGTATCGGCGCTATGGCATTGTCGGTTCCTTGTCAGGTGGCCTGTATATTTTGAGAATATTTCGAATAGTTCAAGCTTGTATTCTTTCTGAATCAGAAATTTCTGTACTTGACGAAAAACTGAATATTACGTCATGTTTAAGACTCAATAATCTTTATCAGGAAGGAGCTTTTGCCCTCCAATGTTAAAATATCATTCATATTCACTATCCTTAAAGAGCAGTCATATCCCATACCCCTCCTCACAAACATCACCTGAATCCGCCCCTGACTGGCTCCTCTCCAAACGCACTGATTAATCACGTTAGCCTGTTCGCCTTTGTTATTCGTACCATTTGCGTAATCGTCCGCATTCAGCAGCGTGATTCGTTATCAAGGGTGGCTCATAGTTTATCTTGGCAATAATATTTCCTCATACATCTTTATAACTTTGGGATTGAATGACAGATATAGAAATCTTCAATAAATGCATTAGATATATTGAGTGAGAAATTCATGCTTCATGCACTATTTTCATACCTTCTGGAATTAGGGAAGAAAATGATATCTCCATTCCAAATTTGCCACAGTGAACTGGAATAATTTGTGCCTAAATTTTCATCACAACAAGAACTCTGAATCTGTCCTCTTCAGATCCATTTTTTTGTGATATGTTTTGAGTTCATATTCATGAACAAATAGCATCCGCCCTGATTCGGCTACGCTGAAAAGAAATATTCAGAACAAGACATAATACATTCAAAATAATGTGTCAACAAATGTTCGACCTAGACGTTGTTTGTTTTGTTTGTAGACAAGTGAAATGCATTAACATGTCTATATTTCACATCATTCTCTGGCGCGCATCCAAACGCTAATGTATTGTGCGTCAGCTCAAATGGAAACATTTTGAAAGAATACCCATAGTGATTGAACACAATGATTATGTGGGTTCATCATGCATGTAATCTACAGTAATATCATATCATAAGGAAATATATATCACTATTCACATTGTTGTGTATGATGTCTTGATAGGTGAATGATCTCTCCATATCATCCAGTGATCCTATTCGTGATTGATAAAAAAAAAACGTCAAAAAGCATCCGTTTTCAATTTCAATCACTGACTGCTCATCACTATCAAGATGACATGCATGTGCACTATTCTATATAGAGTCTCCTAAGAACTACAAGGTGCTGTAGAGTTGTGATGATGGAAGCTCAAGAGATATTCTTCCTATCGAAATATGAAGGAAAGGTAATATAAACATGGGTGTGGGAAATCCTTTGTTTCCAAGATGAAGGGGATCAGAACTTGAGAAAAATTGTTATTATTTATTATTCTGAATAAACATTTTCCACAAGATGATCATTTATGCATTCAAGAGAGGGTATCGAGTTGTATGTCTCTTTTGTTTCCATACATTATAATGTACAATGAACTTTCGGATTATATCTGAGGAGTTTCATTTCACCTCATGGGGTTCAGAGATACGCTAAGGTATGGTATTTTTTTTATTGACTCGGCCGTTACTATGGTTTCCTTCTAATATATGGTTGGCGTATGTTGAATTTGTTTTCTTTTTCATAAAATTCATCTTATGTTCATGAATGCGCTGATCAAACGTACGACCTGTCTGACCGATATATACCTTGGAACAAGATCCACATTTGAGTTTGTATACCCCTGATTTTTCAAATTCAGAAGTTTTGTCTTCATTATTCTTGATAAACCGTCCCAACGTGTTATTTGTTCTATATGCCACTTTTAAGTCCTGTTTATGTAGAAATGAAGCTAATTTCTCAGTTGATGATCCGAAATAGGTTAAAGTTCTATAATTTTGATTATTATTCTTGATGGTAGGATGAAATTCTTGAATAGCTTTATGATGAAGTTTTTTAGAAAGAATACTGTCTATCAAATTAACGTTGTATCCGTTGTTGACTGCAATCTGTTTTATGATATTGAGTTCTTTATTGAAATTTACTTCCGAAAGAGGGACATTCACTAGCCTGTGTATCATACTATTATATGCTGCAATTTTATGTTGATAAGGGTGTGTTGAATTATTATGAATAGTGATATCAGTGTGGGAAGGTTTATGGAAAATTGAAAAATCATGTTCATCGTTAATTTTACTCATTGTCAAATCTAAGAAATTGATTGAATTTTCATTCTCTATTTCTATTGTGAATTTATGTTTGGATGAATAGTATTTATATATTGATGGAAAGTGTCTAATTGTCTATTAGTTCCTTTAAAGCATACTATAACGTCATCTACGTATCTATACCAATACAAACATTGTTTTATCAATGAATGTTTATGTATTATTCGCTCCAAGTTGTCCATGAAGATTTCAGCGAGTAAAGGGCTCAGTGAATTTCCCATAAACAACCCTTTTGACGCGAAATATATTTTGTTGTTAAACTGAAAGTAATTTTGTTTGAGACATATCGACAGAAGGTCTGAGATCTCTTGTTTGATAATCGGATAAACATGGTTTTTATTTAATAACTGCTCAACTAAAAGTATGGTATCTTCAAGAGGTATACTTAGAAAAAGGTTCTGTACATCAAATGAAATGAATTTTGTGTTGTCAGGTAGAGAATAATTTTGAATTTTATATATCAAATTATAGGAATTTCTCAAACTGAATTTTGATTGGAAATAACAATAGTTTTTTATCAACGTTATCAATTTTTCTGATAGTTTAACTGAAGGAGCTGTGACAAATGAAACTACTGGGCGAATAGGATAATTTTGTTTGTATAATTTGATGAGAGAATACAGTTTTGTGAGGTTGGCGATTCATGATAGTTAATCTGAATTTCTCGGCTTCCTTAAAAATAGATTTAGAATTTTTCAAAAAGTTGTTTATCTGTAATTGGTAAGAATTAGTAGGACCACGTTTCAATATGTTAAATTCTCCTAAATTAGAAAAATCGAGGGTTTTTTGAACATAATCATTCCTGTCAATAGCAATGACTGTGTTCCCTTCATCTGCTCTAGTAGAAATGGTATCGTTTTGGGTTGATTTGATTTTTATAGATTTGACTATGTTCATATCAGTCGTAGAACAATTATCTTTCAAAAATTTGGATTTAATGATGTTTGAGGCTAGATATTTGTTACTAATATTGTTGACAGTGCCTTTCAATGCTATTTCTGTTTCGATGCCAAGAAGTTCGAAATTATTCATACTGTTATCTTGTTTGATATTGGATTATTTAAAACCTTCACTTATCAGTGACTTTTCTGTGTTCGTGAAATCTGTATCTGATAAAACAAATCTGTCAGAAAATTGATGATCAGTTAATTCATTTACCTTGTTACGTGAATTGTATTTTTTTGAGGATTATTGAATTTAGTTTACTTTTCTGAATGAGATATTTTCTATTTCTATTTGTATTGATTAATTCAAATTCTAATTGGTGTAATCTGCAAGCTAATTCAGAATGTATTACCTTAAGGTATATATTGGACTTATCTCTCTTGTTATATTCTGATTTTCTTAGTTGTTTGATCCACTTCATTTTGCCTGCTATTATCTCGCACTGTGCTGCACTACTATGATTTGACGTTTTCAATTGAATGAATTTAGGAAAAACATTGTTTTTAATGCAGATATTGAAGAACCAGATATTTCGATTTGTAATGGCGCAACGAAGAATGAATTTAAAGTACCAGGTGGCCAAAAAGCTAGTCGTAGCTCCCTTCGAATTTTGAATTGACTCGGCCGTTACTTGATGGAAATCCATGATAAATGTAAAAACTTCACAAACGATAAGATTTCCACAAAATTTATTAAACACACGACATGTTTTTCTAACACAGTAGCTTCGTCAGGTGATATACTGGTACAATGAACTTAACTAACGTTGGCTTGCTTAACTTTTATATATCTTACCTTCCCAACCTGAAGGATTAGTTATCTGTGGACAGGTACGATAAACCTCCATCTTCGGAAATTTGGCACAATATCTACATTAAATTACGGTATATTGGATTAACTTGGAAGAGTTGATATCAAATACATATTATTACTTACTAAGAAAACAAATTCAACAGTGGTGAACTGTTAAGGTCTAATTGATCATTGAGTGAAATGTCAAAATATTTGAGTTTGTTGATTTCTAATAATTCAAAATGATTGAGTTTCAGTCCTTTATTTTCTACGTGTAGAATTTCAAAATTATCATCAGAACTATGTTTTTTTTCTAGTTTATGGATGGAATTTGTTCTCTTTTTCATGATGGTATTGTTCGTTCCGCCCGAAAACGAATGAAGATATGAGAGATAGCAGGACACAAAGTGTCGAATCTTCAGTGGTTTCATCTGAAAAAAAAGGTGGCCTTTTTTATACAAAAAAAAGCTAACTTGCTCGATGGGTGTTAGAGATATGTTACACTCTGTATACTTATTCTGATTGATGTACTTATGATAGGATTGCTATGGCATGTGAAAAGTCATTGAATAAACATCACAGATTCAACTGTTATATAATTATATTCAATTTCTAAAACTTTCGATAATACAAATATAACATGGCGCAGTCGTATTAGGAATAGTTGAGCTTCATAATCAACTGAACCAGAAATAGTGTCACAAACTGTAGGCGGGGGTTGCCTAAGTTGTGTTCTAGATCCATTAGAGAATGAACTTCAAAAGTGATAATAATAAATAAACTCAAAAGGGTTTTCGAACAACACATATACACACATTTATTCTTGGCAATAAATAACAATCAATAAAAACTTAACTTACCCTATATCCACAAATTAGCTAATATTTCTTGGGGCCTGAGGAAGGGCATCTTGTGTTCTGCCCGAACTCCGAAGGTTCGGGCACAGTGGCAACTTTACAAACTTACAATTGATAGAACTCAAACTTTTCGGACTTGTACTCAAAAACAGGACTAGAACTCGAACTGGCAGTCCAACTCGCAGTCGAACCGGTAGTCGAACTCGCTTCCTTACGTCTTTCAAATAGTTGTCTTTATTTTCGGAAACGTGATAATAAGGAAATCAGGTCGATAGTCCAGGTTCGTTGAAGTCATTGTCACGCCTGTGTTTATGTTCAACTATAGAAAAAAGAGTTCGTTCACGATTTGAAAATTTTGGAATTAATAAACAAAGACGCGACCGTTCAATGACTTCGAACCTTGTATGAATTTGAATGAATGAATGAAAAATAACCCTACTTGTGACATGCCCCTCCTCTGAAAACGACGGCCCCCGTCGTTAAAAAATGGTCAGATGGGTACTCCTAGCACTACGTACTAACCTATCATCATACAAATCTAATAATAAAAAAACTCATATCCTCAACATAAATCATTCTTCGAAAAAAAAATTACTAGGAATTACTGAAAATTTCTGAGAATTCCTATAAAAAAAAAACTATCTAAAAACTGTCCATATAGTACAACTTAAATTTGTGAGTTCATCCACACACTTCACTGTCTTTAGGCACTCCAAACTGTAGTCTCTGGGTATCATCTCGGCTCTTCTGGCATCTGGCTTCATCACTGTCGATTAACTGACACGACTAGTCAGCTATTGTTAATCAGCCTGGCTCGGCTAACTAACCTAGGAAGGACTTCCTGACATGGCTTCGACGGCCCGGAGGTATGCTGAACATCTGGGTTGGCTAAATACCATAGTCCGGTAACGTCTTCCCTGATTTCCTCTAATGACCGAGTTTGGTTTGCCCTGAGGATGCTATCCAGCGGCTGTAGAGATGCTATCTCTCCATCAATCGTTGCATGGCTCTCTGTATTCATTACTGCCGTTCGTTGCTGTTGAAACAACGGTCCATTATTGCTGGCAAGGTATGGTTACGATAGCCCTTCTTGTCGGTTGCAGTGGTACCCTTAACGGTTGCCCTTCGGGGTGTCGTCAGCCAATTCATTCCTCCTGCTGTTGTTGATGCCAGAACTGTGCGTCCACTTTTTGTACGATGAAACCCATCAGTGCCTTTGTGTGTGCGATCACATGAAAACAAACAGAAAATATAATATGGCAGTTAAAAATCTTATATTAAAATATATATAAATAAACTTTATATTGTGATACCCATCTGACTCATTATACTAAATAAAATTAAACCGATTAACGTACCGCGTGACTATTTCTATTATTATTTTGAAACTACCTTATTGGATTTATTATGCCGGTATCGAGGTGACCGCTTTTATTTTACTCGACTATTGACATTGACCGTTACATGTCATTGTCACTGACCCCAGTATGCATCACTCGGTTGAACCAATAAACCCATCGATAATCCTAGTACCCATTTTTTTTTTCCTCATTATATTTTTTTTTCCCTTCAATTTTCCCATAATAAAATATTCCAGATAACGTCTTGAAATTGGTCTTTCTTAAAAATGCCGCTTCCACCTATATATCATTATTTTTTTTTTATCGTTGAACTTGAACCTCATGTATGTGTTATGATACCTGATATATCATAACAATCGCGAACTCGAAACTCGAATATTATTTATAAGCAAAACTGTTTCGGATGGTGATTCAAACTAGATAAACATATGACAACCCATTTCTTATTTCTTGTTTCCCTACTTATTATTATTATTATTATTATTTTTTTTTTTTTCACGAACTGAATTTTGGTTTTTCAAATATGGAAAACATTCACCATTCAATTTTTTCTTCACAATTTGGATTCGCTGAAATACTTCTGTTTCATAAGCGAATGTCATTGAATCGGAATGACTGCCTTCCAAGAAATACCTTGATTTGTATTCCTAGATTTTGACTTCCCAATATGTTAGCTATTCTGCATATTTTGATATATCAAATACCTACACTTATAGTGTGAGTAAAATTGAATAATAACAAAGTGTGTATTAATTGGTGGCCTCATTTCGATTTTGTTAACAATAACAAATTCGTTCGAATGCAAATATCTATTAGAAATATGAACTAACCCAAGACTGTAAATTTATAATATATGAATCGCGAGTTTCTGCCATTAGCTTGATGAAACAGTGAAGTAGGCATTTTATTTTTCCGGAGGAGAAATAATACTTGCCTAGAATTTCTTATCTCTCGTGCCATGATATTGTCAAATTGTCATCTCGTCATCTCGGTCGTCTTGTTGTTAGCACCAGTAAGCTTCCTGGTTTTGCTTATCGATCTTCATAACAATAGGTTCTGCTGAGTTTCGGTTCATGATGGCTTCTTTCTAGAACTTCTTCTTTCTTCATGCATTTCTTGTCCTTAAACATACTCGAAAAAAAAAAACGAATAATACATGTTCGATTACTAAATGGACAACGATTTCCTCTGGAAATAAGACAATTACTTTTGGAAACATGCTGATCTTGCGTTAACTACTATCGATATCGGCTCCCTATTTTCTACCAATGTGATTCTGATTCTCTGATACCCATTTCCTTCACAATATGTACTTCCTTTGGTACCAAAATAATATTCACTTTGCGTGCTGTCTTCATATGTGCATCTGCGTCAGATCTGCTTCAGAGTCCATTATTCCTGTTCTAATTATTGGAACATTTGTCTAATATCCTAATTTTTCGATATAGCTCAAATATCCCTACAATGTAGAACATTTTCCGGGAGTTCGCGCTCGAGTTCGCGCTCGAGTTCGCGTGATGAAACCCTTGAGCTCACTTGACGTTTGGTTGGCCAACCTTTGCACATCATAGCACACCTAATAATGTACCAATTTCTCAACATTTCACGAATTCGATAATCTCACAATCTTAATAGGTTCGCTCAATAATAATTCTTATATATTCAATACTGTATCAATAACATCAATTAATTATCTCTTCTTATCGTTTTACTTTTGACTAATTCGGACCATTTCCTGAAACAACTACTCCCCTGGCTACTTACCTAGACGGGTATCGAATGATACAGGGTGATGATCCGATATCCACAGTGACTACTACACTGATCAAGTCGACAGCGATAGTTACCTTGACTCCTTGGTCAAAAACACAAATCTCTACTTTAGCTATACTCTACCCCGTTTGGGTTTCCTGATAGCCCGTATACAGTGCTTTTCACTGCATATCAATAGTTTCCTCACATTAAAAGCTTTTCGTATCTACATTAGCCGATATCTTAAAATCCTTTAATATATCATCAGAGCAAGTTTCCTAGTGAAAAAGATACTAAAATCACTCAAAACTGTTCGAGTTATCTAAACAATACGAAAGTACGATAATAATTGAATTTCTTCGTTATCTGATTCTTGATTTTTATCCTCCTCAATTATTTCAGACATATCGATTTCGGTTACTTCTGGAGTCCATGGGTCATTATACGGCAAAATTATTCTTATTTTGTTGATCAAATTCCACTATCAATACACCTTCATTCACCTCGAATATTTTATGCTTATATGAATTTAAAATATCAATATATCTACTTTTCTCTTTGAACTCCATATTTGTCAAATAATGCCCAAAAATCTACAAGTCAATAATTTTTCAAGACAGACATATTGGATGCCATAGGCATCCATCAATATCAATTATATATTCAGTCTTCAACTAATAATTATCATAAAAATTGCCATTAAAACTTAATTACTATTCATGCAAACATTTGAAAATCCTCAAAGTAAATGGTTATATATATATATAAGTGAGAAAAAATGTGTGCTTCCTCATAAAACTTTATAATTCTTGTTCATT
Source organism: Phaedon cochleariae (assembly GCA_918026855.4). Lineage (NCBI taxonomy): Eukaryota > Metazoa > Arthropoda > Insecta > Coleoptera > Chrysomelidae > Phaedon > Phaedon cochleariae. The sequence continues at coordinate 25,387,021 of OU896710.1, forward strand.
CTCCAAGGATCGTAAATACTAATACTTTGCGAGAATTTTGAAACATAAAGCTTGGCCTGCGTTGAAAATTCCGAAAAAAATAGATTACCTATACCCTACCGTTAATGAATTCCGTCATAAGTGATTACATTCTGCATTGGGTAATGAAAAAATCGTGGAAAAACTATTTAGGGACATCCTTTATCTTAAGTATCATCAGCAACAAATATTCCTGGATCCCTTCAAAGTTCCAGTTGCCTATTCCGCGACACTGGATGCTACACTTGTGAATTGTGTACCTCATATTTCTTCATATGGTCACTTTCACAAATCTCGATCAACATAACAAAAACTCAATAATCAATGAAAATTCTCAATTAACTTCTATAATCATCATAAATTCTCAGCACTCATCAATAATTTTTTTTTCCACGCACAAGATCAAAATTACTCCTCTAAACAACATGTAAATCATCTAATGACATTTGAATTCTCGAAATATAGCACATCTTTATCAAAATAATAGTTCCTCTATGTTTTTCAATAGGCCATAAACAACTAAAAACAAATTGATATTTTTTACTCAGTTTTTTGTATGGGTACAGATGGTTTTAGCATGCCTATCTGTGTGCACTACCAGGAACGCCCCATTTGAAGATCAAACCGAGGCAGTCCAGTTTTAGCATGCTGGACCGTTCGCAAATCCTGGCCAGATGCCCCATATAAAAACAGATTTTTTATTCAATACTTAAAATAATGAAAATGTTTCACTGAAATATTTCTTGACTTCGATTAAATGAAAATAATCTAATTGAAATAACAAAAGAACATAAGATTTTGAAATGTGAGGTTGGTTATGAAGAACCAACCTCGGGAACGAGCCATTGGCGCCTCCACCATGTCATAATCTGTAGGCGGGGGTTGCCTAAGTTGTGTTCTAGATCCATTAGAGACTGAACTTCAAAAGTGATAATAATAAATAAACTCAAAAGGGTTTTCGAACAACACATATACACACATTTATTCTTGGCAATAAATAATGAAAACTTAACTTACCCTATATTTACAAATTAGCTGATATTTCTTGGGGCCTGAGGAAGGGCATCTTGTGTTCTGCCCGAACTCCGAAGGTTCGGGCACAGTGGCAACTTTACAAACTCACAATTGATAGAACTCAAACTTTTTGGACTTGTACTCAAAAACAGGACTAGAACTCGAACTGGCAGTCCAACTCGCAGTCGAACCGGTAGTCGAACTCGCTTCCTTACGTCTTTTAAATAGTTGTCTTTATTTTCGGAAACGTGATAGTAAGGAAATCAGGTCGATAGTCCAGGTTCGTTGAAGTCATTGTCACGCCTGTGTTTATGTTCAACTATAGAAAAAAAGTTCGTTCACGATTCGAAAATTTTGGAATTAATAAACAAAGACGCGACCGTTCAATGACTTCGAACCTTGTATGAATTTGAATGAATGAATGAAAAATAACCCTATTTGTGACAATAGTATGCCATGCTTTCGTATTCATATTCCGAAAAGTAGTGAAAATATGATATATAAAATTGGAATTTTATGCAGTGAAACAGTCAGTTCCTATTTCTTTGTTGTGTGAGTAAAAATCAGATACTAACAAAACGTTTTTTAACACATCTGAGAAACAAAACAACAACAGTACAGCGGAGAAACGACCTTTGACCCATTGTGGGCGCAAGGAACCCATGCTATTATAAATACACAGTTGCCAAATCATAAATAAAATCGGTGTGCAAATACGAATGAGTTTATTGAAATAAATATGCCTGACACAGACCAACTTACAAAACTACCTGCAGAGCAAAAACAATCATATGACCTGCTGATGAAGGCAAATCAAATACAAACAGAGGAAATCAAAAAGGAAATCAATAATACCACGAAAACACTACAAACAGCATCAAACAGAGCAAACAAAGAAATAGACTACTTAAAGAAAAGGTGAGAAGACTTGGAGAAGCAGAACTAAAGAAAAAACATTGTAGTTTTTGGTATAGAAACCGAAGAAGGAGAAGACAAACAACTACTTACAAAAAAAAAAGGATATCCTAAATACAACACTTGAGTCCAATATAACAGATGAACACATAAAAAATATATATAAACTAGGAAGAGGAAAAAACACTCCCATTTTGATTGAATTCGTCACATACTTGAAAAAGAAATCTTTGTATGGAAACTTAGAGAGATTGAAGGACCTCAACAAAAAAGGGTACCCGATCTCGAACGATCTCACGAAAGAGGAAAAGGAAGCCCTGAAAACATTGAAGGATCACCAGAAACAAGCTAGAGAACAAAATTTGGATGCAAAAATAAAAGGTCAAAAACTACTTATAAATGGAAAACCATACTCAGTAGAAGAACTGGAAAACACAACGAGGAAAAACAGTCATTGCGAAAAATATACACAGGACGACACTGAGAGTGGATCTAATAAAGAGGAGAAAGAAAATAAAGAAGAAGAGAAGAATCCATCCAAGAAAAGGAAGAAAGATAAAACAAAAACTACTCCAGTATACACAAGAAGTAAGAAGAATAGGTATTAACATAGCTTGTAATGCATTGAATACTAGTGGAATAGATACTCTCATTGAACTGAATAAATTGATGAAAATGGATCCTTATGTGAGAGACTTTGTGTTTGAAAAAATAGAAAATTTTCAATTGAAAAACGCGAATGAATTGAAGCAGGTTATAAACATCAATAAACAGTCTTCGAATTTTAAAATTATCCACAACAATATCAGAAGTTTATCTAAGAACTTTGATTAATACAACATTCTCCTCTCAGAATTAGATTATAAAGTTGATTGCATTGTATTTACTGAAACCTTACAGATACCTGATATCTCAATTTTCAAAATACCAGGCTATGTTCCATTTTATAACTCTGGGACGCTGAATCGAAATGACGGTGTAGTAGTATTTATCAAAAGTGAAATCTATCGTTCACATATCATCTATGACATTAGCGATAGTAAGTTGATTCAAATCAAAGTAGTTATTGATGATGATATTATAATAATAAATTCGGTATACAGATCACCGTCGAATCGTGATATTGATAAATTCGTGGATGATCTAGAGAGTATAGTGAAGCGTACTACAGAAAATTTCAAATATAGTTTATTAATAGGGGATATGAATATAGATCTTCTTGATATTGATAATGATTCTCAAAATTATTTAACAGTTCTGAATGAATACCGATTTATATCAGCAATAAATACTACCACACGGCCCTCATCTGGAACATGCATAGATCATATTTTTGTTAATTCTAAAACTAGTGAGTACGACACAATAATAGCTGCCACAGTCGAAACATGTGTAACAGATCACCTTTCAATAGCATTACAAATCGTACTCCCAAATAAAAACAGGAAAGAACAGAATAAACCTAGAATTCTGAAACAATTAAACGAGACGAAATTCAAAAAAATAATAAGTGAAGCAGACTGGTCAGAAATTTTCGCCGATGAAGATCTTGACATAGCAGTATACAAGTTCATGAACAAAATTCATGATGCTATCAAATTATCTGAGAGGCATATTAAAATAAACAACGAAAAATTTAGGAAGAGAGAATGGATAACGGGATCGCTGGTTAACTCCGTCAACACGGAAGATAAAATATATAAAAAGTTAATGAAACAACCGGACAATGAAGAATTAAAAATCGAATATAACCACTATAAAAATATACTGGATAAATTGATAAGAAATGTCAAAGTGGAATACTATAAAAACAAGTTAGCAGAGAGTAATAATTCGAAAAATATATGGAACACTATCAATAAACTTATGAAAAGTACTAAAGAATGAAAATAAATTAATCAGCGATCCCGTGAACATTGCAGAGAGCTTCAATAACTTTTTTATAAATATTGGGAAACAGCTGTCGCAAAATATTAAAATTGACAACCATTATCGAGAAAACAAGACCTCAAACCAACATTCGATTTACATTTTTCCGGCAGAAGAGAGAGAAGTTGAAAATATCATCTTGAACCTTAAAAATAAGAAATCTCCTGGTCCCGATGGCGTAAAATCGGAATTGATAAAATCAATAATGCAATATATCATCAAACCACTATTACATATAATTAATAAATCTTTGAATATTGGTAAATTCCCTACACTATTTAAAACTTCAACAATCATACCAATTTTCAAAAGTGGGGATAATACAGAAAGTACAAATTATCGTTAATTATCGTTAATATCAAATTTTAGCAAAATCCTTGAAAAAATCATCAAAAATAGATTGATAAGCTTTATACGAGGATCAAACATGGTCTGACCTAAGAACAAAAATTGAAAGTGATCTTCCACTAATTAAGAAATGGTTTGACAATAAACTATTATCAATCAATTTTAAGAAAACGTACTACGTACCTTTCTGCAGTTATGCATCAAGCCTTCCAGATTATCATGATTTATGTATACAAGGTGAGCTTCAAATCACTTCCGCGAACTCAATTAAATACTTGGGCATAATAATAGACAGTCATATCAGATGGGATCATCAGATAAACCATGTTCTGAAGAAACTAAGATGTGTAGTATATAAAATAGAACAATTTTCTGATATACTTGAAGAAAATCATCTAAAAATGCTCTATCACACTCTTTTTGAACCCCATCTGACATATGGAATTATTGGTTGGGGAGGAGGATTGCAGATATATATGAATAAAATCGAAGTCATTCAAAAACGCTTTTTGAAAATAATTTACAAAAAAGAATCGCGTTATCCGTCAGACCAACTCTATTCAGAAACAAAAATCCTTGATGTTAAACAACTATTTCTTATAAGTATTGCCACGACTCAGTTCGTTAACAAACAAGAATTGATGAGTAGATCTTCTCGATATGATACCAGAGGACAAACTCGATATATTGTTCCATTTATGCATAAATCGGTAGGGCAAAGAAGTTACAGTTTTTTGGGGCCAAAAATTTACAATTGCTTACCTGAAAGTCTGAGAGAGGAAACACATTTAAAATTGTATCGGAAGAAATTGAAAAAATATGTATCAGAAATGACCAGATTGACTGTACATGAAATTTTAAATATTTGAAATTTAAAGCATTTGTATGTATATGTATGTAGATATACATGTGTGTATGTGAGTTTATAAGTATATATGATCTGTGAATTTCCATTGATGAAGGTAGAATGGATATAGGTTAGGAAAATGATATATCGACATTCACAATTTTCAATATTCTTTGTCAATTATTACCCAATGTTATTTATAAATGTACCAGTTTTACGTCATAGCATTTTCTCCACATTTTGTATTTTCTGTATTTTATATATATATTTTTAATTCACATTCTTCATACTTATTTGTTGGATATTTTCGTATTAATATATACATATGTATGTACCTACAAACAAGTATTTTATATACTTCGTAGGATGATCCATGGATCATTATGTTTATTCCTCTACAGAGCTATTGTTTATATAAATTGTACTATTATTATGTAGATGAATAAACCATTATTATTATTATTAGAATGAGTGATAATAGAGGAATTTCTCGAATGTCTATGACTGGTAATTTAGCGGAAAATTGGAAGATTTGGCGTGCACGATTCCAAAATTATCTCATAGCCAGTGAATTGGTTAAGAAGGATGAAGTTACACAGTGTGCACAGCTATTGCATTACATTGGAGAAGAAGGTTTCAAAATATACTCCACTTTTCAAATTCAAGAAGAGGATATGAACAAGATTCAGAAGCTACTAAATGCATTCGAGCAGCATTTTTCACCAAGAGAGAATATAAATTATGAAAGGTATCGTTTTTTCACTTACAAGCAAGAGTCTGGTCAGACAACAGAGCAATTCATCACAGAAGTCAAGAAACGAGGAATGAATTGCAAGCTGGGTGATTTGCAAAATGATTTAATAAAAACCATGATAATTTGCGGAATATCTAGCAGTACTATACGTGAGAAATTACTACAGGAAGACCCACCAACATTGGATAAGGTTATTGAGATGTGTTATATCATGGAAGCTACGAAGAAATGGTTGCAGACTATAGATAATCAAGAAAATGCCATGGGATCTGTCGACCTGATTGGAAATCGTTCTGGAAATCGTCCTAGCCAAAAGAAAGAAAAACAAGATAATTCAAGAAACTATCATCAGAACTACTCGCGAAATTTCCAGTATCGTGATACATGTATTAGGAATTGTCGGAGATGTGGTAATGATCATGCAATCAACACTTCTCCTGCATTTGGGAAAAATGTAATTTCTGTCAAATTGACAATCATTTTGAAAATGTCTGTATGAGGAAGAATAAGAGTAAGCAAATTCATAATATAAGTAGAGATAACGAAACAGTAAATTCAATCAACTTAAATACAGAGGATGATTTTTTGTTCGTTGGTAGCATAGATGATAATGAAACGAATAATTCAGAGATTTTACAATGGTGTACCAACTTGTTAATTTCTGGTCACTGCATTAATTTCAAAATAGATACAGGATCCACAGCAAATATTATCACATTAGAAAATTTCAATAAGATTGGCTTTTCTCTTGATAAAATATCTAGAACTGAAACCAAATTGAAATCTTATACTGGTCAAGATTTGAAAGTGATTGGGAAATGTCTGTTGCAATGTTTTAAAAATGGAAAATGCTATGAGATACATTTCTTCATGGTTGATTCAAATTCACAATGCATACTGGGTCTGAAAACTTCTGTTGACTTGAATATTATCAAAAGAATACATGCTATAGATACTTGTGAAACTGATTCTATATACAATGCATTGTTGAATGAATTTCATGAAGTATTTTCTGGAATAGGATGTTCAAAAGGAGCATTATATCACATTACTCTTGAACCAAATTCGAAACCTGTAGTACATCCAACTAGGAAAGTGGCTTTACCAATACAGGATGATCTTAGAAAATCTTTGGAAAATTCAGAGAAACAAAACATTATTGAAAAAGTTACGGGTCCATCTGGTTGGGTAAATGCTCTGGTTATTGTTAGGAAACCCAATGGGAAGTTACGTATTTGTTTAGATCCGCTAGATTTGAATAAGGTTGTTAAAAGGGAATATTGCCAAATAATTACAATTGATGAGATAACAAGTAAATTGGCTGGAGAAAAATATTTCAGCACGCTTGATGCTGCGAATGGTTTCTATCAGATAACCCTGGATGAGTATAGTTCTGACTTATGTACTTTTGGTACTCCTTTCGGTAGGTACAAGTGTTTACGTTTACCATTCGGTATTAAGTGTGCTCCAAAAAAATTCAGAAACTTATTTCATTCAGAAGGATCAGAAGTATATATTGATGATATTATTGTTTGGGGAAGAACAAGAACGGAACATGATTTGAGACTAAGGAAAATTCTTGAAATAGCTAAAGATAATGGTGTAACATTCAATTTTGATAAATGCAAATTTGGTAGAACTAAAATTATTCACATGGGACATGTCATTTCAGAAAGCGGAGTTTCTCCAGATAATTCAAAAATTCAAGCCATTTTAGACATTCCTAAACCCAATGATAAAAGTGATATTCAACGATTATTAGGTATGCTAACGTATGTTAGTAAATTCATTCCTAACTTTTCAGAAAGTACTTCTCCGCTAAGGCAACTCTTGAAGAAAGATAATGAATTCCTCTGGACAGAAAATCATGAAAGAGCATTACAGAATTTGAAGGCAAAGTTAATCTCAGAACCGGTATTGCAATTTTTTGATATAAGTAAAGAGACAGTGATATCAGTTGATGCATCGAAATCAGGTTTGGGTGCAGTTTTGTTACAAAATAATTTACCATGTGCTTATGCCTCTAGAGCACTGACTGAAACTCAAGAGCGCTACGCGCAAATTGAGAAAGAACTTTTAGCAATATGTTTCGGACTAGAAAAGTTTCATCAGTACATATTTGGGAAAAGAGTAATTGTTGAAACTGACCATCAACCTTTGATTTCTATATTCAAAAAGTCATTGAACAAATGTCCTGCTCGATTACAGAGAATGTTATTGCAACTACAGAAGTATGATATCAATTTAATTTACAAACCTGGAAGATATCTTTTATTAGCTGATGCTCTTTCTAGAGCATATAGTAAGTCAGTTATGAAAAATGATGAATTAGAAAGAGAAATTGATGCACAAGTATGTTTGATCAACTCAGAAATCAATTTCACTGAAGAGAAAATTGAAGAATTTAGAAATAGAACTCTTGAGGATGATGAACTGAAAAAATTAAAAAAAGTTATTTTGGAAGGTTGGCCGAATAATAATGAGAATTTACCAGAAGATGTTAAAAGATATTATCCTTTCAAAAGTGAACTGAGCATTCATGATAATATAATTTTCAAAGGAAAATGTTTAGTGGTACCATCTAAATTGAAAGAGGAAATGTTGAACAGGATTCACTATAATCATCTTGGAGTAAATAAATGTATCAAGCTTGCTCAGGAAACATTATTTTGGCCTGGTATGATAAATCAAATCAAACGAAAGATTTTAAATTGTCATTATTGTTTGAAACACGCAAACTATCAAATTAATGAACCCCTGAAAAATCATGATATTCCAGATATTCCTTGGAATGAAGTAGGGTGTGACATTTTTGAAATAAAGGGTGAGCAATATCTTTTATTAGTTGACTACTTTTCAAAGTTTGTAGATGTGACATTATTGAACAAAGTTATATACAGTAAAAAAATAATTGATTCTTTGAAAGACAGGTTTTCATTACTGGGCATTCCTTTAACATTGGTCACAGATGGGGGACCCCAATTTACTTCTAGTCTATTCAAACAATTTTCAATAGATTGAGAGTTTGATCATGTAGTTTCGTCTCCTAGATATCCTCAATCCAATGGCATGGCGGAAAGACATGTTCAAACTGTTGAAAAAATGATTAAAGAAGTTATAGAGGATGGAAAAGATGTGCATTTGGCATTGTTACAATATCGTAATACTCCTATACATGGAAAATTTTCTCCCGCTGAAATTTTAATGTCAAGGAAATTACGATCGAATTTGCCATATACTACTGAATCATTGAAATCGAAAATTGCAGTAAATTATGACAGTTCTGGTATTGAAAAAAATGAAGGATCAATGACAAAATATCACGATAAGCCATTTACTCGATCACTTTCAGTTTTAGAAAATAATGCAGACGTTTATGTTCAGATAGATCCAGAGAAAAATCATTGGATTCCTGGTATCATTATAGAAAGAATCAGAGATAGAACATACAGATTGAAGTTGGAAAATGGATCAATTTTGATAAGAAATAGAAAATTCATTAAACCATTTGTGAGAAGACAATCAACGAACAATATGACAGAAAGGGGACGAAACAAAATGAAAATTGGTGGGGGTAGTAATGATAATGAACTGATCAAAAGTAAGAATAACGAAATGATCAAATATTATATCGATTTGGAGGATTTTGATGATGTAGGTAATGTAAGAGAGGTAGGGACAAAAGATTTTGACAGTGAAGGAATCATTAGTGATGAAATTGATGTAAACATTCACGATGAGCCTGGATTAGATTCTGTAGTAGGAAAAGAAATAGTTGTTGAAAAAAATTCAGCATCAGGACGATTGATCAAACCACCTCAAAGACTAAATTTATAATTTCATATTTTAGGAAAGGAGATGTTAGAGATATGTTACATTCTGTATACTTATTCTGATTGATGTACTCATGATAGGATTGCTATGGCATGTGAAAAGTCATTAAATAAACATCACAGATTCAACTGTTATCTAATTATATTCAATTTCTAAAACTTTCGATAATACAAATATAACAATGGGTACGCTCCTGGAAGTTCTGGATCGAATCTAATTGGTCTAGTGCATGTCTGATAATTGGGTTGATAAACCATGAAAATTCTATTCAAATCGGTTCGAGCGTTTTCAATCTATCGACGGTACTTCAATCTTGCATATTCTACTATTTTAAAAATTGTGGAGAGTTTTTATAATTCGATGAGGCTGATTGAAAATCTGTGTTTTTTGTTGCATTCACCGTTTTTATGATTTTTGCTCAATTGGGACAGCTTTTCCTGCTCATCCATTGGACCCTGACAATTTTTGACATCTGATTATAAAATTTCTGTACCAATATCCATACAACTTTTCGAATTTTCCACAATTGCAGGTAACATTATCACATTGAAAATGGTCAGGAGATCTGAATCTTTATAATACAAATTTGATTATACTTATCACAGCATGAGGTGAGAGTATTCTCGGGATTTTCTTCTGAAACAGGAGCATCAGAATCTTCGTCTGGAACAGGGGCTCGGAGCAAGGCCTTCGGAGGCTCAGACTTTCGCCCAAACATCAGGAAAGCAGAAGTGAACCCGACGGAGTCATGTCAATGACTGATCCTGGCAATGTTCTTCTCTATCCCCATATGGCCAGCGGTGGCAGCATTATGATTTCCATTCAATACTTGTTGGCGGAGGGGTTTAGGAACACAGAGTTTCCAGGGATCGCTCCCTAAATACAGTTATCGGCAAAACCCTCTGGGTTTTTCTCTACCGCGGCTTTCTTCGTCCGGTACCAGGAACATGGCGTCGGCAGTATTATTCAGGACTCCACGGCGGTAGTTAACTCCGAAGTCGAATCGCAGGAACAAAGCCCATCGAGCTATGCGAACGGACGGACTCTTGATGGACTGGAGCCATCTCAGGGACAAATGATCAGTCGAGACAGTGAAATGATAACCTTCCAGGTATGGTCTCAATTTGTCAATATTCCAGACAATGACCAGACATTCTTTCTCAGTGACAAGTAGTTACATTCCGGTGCGGTCAACATCCTGTTTCCTGAACCTCTTTGTGCGGGGTAAGTGCTGCTCCCAAACCACAATCGGAGGCGTCAGTCTGTAGAACGAAAGGCTGAGTGAAATCCGGACAAGTCAACGCTGGTGCTTCGGTAAGTCGGGCTTTCAGAAACTCAAAGGCGGTATCCTGGGCTTCTGTCCATTTCCATTTACCTTTCTTCAGCAATTTGGTCAGTGGTGTCACTATTCCGAAAAAGTAGGAAATAAATCTCCTATACCAGGAAGCCATCCCTAGAAGATGTCTTAGTTTTCTCATAGTGTTTGGGGCGGGCCACTGGACAATATACTCTATCTCGTTCGAATCGGTCTGGATTCCTTCAAAAGTTACTACATGTCCCAAGTACTTGAGTGAACTTAAGCAGAACCTGCATTTCTCTGGATTCGACTGGAGTTTAGCCTGCCATAAACGGTTGAAAATTCACTAGAGGTTCCTCAGATGTTCATCAAATGTTTGGCCTAGTACAATGATATCGTCCAAGCGTGTTAAAGCAAATGGTTCCACATCTGGTTCAATGATTTGATCCATCAACCTCTGGAATCTTGCGGAAGCAGAGTGGAGTCCGAAGGGGATGACTGGTTTGCTATCATTGGTCAGCGGTATCTGCCAATACCCTTGTCTCAAGTCTACGCTGGAGATGTACTCAGCCTCCCGCAGTTCATCTAGTATGAAAATGATAAACGGTAATGAATACGCATCCATCTCGGTGACATCGTTCACTTTCTGGAAATCTTTTTAGAACCGATGCTTTTCATTCTTTTTTCCAACAATGACCACTGGCGAACTCCATGAACTGTTATAAGGTTCGATAATGCCAGTCCAGCATTCTATCGACCTCTTCGTTGATCACTTTCTTTCAGATTTTGAGGGCGGTACCTTTGTTTGATCGGCTCTGTCGTTTTCAGGCGAATGCGATGCTTTACCAAAGGTGTCGGTCTCTTTATCTGTTGGAATGCGGGTAGGTGGTGATCTAGGAACATTTTCAGGGTATGCCGTTGTTTCGGTGACAGGTTTGCCTGCTCTAGGCTGGATGGTTCCGAGCTGGCAAGAATTTCTGGAAGGAGTGCTTTTGTAGACAGGGCAGGATGGACTTGACTTCGGTGTATGTGTACTAGATTTCTGGAGAAGTGTGTCGTTGATATCTTGTCTGGACTTCTGGATGTTTTTGGGGTGTGTGGATCATCTGGACTCCTTTAGGTTCTGGACTCACTGAATGTTGCTTGGGGAATAGTGTTTGGACTTCTGGAAGTTCCTGAAATACTGGATGTTTGTGTATTGTCTGGACTTCGATATGTGTGGCATTTTCGATTTCTTCCAGTCTTTCCAGCAACGCTACAGGATCGGTAGTACCGTCAAAACACAAGTTCTACCTATGTGCTTTCAAGGTAGGGCGATAGGGGGCAATAGTATTCGGGCATGGAGTAACAGGTGCTGGAGGGTAAGCAAATCTCTGACCCCTGATACCCGGTCCCAAGTTCGTTGTGACAGGTTCGTGGCTGCGGTGCTGGCTGTTGTGTTCCTACATTCTGCGGAACGGTATTATGTGCAACCGGGTTCTGTGTTCTGGTGTTCTGTGGTCCTGGGTGGAAGGACGAAACCGACAGGTGTGGCATTGACATATGTGCAACAGCTGTCGGTATTGTCAGGTTTGGCAATGTTTTGGGCCCCATTGAGGGGCTTGGCACTGGGTCGGGGAGTAACAGGTTAACGGTGTCTCCCTGAACAGTTGGAGACTTCAATCCGATTATGTTGGGAAGTTCTTTCATCAGGAACCATATCAATCAACGACGTAGTTCAAGAACTGTTCCCTCCACTTCAAGACCATATCTCTCCATCAATTCTACTGATTCTGGCTTCTTTAATCTGTAAGTCCAGCTGACTCGGAGTTCCAGGTTGGAGAAATATTCATCAAGTTCTTTCCGATCAATGTCTGGAGAGTCAGGCCTTCTATTCCTGGTAGGTTCAGGTGGGGTATCCAGATAATTCATGTCATTTAATGCGCTGGGGGAAGGTGAAAAAGTCAGGCTCGGAGAATCAGGCATGATATAGTTTTATAAAGGAGAGAAAGAAACAAACTCAATGGAGTTGACCCTAACACTAAATTCCAGAATAAAATTTCAATCACAAGTCGAAGTGGAAAAAAAAATAGTGAACTGAAAATTATTTCCCAAGTTTCAGGAACCACAAATCCTGGAACTGGTTTGGTTTGATTTCACTGAAGTCCCTAGTTTATTTGCAGTATATGTTTCATTACCAGGAAATATTATTTATCACTCAGGAACATCAAAGGCAAGTACTAGCAGGCAGAGAAAAAAAAATCGAACACAAAACAAAACAAACTCTGGAAGCATAATCCTAAATCTTTCCACTGGACTACTTACTTAGATAGTTGATATCTACCTGGCAGGTATTCAGAAAAGAATCAAAAACGAAAAAAATATATTCTGAACAGGATATATTTACGAGTCCCCTGCAAGGTACTGTTCACTCTTAATTTATTTCAGTTTTGATTTCAGGAAATTATAAGTCTCTGTCAGGGTCAGATGAGCCAAGTTATTCAAAAAAATCCCCTACCTATCTCTGGTTATTCAGACTCGAAGTTCAAATTCAATGTAACAAATAGGTGTTTATTATTCTTTTACTGGAATCTTGCTTTCAGAATGAGGCTGGATTCACTTCAGGAGTATCACTGTGTTCATCTGCTTGTGAACTGTGAGAAGTGTCAGGACCTGGCTCATTTATGATCCAAAACAAAAAAAAAAAGAACAAGTTTTGGAGACTGATCACTATCTCTCAGGTGTATACATTTGTCAAAATTGATCAAAATTAATCAAAATTATGAACTAACTGGTTTCTGGAGTTGTTATCACCTACACTATACACTCAGGAATAACTGCGAATCGGAAAGACTATATTGCAATGCTGGAAGCTTATGTTATCTCTGTGATGTCATTCAAAGTTCAGGAATTTATTCCAACAGATCTTTCAGCGGAGGTTAAATTAGAAAAAAATCAAACCAGGATGAGAACAAGCTGATAATGATCTGGTACTCAGGCAGGTAATGATACCAAAACCAAAACTGAAATTGTTCAATGTCAGGAGAGCTAGAGTATCACTTTGGGTGCAGATCAGTATGGATGTTCAGTTCACATACACTTCAAGAAGCATACTAGCATAATCTATACCTAGTGATTGATCACTATTTACTGGGTAAGCTATCAGGACTAGTGGTGTGTCAGCCTTTTCGTTTCAGCTATCATAGGTGGTTCAAATATCAGTACTAAGTGCAGTATATCAAGTCTGGGTATTCAATGTCTTCCAGGATTTACACAGGAAAATTCAGGACCTACTTCATCAGGCAAGTTAGTATTTTTTTGGACTGCTACTGGGATACTGGTTTATGAATGCTTTTCTGATATCACTGATAAAAAAGTTTCTGGATTGGATTATGATGACGTTTCTCAGGTACTCAGGTCTGTTTAATATGTTCAATTCAATAAGCCAAGTCCCTGCTCTAGGGCGTCATTTGTATCGGCCTCTATTTCTGAGGCCCTCACTTTGGCGCTTGTTGAATAAACTTCTCGGGCGCCAGATTGTTTTTGAGGTAGTTTACTCTACCTGCTATGCACCGAATACCCTGATACAGAGGCTCGAAGTAGCACAGTGGATATGACACAGAGTGTGTCTAGTAAACCAGGGGTAAGTGTTGATGAATTGACCCGGAATCAAGGGGCCAAGGGACTGTAGGCTTCAATTACAGCCCCATGGGGAATCCTGGAATACTGGGTGCTCTGGATAGATGTTTCCACTTGATACTTCCACTATCGGGTTGAATTGATACCATACCAATATTGATTATCATGAATATTGTTTCTGGAATGACAATGACTTTGTACCTCCGTTATCACGACAGGAAAATCAGAAGCACATAGACAGGTCCAGTACAGGTTTATTCAATTCCCTTTTAAGTGCATCAGTTGTTACATGGAATCAAGTGAATGAAGTATCAATAATTGAGAAATTCCTACATCATACATGTTTATCTAGTTAAATTGATATTCCTATTGACAATGACAACTGAAAGTCCCGAGGAAGAGTTTGTTCCATTGGGCATATGCAAACACCTTAGAACATGAAATCATCGAGTAGCAGTAGCGAAGGTTAGACAACAGGAAAGCAAGAAACAACGAGAGGAAAATAAATGCAAGCAGGATAATATATGTCATTAACTGAATCAAGCAGGAAGTAAAAACAAAAAGGATAATTGAGCAGTGCACCAAAGGAAAATATCAAAGCTCGGAAAGCGAGGACGGGTGCGGGTTTATTGTAAGAACGAATCCTGTTGACTTTTATACAATCAAGAAGGCGATAAGCTTTCTTCTGGTTGACCTGGTTTTATGCACATGCACCCCCGAGAGGTAGTAGAATAGATGCTAAAGGCCTGGGGCGGGTAAATAAGGCCCTGTCTCTGTTAACAGACAAGAGAGTCCACTACCTTACTCATCCGTTTTATGACACTGGATTTTACTGAACTAAAGATCAATTTCATGACAGAATTTTCTTTATTGATTAAAATTACCGCAAAGCTAGCAACAAGATTTATAGTACGTCAGGTACTGGATCGTTACTGAATGTCAAACTTTCGTCAATGGTGTAACGTTCACGTGTCAATGAATACTGTCAATGTTGTCAACAAAATTGAGTTATGTAAATGATTGCACTGGTTTTTGATACACTGGAAATGTCGATTGTTTTTCGATTTTATTGAATTGATCAGAAGAAAAGAAAATAAATTCGAAGTGAGTTCAAATTGAGAAATCTTGAGCATGAATTTAAATCAAAATACTAATCGAACTGGAATTAATCATTAACTGGAAACTAGAATGCGAAGCAATGAACACAGCATGAATATGAAAGTACCTACAGGACTGGATAAAACACAACCGAGTAAACACTTTTCAAAATATCTACACCGAACTGGACTCTGTAATCGAAGGCGAGTGGATAAGAGTGAGCGCCCTGCAGTCTGCAGATTTATACACGAGTGAGACCTTGGGCCACTAAATCAAGGAATGTGATTTTCTCGTTGCTGATTGGCTCAAATTTCAGCCAAGTGGAGCCGCCGTTTCGACCTCGTGAACTTGCTGTGCGTCAGGATTTGGCCTTGAGAATCGAAAGTTTGCGAAGAGAATCATTTTCTATGCCAGAAGGGCCTATGAACAGGATTAGCTACCCTTGCTATTGCCACTGAGTGAATTTGAAGCAAGAATATTTCGAACTGACAAAGTTACATGCAGGTGAAACTTTCTGACCACATGGTCGAGTGAGATCAGCCTCAAATTCTATATTTTCAGTTAATGACCATGTTTTTTCTCTGAAAAGAACCAGGAACTCATACAGACTCATTTTACCATAAATGTATGGTCTCCAGGAATCACTGAGTTGATTTGCATAGCTTGCTAGAGTCTCTTGAGAACTCTCTGTTCCTGTTCATCATCAACCCTATAAATCCAGAGGTATAACGCTCTTATCCCACAGGAAGGTTCCTTGATACTTTCCTAGAGCTAAAAACATCAATCTGACTCAGTTTGAAGTAGAGAAGTGTATAACGAGTCGAGTATCTTTATGATCAGCTATCAGTCGAACATAAGGTTAGTACCTGGTGATTCATGAAATTTCGCCCACCCTGTATCGTGTAACATAACTGTTTTTTTTTAAATCCATATCTGGAATCGAAATATAGATGATGAGACAGGCATTTTTACATAAACCGTTCCTTAGTAATGAAGTCCTCAAATATACTCCATTACACAGTCATATGCCCGAGATCACCTTTCGCCAACATACTATAGGGAAGATTTTATTGGGTCTCAACACCAACAAAGCTTGTGGCTCCGAGGGAATCCCACGATTGTTTCCAAGAAATATGCTCCCGAACTAACACCAGTTCTCTGCAAGTTGTTCAACTACTATTACAAATTGGGGATATCTACATCCAACTGAAAAATTGCAAGAGTACAACCAGTTCCTGAGCACCTAGCAACTACAGACCGATCGCACTGCTATCTATTATTTAAAAGATCATGGAGAAAGCTATCAACATCGAGCTCCTGGAATACCTAGAACATTCAGTTATTATCAACGATAGGCAATATGGCTTCCGTCATCAGAGATCAACTGGTGACAACACATATATGGCAGCTGCTTATGATCTATAAGGCACAGATCCGACCTGTCCTGAGGTACTGTTCCCATATTTGGAGTGCAGCACCCAAACATACCCTGAAACTGTTGGATTCTGTCCAAAAAAGGGCAATTCGTCTCGTGGGTGATGCCTCGCTTACAAACTCACTCACTTTTCTGGAACATCGTAAAAAAGTTGGCGATCTGGCTCTATTTTATAGATATTTCCATGGACGATGCTCTTCTGAAATATCAACAATTGGCGGCAGTCGCCGCGAGATCAACCCGTCGAGTTGAGTCTTTGCACCCCTTCGTAGTCACTTTGAAGACCTGCAGATCATCTCTTTCCAAAGACTCGTTCATCCAACGAACAGCGAGGCTCAGGAACACATTGTCAAGGGAGGTGTTCCCCGAGGCATATAGCCTTCAGATATTCAAGAAGAACACCAATTTCTACCTTAATTATTTCCCTGGGTTCTCACGATGTTCTCTGAACATTACAGGAAATCATTTTTCGTGGGAACCAGAACATAAAGAAAAATATTTGAATGAGGTTACAGTGAATTCTCAAACACAAACAAACTCACGATATAAAACTAGTCAGTTTTATAGCTACCACCACAGGGTGGGTCTCAAGTACGTGTGGGGAATTCAGGAGCATATTGCCGACTTCAAAATTAGAAGAAGACTTCGTATAAACAGAGATGTCTGAATATAGTTATTCGTTTCTGAGAAACAGAGTGTTGAAGATTGTACGTACCTGTATCATATTTTTTAATGGAAGAATGAATGTTTCAAACAGTTTCGTGAGAAAACAAAATTCCTTATAGAGGTCGCTGTGAACTACCGTTTTTGTTTAATCTGGATTTGAAATAATCGATGCATTCGAATTATTTCTCTTTGGCACTTGAGTCACCTCTAAATAGTCAAAATTGGGAAAGATTCGCCAATGCAATTTTCTTCTTTCATTCAATGATCTTTTACATATCCAACGTTTGAATAAAGTCAGAATATGATTATTGATTTTTTTACGAAAAAAAGAATGCAAATTGATTTTAAATTCAATAATTCTGTCATTTGAAATCATTTGCATCGATTTTTCCAAATCTAATAAATTACTCGAGAGCATTTGTTTGCAGCGAACCCTATAACGGATATCTTTCGATCACAAACATGTTGGAGAAATCGATGTTTTCACTAAAAAATATGATACATGTACGTAAAAAATAGCTATGACCTTCCAAAGGACTGAAAAAAAATGTAGGTGGCGCCACCCTTGCGGAGGAGACAAACCAACATCAAATTCGATCTCGTCGTTGGAAAATACTATCAGATACCAAATTCCACTAGATGATCACGATTATTATAGAATTTATCCACAAAAAACAGAAATAGAAATCAATATCTGATACTCTATTTCTCAGAAACGTATAACTCTCGGACATGTGTTTATACGAACTCATTTCCTCATTTCGAAGTCAGCAATATGCTCCTGAATTCTCTAAACGTACTTAAAATATCCCTTGTATAAACATGTATATATTTCATTGATTCCTCAAGTTGGTAGAAGTTATCAATAGGAAATGTGTGTTCATAATATGTAAGTAGTTCAGAAATAAGAACAACCAATATTACCCAAACTGTATAACTTTCGAAGGACACAACCGATTCCAATTTTATTTTTATAATGGAATTATGCATCGTTACGATTCAATTGTTGAGCAGTTTAGATGAAATATACTGATAAATAGTCTCGTTCTTGTGGAGACTATGCAACTGTTCTTGAATCAGAATAGCCACTTTTGTTGATTAGATATATGTATAAAGTTTGTGTTCATCATGATGAAAATTTGAACTTATTACAAATACATATTAATCTGTTGGGTAAGCTCCAACACGGACATAGGCAACCCTGCCATTTGGCACTTGCTTGGTTACCGCTAGAGTCACTGGATGGTATTAGTTTGATAAGAGTTCGGACACAGCTGAACTTTTGTCCTTTTCTATTTTCTATAATACAATGGTTTAAGTGAATAAAAGAATAAGACATATTTTGTGTTTTCGATTTCCCTAGTAGCGCCTGATTGTCAGATACGATTTTAGAGGTTATATTTTCTGTCAAATCAATCATAGCCGTAGATGGACAATGGATATAGGGTACACACACCCACTTCCATTTATACACTTCTAGCAGAACAACTGTTATATGAATGAAAAGAATGCATGAAACAGCATTTCAATATTAGAAGATATACACATATGGATAAACTCATAGCTAAAATTCCTTATTCCATGTCAAACTGTAATCCAGTGATGAAGTATAAAACATTAAGTTATTAATATTGAATTGATGGTAGGTATTTTCAATATACATCAGGAAGTAATATAAGCACGTTCAAGTGAAGTATTCCTGAGATAATCTCATGAAATGAAGTCTATATAAGCTTGTGTCCGGAAATGCTTCATTTCGGAAACCTAGGGTTTTGGAATACAATAAACAAATCATTTTTCGGTGAACATTTCATAAAAAAAGTAGTTAATTCTGACGAGACCTACCAAATACATTGGCTTTGTAAAGTTCTCAGCAACTTCACTTAGCGCCCTAGGAGCTAAGTAACATAGATCGATATAGAAAATATTACCAAAACGATAACCTCCAGCGTAATTAAGGCCTTTATAATAATTGAACAAATAACTCTTCACTTTTCGCAGTTAAATTTTGAATTGGATCGGCACCAGAAACGCCATTCGATAATATAACACATTGTAGTTTCCTTTCTTTTCTATGTAATTCTGCGATGATTTCCCCTTTCCCTGATGATTTTGTTCTGTATTTTGTATGATGATAATAATGGAATTTCGTTCTCGAAATCGTTTGCTTTGTAAATTGATGAAACAGCAGATTCTCTCGAACAGATTTTGAAATCTGCTACCTCACAAATTTCGCTCGTCTTCAAATTAATTTTCCACCCAGGCCGTTTCATATCTTCCTTCCATAGGCGAATGGTTGATATTTGTTTTGGAAAATTGAATAAATAATAATATCCATTTCTTTCCGAATTGGCACAATTTATAAAACAGGAAGTGAGTTCCATAGCTGCATTTTTCCCGAAAGTATAATAATGAAATTTAATTTCAATTCTGACGTTTATAAAATTCGACTATGGTGCTCTTGTCACATGCAAGGTGTGTAACTTAATAAATCTAAACATTCAAAAACCCTTACCGTTGTCATTTCTGTGTCCGAACTCTTATCAAACTAATACCATCCAGTGACTCTAGTTACCGCCAACGCCAAATACTTGTTTCCTATTGGCAATCTAACATATTTCCGGCGTTCAAGTAGAGATGGGCATACCGAAACAAAATCATCGATAATCGATGAATGTATCGATGAACGATTTATCGACACAAATAACTATCAATTCCAATCAAACATCGTTGTAAAAAGCGGTGATAATAGGTACAACCTGAAAATTATATTGAACATGCCGAGACATCACAAGCGTGATTTGATATTAAACAATATAGGTAAGTATGAAGTTTCAAATAGGTAGATTTTATGTATCTTGGAAACAAAATGTTGACAAAACTGCTCACATGATATATAGTAAATCATCGATCAGATATCAACCAATATAGTGAGTGATATTAATTTCTGAATGTGGCTGGAAAATGATTCAACCGATATGCAATTTGAACTTGGAAGTACAATATTGTTTTTTCCTTCTATATGAGCGATATATTGAAAAATTTTGAACTGCCGATATTGATATCCATCTTTGAAACAATATGCATTCGATATAGTGAAAAATAAATCATTCAATAGGGTGGAGTTGGGGAATACCGGCCAGTGGGGGGTGATTCCGAACGTCATGTTTCTCTCACCCTGATGAGAATTTTGAAGCGGTGTACTTCCACTGATCAATTAAGCATGTAGAGGAACATGACACATATCGTTTAGTAGATATACAAGGTCGATTCTAATATCAAGATACTAGAATCGACCTAGGATCAAATAACACATAGGTCGATTCAGAGATCAATGATACTAGAATCGACCTATGTATTATTGATACTAGAATCGACCTATGTGTTATTTGATCCTAGGTCGATTCAGAGATCAATGATACTAGAATCGACCTATGTATTATTTGATGGAAATTCTTGCGATCTCAGAATCAGGTGGTGAAGCATCTCAGAAATGAGCCGGGGAGAATTCTCCTGCTTGTCACAGTATCAAGTATTCTGAGACCCGCTATATTGAACGCAGTACTCAGGGTACTGTACATTCTGGATATAACCTAAGGGAGGGATCAGTGAATCAAACAAAGATTATTATTTGATAATTGTATTAACTAAAAGTAGGACATTTCAGGTCCTATCAAATGAAAGGTATCTGCTTGAATTTTATGAAAATCAATTTTTGAAGGGCCTCAAGGGCCATGTAGTGAATATTATATCAACTATAACTTGTTACCTATCAAATGAAAGGTCTCTGCTTGAATTCCACGAAAATCAACTTTTGAAGGGTATCAAGGGCCATATAGTGAATATTATGCCAACTATAGGTTGTTGTATATCAAATGAAAGGTCTCTGCTTGAAGTTTACGAAAATCAACTTTTGAAGGGCATCAAGGGCCATATAGTGAATATTATGCCAACTATAGGTTGTTGTATATCAAATGAAAGGTCTCTGCTTGAAGTTTACGAAAATCAACTTTTGAAGGGCATCAAGGGCCATATAGTGAATATTATGCCAACTATAGGTTGTTGTATATCAAATGAAAGGTCTCTGCTTGAAGTTTACGAAAATCAACTTCTGAAGGGCATCAAGGGCCATATAGTGAATATTATGCCAACTATAGGTTGTTGTATATCAGATGAAAGGTCTCTGCTTGAAGTTTACGAAAATCAACTTTTAAAGGGCATCAAGGGCCATATAGTGAATATTATGCCAACTATAGGTTGTTGTATATCAAATGAAAGATCTCTGCTTGAAGTTTACGAAAATCAACTTTTGAAGGGCATCAAGGGCCATATAGTGAATATTATGCCAACTATAGGTTGTTGTATATCAAATGGAAGGTCTCTGCTTGAAGTTTACGAAAATCAACTTTTGAAGGGCATCAAGGGCCATATAGTGAATATTATGCCAACTATAGGTTGTTGTATATCAAATGAAAGGTCTCTGCTTGAAATTTACGAAAATCAACTTTTGAGGGGCCTCAAGGGCCATATTGTGAATATTATGCCAACTATAGGTTGTTGTATATCAAATGAAAGGTCTCTGCTTGAAGTTTACGAAAATCAACATTTGAAGGGCATCAAGGGCCATATATTGAATATTATGCCAACTATAGGTTGTTGTATATCAAATGAAAGGTCTCTGCTTGAATTCCACGAAAATCAATTTTTGAAGGGCCTCAAGGGCCATATAGTGAATATTATGCCAACTATAGGTTGTTGTTTATCAAATGAAAGGTCTCTGCTTGAAATTCACGAAAAACAATTTTTGAAGGGCCTCAAGGGCCATATAGTGAATATTATGTCAACTATAGGTTGTTGTATATCAAATGAAAGGTCTCTGCTTGAAATTTACGAAAATCAATTTTTGAAGGGCCTCAAGGGCCATATAGTGAATATTATGCCAAATATAGGATGTTGTATATCAAATGAAAGGTCTCTGCTTGAAATTTACGAAAAACAATTTTTGAAGGGCCTCAAGGGCCATGTAGTCGATATTATATCAACTATAGCTTGTTACCTATCAAATGAAAGGTCTCTGCCTGAATTTCACAAAAATCAATTTTTGAAGGGCCTCAAGGGCCATGTAGTGAATATTATGCCAACTATAGGAAGGGAGGGATCAGTGAATCAAACAAAGAGTTTCATTTGATAATTGTATTAACTAAAAATAGGACATTTCAAAGTAACTCGTTTGGTTGTGGTAATTTTGTTTTGTTGGAATCGTCTCGGATTGGAAAAAACCTGTTGGTTCCATTTTTCTTCTTCTCTTGAGCTTATCTTGATGCTGTTGAAATTCTTCGTCATCTCAAAAATGTCGATAGTCATTTTGAGTTCCTTCAGGTTTCTGATATGTTGATTCAATAAGTCGTTGATGCACATCTGAGCGGTCAGCAAACAAATGAAAAGGTCATTGGGGTAGGAGACTACTTATCCAATTATATAAATCCCTGCAATTTCGAAAACTGCACATATTGCTGTCACTGGAATTATGGTGCATGCATAGAGGACTATCAGCCTTGAATTTGACAGTATCCATGACATTGTCAAAAATTTCGATATTGACTATTTTGGGTCTGTGAGATGACGTTAGCACCGAATTTAGAAATTCGAGTTTTTGGTGTCCTCTTACATAAACTAAGTCAACATCTTTGAGATGTTCTGATAGTATATTCGGTAATTCATCATAGTCTATCAACCCAGAAGAGTATGTTAGCCCATGGAAATTTCGTTCTAGCCAACGAACTTGTTTTTTGTCTGCTTCCTGAAGTGCACAAAATGGAACGGCTGCTTTGAATAAACAGTTGTTGATCTGATAGCCATTCGAAATTGATAGTTCTTTGGGGTATAACGTATTGGATAACGAGAACCCTTGGATATCTATACTCAATAACTTCATTGCGTGGATGATGATACACAACTGAAATTATCAACTACTTGAATGTTATCTTTAAAATGAAAGAGTATAGTGGGGGGATGAAGAATTTATTTTACAATTGCTTGACAATTTTTGTCAAAGGACTGTAGCTGAACATTTTATCATGTAAAATCAAACAGAATGCTGAAGTGTTGTCTGGAATTGCTTTGGCTGTTTCAAACTCTATTCTCATCACAACTGATCCACTTTGCAAAGATTCTTTCTGATGGGAACAGTCGATGTATGCCATAGGGATGTTCTCTACAAACTCCTTCGGTGAAAATATAGGTTCCTTACTAGATCCATAATACGATGGTCTGAAATTTGCGAACATGGAATATAATTGGGAAGTTTTATTAGCAGTGAAATTCAGATATAAGTCATTATATGGGTATCTGTCACTATTCAAGAAAACTCGAATATTTGTCAAGTCGCAATCATCGAATTTACTTGAATCTGATTTTATATAATTTTTTCTGTCTGTTTGGAAGACAACGATGATGTGACGTGGTGTTTCCAACTGATTTGTCGTTTTTGTGGATGTAGGCAATTTGGGGTATTCTATGAGTTCCCAACTTCGGAATGCTAGAAATATTTCTTGATTTTTTTCTACCATTTTAGTGAACAGCAATTGTTGTGGAATATCTAATAGAACTTGAGGCACTCTCCAGAATATCTTGTCGATGTGTACTTTTGGAATTTCCTTCACATCGGAACTGTATGTGGCGTCGATGTCGTCATTGCTTCGAATCAACACCAATTCCTGTTTCATGTTCAAAATCACCTCTCGATAGTCCTCGAAGAAACCCATGATGAAGGAAAGTGGGATACATACGCTGAAATTTCCTTTAGCATCTACAAGAACTTTCTCATCCTTGTTGGCGAAATTCACTTTCGGAAACCAACCTGCGTTTTCCAAGTTGATACTTTCATTCGCATTGTATGATAAGTACCCCTTTATTGTCGATACGAGGCCAATATTTCTAACTGAATCAATTGTTATACCATTCAATTCATACCTTACCTCTCTGAATAAAAAGTTTATAGCATTATTGATGAATCTGAGTTTGTCGATAGCCGTTCCATTGGATTGCGTCGAACGACCTTCAATGTATAGGTAACTTCCATATGGCAAATTATATGTATCAAGCTCCTGAATTGATATTCTAATTTCGTCATTGTACTCAAATTTTTGTAGAAATGGTTGGTATGTGTGATACTCCTTTTCTTGAATTGATTGGTCAACTAACGGTTTTTCATTGATATTCAGAATATCCATTATATTAGAAGCGTAAATCCTAGAGACTTTAAAAAAAGACGATTGGAACGTGTTAGTCTCTTGGTGTTTTTCTTCACACTGGTAGGTTTTCCTAAAATCTTTGCTCCCTTATACCAAATTGGGTCGACCATCCTATTGTACTTAATAACCATAATTATCCGAGTTTTTTCAAGTGAAGGCTGACAGTTATGGTTTCGCCTCGAAAATTAATGAGTCTTCCAGTTTGATCCAATATTTTGATGGTGATGTTGTCTATTGTCCGTACACTTATCTTGAAATAGATAATTGAATCCACAGTTACGATAATCTTGTATCCTGAAGGAACAACTGGACTGAAAGTGTGAATCGAATGGTTTTCTTGGCCGTTATGATAACTTTGTGTTGCTATATTACAATATATATTGATAGCATTGACACTCAAAATGTTCACTGTGGTATCCGATGTGTGAATTTGATCTGCTTCCAAGATACGATTACTAAATCCCAATAATCCACCAATAAAATTATCAGTGAAATTGATCCTCCTATTTGTATTTATGGTCACTGATAGAGTGTTGAAATTGGGAATGATATCGATTCTTGCTTCTTTGTCGATATCTTTGACTCTAGAAGATATAATGTCCTGGAGATCATTGATTTCATAGGATCCCACTGGAATCGTGATGGAATTATCATTGTCACCGAAAACGAATTGGTTATTTTGTTCGTCAACATTGGGAATTACATTGAATGTTTCGAAACTAGTAAGTCCTATACCATATTCAGTATTTTCCTCTAGATGTATGGCTGGATTGAAATCCGAACTGAGCACAAAGGATGAACCAGATAATGAAAATGCTAGCGACATTATCTATGATGTACTACATGATCTTCAAGTGTGGTACATATTATATAAGAATTTGAGGCAGAGTTGACCGCAATTATAAGGATTGTCCAACTGAAAATCATCATAATTATACTCTACGTTGTTAGAGCTACCATCGCTGTAGAAATATTTTATGAGTTCGAGAGGAGGTCTCAAGTTGCCATAACTATCAAAGTACGAGATATTTTGTCTTGATTTGATAAAACACACCCAATGTGTCCCTTCACCATTTTTTTTGTCAAGATTGACAATACCACTCTCGTATCTTCTGATTTTATTGGGTAATTCATCCAACATGAACACTCCTCGGAAATGTGGTATTTGTAGTTTGTCAACATATTTCAATGAATCTACATTTGTCAATGGACGGCGTGGTAGCTTCATTTTTAGTTTTTTGAATATGGTTTTAGGAATAATCCATATCCACGTTTGTAAGGTTTCAAGAACAACCCTTTTCCCAATGATTGTTGTTCCATCTTCAAATTATGACGTTTTTGTTCATCCAGCTGTTCTTTTGCCGCTTTAGCTTTGTTTATGGCTTGAGCGATTCCTGCTGCCCCTCCTCCAAGACTACCAAGAGCACCAAGAGCAGCGAATAGAGGAATTAGTGGAATGAATCCTCCAGATTTGGGAATAGGAATGATTCTTTTCTTTGGTTTCAGAACTTTTCTATTGCCAATAGAGGATAATGCTTGGTGTGCAGCTCGGAGTAGATCAATATTTTTACCTTTGACACTATTCCGTGCTTTTCGAATCGCTTGATTGAAAGTAAGCGCACCTCCTTTTTTCAATCCCATTCCTAGTTTGCTTTTAGTTTTCATTATTCCTGCGATTCCTAGTGATGCGATCTTTTCACCAAGATTGGAG
Organism: Phaedon cochleariae; assembly: GCA_918026855.4. Lineage (NCBI taxonomy): Eukaryota > Metazoa > Arthropoda > Insecta > Coleoptera > Chrysomelidae > Phaedon > Phaedon cochleariae. The sequence goes on from OU896710.1 coordinate 25,413,758, forward strand.
TTCTGATTGTTAAAACGGCTCAATGCACGCTCAGACAAAATACGATCGGCTTTGTTTCTTCTATTCAAATCTCTGTATTTGGAGTATGCTATATCGTGTTCTTTACAGGCTTCGTCTAATTGATTAATGCCTTTGTCTCCACGGGCAAGTCGCTCAGATAACTTTGTTCCCGGTCCGCAAAAATGATAACCAGGTAGATGCAATTCGAAAGGGAGTTTATCTATGAGAGTATTCAATAAACCTGCTCCTTTCGTGTCACTATGATTACTGAGTTGTTGATTGTACAGATGCATTTGATATACGTGCGGTAGTAAGAACTACAATGCAGTTTTCATAAAATGTTAGTGTTTTTATATTTGTTATTCATTCGAAGATGAGGGTTGAGGAACACAAGGTAAAACTTTCTGTAACCAATCATGATAATTATATCATTAACAATCAATTCAAGAAACATGGAGATATATTTGAAGGCAACTCAAAACGTGCCTTAATGGATGGCTCTTCAGGATGCGGTAAGACGAATTGTATGATTAGTTTGCTAGATGAACCAAATGGATTGAGATTCGAAAATGTGTATCTGTATTCCAAGTCCCTGTATCAACCAAAATATGAATATTTGAGGTTGCTATTCAAACCGTTAAAGAAGATTGGATATTTCGAATATCATGATGGAGATGAAGTAATTACTCCAGATGAAGTAGCTCCGAATTCTATTATTATATTCGATGACGTAGCCACATGCAATCAGAACATTATCAGAGATTTTTTTTGTTTTGGACGCCATAAGAACACAGATGTATTTTATTTATGCCAGACTTATAGTTCCATACCGAAACAATTGATAAGAGATAATAGCAATCTTATCATAATTTTCAAACAAGATGTAACAAATTTGAGACACATTTACGATGATCATGTCAATTTGGATATGACATTTCAGAAATTTCCTGAGTTGTGTTCATTCTGTTGGAAGGAGAATCATGGATTTGTTGTGATTGACAAGGATGGAGATGTCGGGAAAGGTAGATATAGGAAAGGATTCAATGACATTTTGATAGTTTTAATTGATGTGAATCATTCGTCAGGTAACAGTATAGTTATGGAGGTTAATCTAGCAAAACAGTTGGTGAAAGCCAGACAATCTGTCAAGAAAAAATACCAAGGGCTCAAGTCAGATATTGCTCTATCGAAAACTTCATTGGAAAAAACATATGAACCAATAACTGATCCTTTGAGAAAATTATCAATCAATGAAACGGCAGTTTCTAAAGTGGAGAAAACTGAACCTGATTCATTCTCAACTCCCCAACAGAAACAGTATTATAAATTGCTACCAGATGAAACGATTCCACAAAATAAAGAAACATTCCAAACGATTCCACAAAATGAAGAAACATTCTTACATGAACCGGAAATAAGTTATTTCGATCAGAGTCTCAGGCAATTACGACAACAAGTTGAAAATCTCCAGGCTGTCCGACAACCAGAATTAGAGAAATATTTGGAAAAATATGAGAAACCTCTTCCTAGGGCTCACATTGGAGATATATTCACAAGTGATCCAGATCAATTTGATCATACATTCGGTGTCAGATATGAACTCACAACGGATAGTTGGATGATAGGTGATAGTGTTATAGAATTCCTTGGTCCACATTTTTTGATAAATGAAGTATCCTATAACGGTACACCAGGTCTTTATGAATTGATGTTCAAAAAACATCCACTCGGATACAAACCCAAAGATGTCGATAATTACATTGACATTGTTGAAAACACTAATGCCATTTATTTGCAGTATAATCCTTCGAACGGTCTATCAACATCAAGTGCAGAAAAATTTACAACTATAATCAAGCCTAGAGTAACGTCACTTCATTCTATGGCTAAACAAGTTGGAAAAAAACTCTTGGAAAAACGTCGGATACTCACTAGATCTCAATCTGTAAGTGGAAAAGGAATGGCGACGATGAAACTCAATAACAAGATAATAGATTACAAATATTATGATGACTACAATGAATTGGTCGAGAGATTGAAATTACTTATAGCGGAACAATATGCAGGCCATACTGGTCATAACAATGAGATAATATCTGTAATTGAAGAGCTTAGAGAAGCGAAAATAATCAAATAAATACTTGTACACAACAGATTTTGTGTTTATTGATTTAGTTTCTCCAGTACAGGTATCATGCCTATAGATAAATTTGGCAGACATATGTTGAAACCACAACGAGTAGATCAATCCCAGCGAAACTACTCTGTTGATCAACAACCTGTGAATATATTTCAGCTATACAGTGAAAGTGTTATTACCATTAGTGGAACTATATCAAAAGTGACTAAGCGACTCCCAACACCATGGCAATATGAATTAAATAATAATTCAGTTGATTATACATTTCCTCTGAGAGAGGGGCTTATAATTGCCATAGATAATTATCCAAGTCAATTATCAGTTGTTGTCAACAATAATACAATAGGAGCTAGAGACTTAATTGGACAGAAATTGACAAGAGGTACGACTTTGAAATTCTTTGCTAAGCCAAATGTTACTGACGATAATTTATACCTTCAGTTAGTCGTGCATTCTCCCATTACCAAGTATGTCTGATATTGAGAAAGAGGTGGTAGAGGAACTTCATAAACCTGCGAGAAGACGATTTCATAGAAGACGAGTCATACTCAAAGGATTGAATGATTTGTGGGAAGCTGATTTGGTTGAAATGATTCCATATGCTAAATTCAACAAGGGATACAAATATATTTCGGTTGTCATCAACGCATTCTCCAAATACGTTTGGTGTGGAGCTGTCAAAAGTAAGTCAGCAAAAGATGTCACACATGCCATGAAGAAAATTCTATCAGTATCAACCCCAAAAAATTTACATACTGACCGAGGGCGAGAATTCTACAATAGAGAATTCAATGAGCTTATGCAAAAATTCAAGATAAACCAATATTGCACATTTTCTAGTGTGAAAGCCAGCATTGTGGAACGTGTGAATAGAACATTAAGAAATATGATGTGGAAACAATTTAGTCTCCAAGGTAATTATAAATGGACAAACATTCTAGCAGATATCGTTTCAATGTACAATAACAAAAAACACAGAACCATCGGGTTGAAACCAGTGCAAGTGAATGAGAGAAACGAACAGTTACTTTTGAATACGGTTTATAGTCACATGAAAACAACTAACCAACCAAAGTATAAAGAAAATGATCATGTTCGAATAAGTAAATTTCGAGAGGCGTTTTCTAAAGGTTACACCCCAAATCGGTCAAATGAAGTATTTAAAATTACAAAAATTCGTGCAACAAACCCGACAACATATTACTTGCAAGACATGTCGAAGAATCCAATTCAAGGTGCATTTTATGAACAAGAATTACAAAAAGTAAAGTATCCCGATGTATATTTGATTGAAAAAGTATTGAGAACGAAAGGAAATAAAATGTATGTTAAATGGCTCGGCCTTGATAAATCGCACAATTCATGGATCATGAAAGGTAACGTTGTGTAACTCGCAATGTCTTACCTTTCACTGCTGCTACCTTTCACTGCTGCTACCTACCTTTCACCACCAGAAACCTTCAGGTGTACTATAAATAAGATCTACGTTTAATCCAAGTATGTTAGTTGAAACAATGTGTTTCGATAGTGATTATGTCAGTTCGGAAACTACCAGCGATTATTGGAGTGAAGTAGAAAGAATAAATCAAATGATCAAACAAAGAATAATCAATGATGGACCATATATTTTGGAATCTTCATTCAAAATTGAAGATCCACCACTGGAAATATGTTGCGGTATGAGTGTTGCTAGATGTTTCGAACCGTCAATAAGGTTGAAAAAAAATAATGATTCCATATCATTCAACACTAGTGAATGGGCGAATGTTATGTTCATTTTCCGTAAACTGCTGATCGAATTCATGGAGATGGACAGTGATCCAGCTGATGTACAAGACTTAGACAGTGATGAACAAGTGAAGATAACACCAACAACTTTCATGGATATCAAAATTTTGAAAGTGCAGAGTGCTACCAATGCTACAATATATTTGAGAGAAGAATCTGTCCGGAATATCATATATTTTGACAACATAATCATTCAACATAAAATAGATATGCTGAGAAATTTATCATTCTATAGTTTTTATCATAATATTCTGAAACTAGCTGAAAAACTTTTGGTGCAATCCAATAATAAATTGAATGAAGAATCTATTATCATTGCAATTTGTGATATTTTGAGTAAAAGTGTGGAAGGATATGCATTCAGAGAATGTTTGTTATATTATAAAAATAATGTTATGAATACAATGAATGAAAAATAATAAAAAAAACAATGTGTTCTGGAGATATTTATTTCGAAAATTTAGTTTTTACATTCAAATTCAGTACAGGAATTTAAGTACAAATTTGGTGTCACATACAACATTTTGCCAGACTGAAATGTTACATAAATTCGAATGGATTCCATAGCGAAATCTCGACCAACTTCAAGAATACTTTTATCTCATAGAATTAGAAATACAAAATTGGTTTTACATGAAAACATTTTATCATACAAGATATATCTAAATTTGAATGGATTCCATAGCGAAATCTCAACCAACCTTAAGAATACTGCAATGACCATAAGGTAAAGTATCTGTGGAATCATCAATTAAATACCTCTTGTCATCGAATGGACTCAGAACTATTTTCGTTTGTTCAATAGAATAAACTTCATGTGAACGTGATTGGATGTTTCTTTGCTTTTCATATTTCTCCTTATTATTTTTCAAACAGTCCAAATAATCGTCAAATGTGATTTTTTTCTTGACTACATAAAATTTTACACCTTTTGACTTTTTAATACACTTTTTTCCACCCTCTGTGTTTGGTTTATTACTATTGACTAGAAAAGTATATTGTTTTGAACGTAGACCAACAAAGTCAGTTATTATTTCCCCCAGCATTTCATCTTTCATCAAACCGGCTACTATTTTATTCACTAACGGTATACTATATTTATTATCTATAGGGTAATCACTTGTATCAAATTTGGTCAAATCTTTTTTGATTACTTCTTCATATACATCATCACAATGTAATTCATATATGAGACTGTCTGTATCTGTATAAAGCAACTTACAATCTGATAATTTGAATTTTTTCAACATGTAATCGTAATGAAAACTGTAAACACAAGTTTTCGATATATCCAAGATAGCCATACCGATATACAAGGGTTTATTGAATATTATATTGGTTTTTTTCATTTCAATTGCCATCAGCATTTCATCAAATATAGTTCGGTTATGAAACCTAGGACTGGAAATCAGATGTTTTGCACCATATCGACCATCCCAACTTTTCGCCAATTTAACTATCCTATGTTTTCGCAGATTCTCCATAGTCTTACCATAAACGGCATTTATCATTGTTTTGAAAGTAACCTTACCAAACTCATTTTTTGAATTTCTACGCAAATCTGTATTCAGATCAATATATGGTTTTAACCACTTTGATTGCCTGAACCTTAAAATTCTGTGAATTTTATCGACTACTAATCCGTTGGCCAAATATTGCTTCAAACTTTTATAGTGTAAAATATATTTTTCTTTATCATATAATGTAGTCATCAGCTTTGGTAATTTTGAATTAGGAGGCATTAGTTTTTCAGGTGCAAGAGGTAAATCTTTATGGAGATCATGGATACATTCAGGGTATTTGAGATCAACTTCCAGAATATAACCAAATTGGCATTCATCTGAAATTTCATTTACATTGAAATTTTCAAGATTTTCCAACCATTCAAAATCCGAATGGGGAAGGTCTTGGCACATGGCCCATCCATATAAATTATTAACATCAAAGTACATAATGTACTTTGACGGTTCATTGTTTTTGAAATTTGACATATATTTATTATTAGCAATGGAATGTCTATTTGAACACTGACTGACCCCACCTCTTATTCCCTTTTCTATGAATAGTAGTACATCAACATCTTGAATAGTATCCAGCCTACATTCAGTATATTTCAACATGCAATCCCAAGTATAACCTGGTAAAGTATAGTAGTGTGCAGGGTCCAATCCGTATGTTTCATGACATATTTTTCTGAAATTTTCAAATACATCGACTAACAACATGATATCTGTTTTCAAATAAAGATCAGAATAATCCCCTAATGATTCAATTTGGAATGTATCCCAAACCTTTTTTGCATGATCGTAATCCTCATCTGTAATATGCTCATCAATTAATTTACTATAGAAGTTATCTTTACTCGGTAATTTTGTTGCTACAAGTTTATCGATGTTATCCAAATAATCATAGCAAAATACACCTTTTTTACACAATAAATTAAATTTATTTTCATCAAGATCAGAAAATTCATTTCTCATATTGACAAATTCTGATTCATCTAAAAACGATACCAGATCTTCCGATTTGAATAACATGAATCTATAGGAATCAACATATCTGAATTTTACTTTGGATCCAGCAATATGTTGGGTGAAGTTTATATATTTTTCTTTGTTTATAGGGAGTAGGGTAATATATGAATGTTTTGCTAAATCTTTGATGATGAAGTGACTGTCGTAGCCACTCAAATTATGAAAAAAAACTGGAACAGAATAAGAATTTCGGTAATTTATGTTACAACTTGAATGACATAATCCACGAAATTCACCTGTGAAATGGTTATGATCTTGAGCTATGGTATCAGATTGCTTGAAAGGTTTTTCACAAATATGACACACTTCATTATTTTGAACTTCTTCAATTTGCATTGGTTTATTTATTTGCATTTGTTCTTCAATTAATTTTGCAAGATCATCTAATTCGTTTACGAACCAATCAATGCAATTTACACCTCTGAAACTTTTGAACTTCGATAAATTTTGATCATAATTACATTTTAAATAATGACCAACACTGAAAGTTTCATGTTTTTGATAACGTGAAGTTTCAATCATTTTCCTACCCTCTTGTTCTTCAAATGGAAGAAGCAATGACTCAAAGTCGCAATAAACAACGAAAGGTGTTTTTTCTTTATATCGGAAATTTTTAAATGATATGTATTTTTCATCGGAAAATGATATTTTACACTTATTAACTTCTACACAAACAACATCATGAGAATCTAATTTTTCTCGTGTACTGAAATAGTTCAAACATCTATCACACAGAATTTTTTTTCATGTCCTAGCTGATTGGAAACTAATCTTGATAAATCTTTTATCCAACAGAAGTGGTACTGATTTGAATCTTCATAAAGTTCATCATCAAAAAATGAAATATCCTCCTCCTCCTCCTCCTCCTCCTCATAACTCACAGAATAATCTTCTTGGAACATTAGTAGATTCACATGACGATCTGGTATCTTATTTCTAGTTATTCTTATAGGTACAGTGGTGAATTTTCCATTGTTTTTTTCCAGAGTAAACACGTTTATAGAAACATTATTAAGACTTTCAAATTTGGTGATTTGATTGATTTTCATGGGAAACTCGATACCTGTCAAGTCAAAAATATTGCTATAATGTGGATATGAAGAAGTTCTGGATGCATTCAATTTTGCTGGGTATAAGCATGATAGTACAGACCATGCGAAACAAGCATCATCATCATTTTTGATATTAAGACATGCTCTTTTATTGATTATTTGATCAGGTAATTTGATGAAAGATGAACCTCCATTACCCATCTCAACTTTATTGATGTTAACTTCCAGACTGACTATTTTATATAATGTCCAACCGCTATCACGTTCTTGGAATTCATCGAGTTTATTCAAGAGAACATCGATAACATTATCATGATACCATTGTGTCAAATCCACACCCCTATCAATGATAACATTTTTTGTATTCAAATATTTGAATTCAACGATGATTTCATCATGTTTATTGTTTTTCAAAAATTCCCCACAAAAACAGGTATTTACTTTCATAATAACAAATTTCTTCAACAAAAGCTTTATTCTGCTTCTGAATAATATGAATGAGTCTTCCAAAAAGTCTTTGACAGCAATATGTTTTAAATTTATAATTATACCAGAACGTATACGACTCGAAAAAGCCGATTGAATATCTTCCCACTTGATTTTTTTCTTGACAGAAGCAACATTTTCTTTTTCCTCAAGTAAATTCACGAATCGTCTCAAATGTCCAATATTTGTATGCAATTTCCTAAGTGAACTTATATTCAGATTACCTTCACGAATAGCTTTATTGAATATCTTGAGGTTTGCATTGCTTAATTTTTTCCATCGATTCTTATTTTCTAAATTTGATCTACCAGATGTGAGTGTTCTATATGCTTTCCGAATTATTTTGACAATTTCATCACTCTTCTTTGATATATCTTCATCCATCCTACTTTACCTTAGGGTTAAAAATCAACGTTTTCTCTTCTTAGGAGGTTCAAGTGAGAACCCACTTGAACCTGTTTGTTCTTTGTTTTTTTCAGTAGGATTCCAATGATCACTACTTTCTAAAGTTTCAGAAAAATATAAGTTTAAATTATCGTTTGGTTTATTATATGCTTTTTGAATGTTATTCAACGTAGTTAAAAAATTATGTATATTTACTGATCGATCACAAAAACAATAGTATTTTTTACATTTGGTACAAAACTTAGTATCCATGAGTTGAAAAATAATTTTTGATAGAGTTCGAAAGCACTCACGTTTATTCTGCTTTCAACAATTCAAACTGATAAGCGTCCTTAGGCTTCCCCACGTCCTTTTTCCCTTTGTAAACTAGAGAATAAGCTCCAGGAATGAACTCTGCTTCCTTTCCCTCCAGTAGCTCGGTGATCCTTTTTGGTAGAAAAACGACTTTGCTGTCCAACTCCACCAAGACGCTCCTTCCAAATTTCGTATTGACGATGCGTAGTGACAGGATAGGTTGAGCTGTATCAACAGGAAGATCAGATAACTTGACTGTTTCCTTGGCACTCAATGAAGCAGAGTTGTTTATTTCTGTAAGATCCATCTAGAATTAGAACACAATATTGTTGTTTCTCAAAATCAGAAATTATGGTTTGTTCAAAAACAGTTTCACATCGAAATAACTCACCTTGAGGTTGTATGTGGTGTGAGGTACAAGATTTCGATATGGAATGATTTTTCTGCTTAGACTGCTATTCCTTTATACTGCTAGCTGTTCCGTTCTCCAACTTGTTGGCATTGTACATTCACCATACTTTCTAAATATTATCCACAATAATGATGCAATTGAGGCGCGTTCCCTTCTGATTATTGCCTTGAACGTTCACCATACACTCCTTCCCATTTCAACATACATTCATAACTACATCAATTCTGACATCCAAACGCCAATCGTGTTTCTGAATAAAGAATTATATCTATACTCACACATTCCATATTTGATACAATCTTTCTTGCATAAGAAACAATGTAGATGTCCTCTAATATGAACATGAACTTTGTTACATCGAATTATTTCAAAGTTTTCTTGCATTCTCCTCACAACCCCATCTTCTTCATAACATCTTCTACACAATATAAACCACTTTCTATCCACATAACCATAAAACTGATAATATTTATTGCAACTTGAATAATCAGTCACACAAGTATTATTAATCAAATGATTTTCTAGTGGAGATTCAGGTTGAGGAATATAATACCTTGAACCATATGGTTCATAAGTCACCCTCACATTCGCTTCTTCATCACTCTCTACTTCCTCCACATTCATGATTTCATCCTGACATTCAATCTCATTCCTCACATATCTATATTCATCAATGAAATCGACGGGAACATCTCCTTGAGATAAGGTGCTCACATCATTCACTTGTACTTCGGCCATCTTCAATTGAATCTAACTGCCAACTGGAATAAATCAGTGCTTTTTATACAGAATATCCACTCTCTGAATCATACTCACCTATGATGATGACACGGGACAGTCCTTCCATGAAAAAAATTCCATCAAAGAATGTTCATTTTTGATCAAACCATATTCCGAAATGGTTGTGCTAAAGCCTTGTTTTATCATTTTGAGTTTCATCCAGCAAAATGTTTTATATATTTCAAGACAATCCAATTTCAAGGAAGTTTTCATATCATTTGATAACAATGGCATAAAAAATGATAGTTGGCCTGCATCGTGGAAAAGAATGGAGTATACATTGGTGAATAATGGATTGCTCTCTACCTACATGACATACATTCCAAGCAATTCCAGTGAATACAAATTGAGAATTTATTATCAAAATGGTGCTTACGAAGATTCATATGAATGGCAACAACTCAAGGAAATATCACAAACCAATGTAACTCTGATCATCCTATATTCTATTTTTATGATTTCAGTTTTAACAATATTAGGATACATTGTGAAAAATATTTTTGAATTAAAAAAACATGTCTATTCGTTCATAGAACCCGATATTGAATAAAATATTGTATACAAAATTTTCAAACCGTATTTCTGTTCAAAAATGAGGAAAAATAATAAATCAATGGATAGTATTTTTTTCTTTATTATTGTTATTCCAATTCTGAAACAAACAAAATTAGAATTTTTCAATCTGTTATAATCAGATCAAATGCATACCATGGTATCAGAGATAATCTCGAACTTTTGCCTCCTATTCACTACATGGCCCTTGAGACCCTTCAAAAATTGATTTCCGTGAAATTCAGGCAGAGACCTTTCATTTGATAGGTAACAAGCTATAGTTGATATAATATCCACTACATGGCTCTTGAGGTCCTTCGAAAATTGTTTTTCGTGAAATTCAGGCAGAGACCTTTCATTTGATAGGTAACAAGCTATAGTTGATATAATATCCACTACATGGCCCTTGAGGCCCTTCAAAAATTGTTTTTTGTAAATTTCAAGCAGAGACCTTTCATTTGATATACAACAACCTAAAGTTGGCATAATATTCACTATATGGCCCTTGAGGCCCTCCAAAAATTGATTTTCGTGGAATTCAAGCAGAGACCTTTCATTTGATATACAACAACCTATAGTTGGCATAATATTCACTATATGGCCCTTGATGCCCTTCAAATGTTGATTTTCGTAAACTTCAAGCAGAGACCTTTCATTTGATATACAACAACCTATAGTTGGCATAATATTCACAATATGGCCCTTGATGCCCTTCAAAAATTGTTTTTCGTGGAATTCAAGCAGAGACCTTTCATTTGATATACAACAACCTATAGTTGGCATAATATTCACTATATGGCCCTTGATGCCCTTCAAATGTTGATTTTCGTAAACTTCAAGCAGAGACCTTTCATTTGATATACAACAACCTATAGTTGGCATAATATTCACAATATGGCCCTTGAGGCCCTTCAAAAGTTGATTTTCGTAAATTTCAAGCAGAGACCTTTCATTTGATATACAACAACCTATAGTTGGCATAATATTCACTATATGGCCCTTGATGCCCTTCAAAAGTTGATTTTCGTAAACTTCAAGCAGAGACCTTTCATTTGATATACAACAACCTATAGTTGGCATAATATTCACTATATGGCCCTTGATGCCCTTCAAAAGATGATTTTCGTAAACTTCGAGCAGAGACCTTTCATTTGATATACAACAACCTATAGTTGGCATAATATTCACTATATGGCCCTTGATGCCCTTCAAAAGTTGATTTTCGCAAACTTCAAGCAGAGACCTTTCATCTGATATACAACAACCTATAGTTGGCATAATATTCACTATATGGCCCTTGATGCCCTTCAAAAGTTGATTTTCGTAAACTTCAAGCAGAGACCTTTCATTTGATATACAACAACCTATAGTTGGCATAATATTCACTATATGGTCCTTGATGCCCTTCAAAAGTTGTTTTTTTGTTAACTTCAAGCAGAGACCTTTCATTTGATATACAACAACCTATAGTTGGCATAATATTCACTATATGGCCCTTGATGCCCTTCAAAAGTTGATTTTCGTGGAATTCAAGCAGAGACCTTTCATTTGATAGGTAACAAGTTATAGTTGATATAATATTCACTACATGACCCTTGAGGCCCTTCAAAAATTGATTTTCATAAAATTCAAGCAGAAACCTTTCATTTGATAGGACCTGAAATGTCCTACTTTTAGTTAATACAATTATCAAATAATACTCTTTGTTTGATTCACTGATCCCTCCCTTAGGTTATATCCAAAATGTACAGTACCCTGAGTACTGCGTTCAATATAGCGGGTCTCAGAATACTTGATACTGTGACAAGCAGGAGAATTCTCCCTGGCTCATTTCTGAGATGCTTCACCACCTGATTCTGAGATCGCAAGAATTTCCATCAAATAATACATAGGTCGATTCTAGTATCATTGATCTCTGAATCAACCTAGGATCAAATAACACATAGGTCGATTCTAGTATCAATAATACATAGGTCGATTCTAGTATCATTGATCTCTGAATCGACCTAGGATCAAATAACACATAGGTCGATTCTAGTATCAATAATACATAGGTCGATTCTAGTATCATTGATCTCTGAATCGACCTAGGATCAAATAACATATAGGTCGATTCTAGTATCATTGATCTCTGAATCGACCTATGTGTTATTTGATCCTAGGTCGATTCTAGTATCTTGATATCAGAATCGACATTGTATATCTACTTCGTTTCATTCTACTTATGCAGTGCAAAAGTGAGCTGACTGATTTTTATTGAGATATTATTAAAAAGCATATATGTCACTATGAAATAAATGTTGTGTGTTTGAGGCTATATATTTTAATAATGGTCAGTTTTAAAAATAGTTTGTTTCCATAAGCATAAACTGAAATCTGTTCGCGTTCTGTCAGTTTTTTTCAAAACTACGTATGTCGACATTTTGGAATAGCGTGTTGATTTTGAAAATTGTTTCGGGAGGTTATTCCGGCCATCCTTCTATTACTGATGATATCGGCATGGCCGGTATTACCCCATAAAATTCTAGTTTCAATTAACGTTCGTTTTGAGATGCAGCGGAACTTTACAAAAGGTATATTGACCTTCTTGGTTTCTCGAGATACAAAGATAATTTCAGCCTGCGACTAGTATCACCCCCAATCCGCGGTGTAATGCCAACCACTTATATATATTTTCAGGAATCTGTATTTTTCCAGAACTCCTCTGTTTATTTCTGATCAACATGTTTATTTTTCTCGAAATTCTCCCCAGGGGGCCGTCATTTCTTCTCCTCACCCTATCGGTGAATATGATGTTTCGAATATTATCGTAACAATATTCAACAAATGTGCGGACTGGATAAAACACAACCGAGTAAACACTTTTCAAAATATCTACACCAAACTGGACTCTGAAATCGAAGGCGAGTGGATGAGAGTGAGCGCCCTGCAGTCTGCAGATTTATACACGAGTGAGACCTTGGGCCACTAAATCAAGGACATGTGATTTTCTCGTTGCTGATTGGCTAAAATTTCAGCCAAGTGGAGCCGCCGTTTCGACCTCGTGAACTTGCTGTGCGTCAGGATTTGGCCTTGAGAATCGAAAGTTTGCGAAGAGAATCATTTTCTATGCCAGAAGGGCCTATGAACAGGATTAGCTACCCTTGCTATTGCCACCTGACAAAGTTACATGCAGGTGAAACTTTCTGACCACATGGTCTAGTGAGATCAGCCTCACATTCTATATTTTCAGTTAATGACCATGTTTTTCCTCTGAAAAAAACCAGGAACTCATACAGACTCATTTAACCATAAATGTATGGTCTCCAGGAATCACTGAGTTGATTTGCATAGCTTGCTAGAGTCTCTTGAGAACTTTCTGTTCCTGTTCATCATCAACCCTATTAATCCAGAGCTATAACGCTCTTATCCCACAGGAAGGTTCCTTGATACTTTCCTAGAGCTAGAAACATCAATCTGACTCAGTTTGAAGAAGAGAAGTGTGTAACGAGTCGAGTATCTTTATGATCAGCTATCAGTCGAACATAAGGTCAGTACCTGGTGATTCATGAAATTTCGCCCACCCTGTATCGTGTAACATACTTGATTTTTTTGAAATCCATATCTGGAATCGAAATATAGATGATGAGACAGGCATTTTTACATAAACCGTTCCTTAGTAATGAAGTCCTCAAACATACTCCATTACAAAGTCATATGCCCGAGATCACCTTTCGCCAACATACTATAGGGAAGATTTTATTGGGTCTCAACACCAACAAAGCTTGTGGCTCCGAGGGAATCCCACGATTGTTTCCAAGAAATATGCTCCCGAACTAACACCAGTTCTCTGCAAGTTGTTCAACTACTATTACAAATTGGGGATATTTACATCCAACTGAAAAATTGCAAGAGTACAACCAGTTCCTGAGCACCTAGCAACTACAGACCGATCGCACTGCTACCTATTATTTCAAAGATCATGGAGAAAGCTATCAACATCGAGCTCCTGGAATACCTAGAACATTCAGTTATTATCAACGATAGGCAATATGGCTTCCGTCATCAGAGATCAACTGGTGACAACACATATATGGCAGCTGCTTATGATCTATGAGGCACAGATCCGACCTGTCCTGAGGTACTGTTCCCATATTTGGAGTGCAGCACCCAAACATACCCTGAAACTGTTGGATTCTGTCCAAAAAAGGGCAATTCGTCTCGTGGGTGATGCCTCGCTTACAAACTCACTCACTTTTCTGGAACATCGTGAAAAAGTTGGCGATCTGGCTCTATTTTATAGATATTTCCATGGACGATGCTCTTCTGAAATATCAACAATTGGCGGCAGTCGCCGCGAGATCAACCCGTCGAGTTGAGTCTTTGCACCCCTTCGTAGTCACTTTGAAGACCTGCAGATCATCTCTTTCCAAAGACTCGTTCATCCAACGAACAGCGAGGCTCAGGAACACATTGCCAAGGGAGGTGTTCCTCGAGGCATATAGCCTTCAGATATTCAAGAAGAACACCAATTTCTACCTTAATTATTTCCCTGGGTTCTCACGATGTTCTCTGAACATTACAGGAAATCCCTTTTCGTGGGAACCAGAACATGAAGAAAAATATTTGAATGAGGTTACAGTGAATTCTCAAACACAAACAAACTCACGATATAAAACTGGTCAGTTTTATAGCTACCACCACAGGGTGGGTCTCAAGTACGTATGGGGAATTCAGGAGCATATTGCCGACTTCAAAATTAGAAGAAGACTTCGTATAAACAGAGATGTCTGAATATAGTTATTCGTTTCTGAGAAACAGAGTGTTGAAGATTGTACGTACCTGTATCATATTTTTTAATGGAAGAATGAATGTTTCAAACAGTTTTGTGAGAAAACAAAATTCCTTATAGAGGTCGCTGTGAACTACCGTTTTTGAGTAATCTGGATTTGAAATAATCGATGCTTTCGAATTATTTCTCTTTGGCACTTGAGTCACCTCTAAATAGTCAAAATTGGGAAAGATTCGCCAATGCAATTTTCTTCTTTCATTCAATGATCTTTCACATATCCAACGTTTGAATAAAGTCAGAATATGATTATTGATTTTTGTACGAAAAAAAGAATGCAAATTGATTTTAAATTCAATAATTCTGTCATTTGAAATCATTTGCATCGATTTTTCCAAATCTAATAAATTACTCGAGAGCATTTGTTTGCAGCGAACCCTATAACGGATATCTTTCGATCACAAACATGTTGGAGAAATCGATGTTTTCACTAAAAAATATGATACATGTACGTAAAAAATAGCTATGACCTTCCAAAGGACTGAAAAAAAATGTAGGTGGCGCCACCCTTGCGGAGGAGACAAACCAACATCAAATTCGATTTCGTCGTTGGAAAATACTATCAGATACCAAATTTCACTAGATGATCACGATTATTATAGAATTTATCCACAAAAAACAGAAATAGAAATCAATATCTGATACTCTATTTCTCAGAAACGTATAACTCTCGGACATGTGTTTATACGAACTCTTTTCCTCATTTCGAAGTCAGCAATATGCTCCTGAATTCTCTAAACGTACTTAAAATATCCCTTGTATAAACATGTATATATTTCATTGATTCCTCAAGTTGGTAGAAGTTATCAATAGGAAATGTGTGTTCATAATATGTAAGTAGTTCAGAAATAAGAACAACCAATATTACCCAAACTGTATAACTTTCGAAGGACACAACCGATTCCAATTTTATTTTCATAATGTAATTATGCATCGTTACGATTCAATTGTTGAGTAGTTTAGATGAAATATACTGATAAATAGTCTTGTTCTTGTGGAGACTATGCAACTGTTCTTGAATCAGAATAGCCACTTTTGTTGATTAGATATATGTATAAAGTTTGTGTTCATCATGATGAAAATTTGAACTTATTACAAATACATATTAATATGTTGGGTAAGCTCCAACACGGACATAGGCAACCCTGCCATTTGGCACTCGCTTGGTTACCGCTAGAGTCACTGGATGGTATTAGTTTGATAAGAGTTTGGACACAGCTGAACTTTTGTCCTTTTCTATTTTCTATAATACAATGGTTTAAGTGAATAAAAGAATAAGACATATTTTGTCTTTTCGATTTCCCTAGTAGCGCCTGATTGTCAGATACGATTTTAGAGGTTATATTTTCTGTCAAATCAATCATAGCCGTAGATGGACAATGGATATAGGGTACACACACCCACTTCCATTTATACACTTCTAGCAGAACAACTGTTATATGAATGAAAAGAATGCATCAAACAGCATTTTAATATTAGAAAATATACACATATGGATAAACTCATAGCTAAAATTCCTTATACCATGTCAAACTGTAATCCAGTGATAAAGTATAAAACATGAAGTTATTAATATTGAATTGATGGTAGGTATTTTCAATATACATCAGGAAGTAATATAAGTACGTTCAAGTGAAGTATTCCTGAGATAATCTCATGAAATAAAGTCTATATAAGCTTGTGTCCGGAAATGCTTCATTTCGGAAACCTAGGGTTTTGAAATACAGTAATCAAATCATTTTTCGGTGAACATTTCATAAAAAAAGTAGTTAATTCTGACGAGACCTACCAAATACATTGGCTTTGTAAAGTTCTCAGCAACTTCACTTAGCGCCCTAGGAGCTAAGTAACATGGATCGATATAGAAAATATTACCAAAACGATAACCTCCAGCGAAATTAAGGCCTTTATAATAATTGCACAAATAACTCTTCACTTTTCGCAGTTAAATTTTGAATTGGATCGGCACCAGAAACGCCATTCGATAATATAACACATTGTAGTTTCTTTCCTTTTCTATGTAATTTTGCGATGATTTCCCCTTCCCCTGATGATTTTGTTCTGTATTTTGTGTGATGATAATAATGGAATTTCGTTCTTGAAATCGTTTGCTTTGTAAATTGATGAAACAGCAGATTCTCTCGAACAGATTTTGAAATCTTCTACCTCACAAATTTCGCTCGTCTTCAAATTAATTTTCCACCCAGGCCGTTTCATATCTTCCTTCCATAGGCGAATGGTTGATATTTGTTTTAGAAAATTGAATAAATGATAATATCCATTTCTTTCCGAATTGGAACAATTTATAAAACAGCAAGTGAGTTCCATAGCTGCATTTTTCTCGAAAGTATAATAATGAAATTTAATTTCAATTCTGACGTTTATAAAATTCATTGTCAAATTCAAACAATTTTGAATGAGAAAGTGCGGAACGACTATGGTGCTCTTGTCACATGGAAGGTGTGTAACTTAATAAATCTAAACATTCAAAAACCCTTACCGTTGTCATTTATGTGTCCGAACTCTTATCAAACTGATACCATCCAGTGACTCTAGTTACCGCCAACGCCAAATACTTGTTTCCTATTGGCAATCTAACATATTTCCGGCGTTCAAGTAGAGATGGGCATACCGAAACAAAATCATCGATAATTGATGAATGTATCGATGAACGATTTATCGACACAAATAACTATCAATTCCAATCAAACATCGTTGTAAAAAGCAGTGATAATAGGTACAACCTGAAAATTATATTAAACATGACGAGACATCACAAGCGTGATTTGATATTAAACAATATAGGTAAATATGAAGTTTCAAATAGGAAGATTTTATGTATCTTGGAAACAAAATGTTGACAAAATTGCTCACATGATATATAGTGAATCATCGATCAGATATCAACCAATATAGTGAGTGATATTAATTTCTGAATGTGTCTGGAAAATGATTCAACCGATATGCAATTTGAATTTGGAAGTACAATATTGTTTTTTCCTTCTATATGAGCGATATATTGAAAAATTCTGAACTGCCGATATTGATATCCATCTTTGAAACAATATGCATTCGATATAGTGAAAAATGTATCATTCAATAGGGTGGAGTTGGGGAATACCGGCCAGTGGGGGGTGATTCCGAACGTCATGTTTTTCTCACCCTGATGAGAATTTTGAAGCGGTGTACTTCCACTGATCAATTAAGCATGTAGAGGAACATGACACATATCGTTTCATTCTACTTATGCAGTGCAAAAGTGAGCTGACTGATTTTTATTGAGATATTATTAAAAAGCATATGTCACTATGAAATAAATGTTGTGTGTTTGAGGCTATATATTTTAATAATGGTCAGTTTTAAAAATAGTTTGTTTCCATAAGCATAAACTGAATTCTGTTCACGTTCTGTCAGTTTTTTTCAAAACTACGTATGTCGACATTTTGGAATAGCGTGTTGATTTTGAAAATTGTTTCGGGAGGTTATTCCGGCCATCCTTCTATTACTGATGATATCGGCATGGCCGGTATTACCCCATAAAATTTTAGTTTCAATTAACGTTCGTTTTGAGATGCAGCAGAACTTTACAAAAGGTTTATTGACCTTCTTGGTTCCTCGAGATACAAAGATAATTTCAGCCTGCGACTAGTATCACCCCCAATCCGCGGTGTAATGCCAACCACTTATATATATTTTCAGGAATCTGTATTTTTCCAGAACTCCTCTGTTTATTTCTGATCAACATGTTCATTTTTCTCGAAATTCTCCCCAGGGGGCCGTCATTTCTCCTCCTCACCCTATCGGTGAATATGATGTTTCGAATATTATCGTAACAATATTCAACAAATGTGCGTTCGAACTCGAATAAACAATATTGCATGAACACTTCAGAATCGAAATGCTGAGAATGTTCAAATTGTGATATAATGATATAATTGAAATAATATCGATCAACATATTATTAGGATTTTTTTTTTCCAATTTTTATGTAGGCAATCGATTCGGACTAGTCACAAATACTCTTATATTGATTTTCGGGACAATATCTCATACGGGGTGTTTTTTATCAACGTTACAATATTTGAATAATTGCACTTTTTGAGTAACCGTGTATAATAATTCTTGGAATTTGGATAATATCAGGCATGCTGGCAGTCCACATCAGTATGTCTGGAGATGAATAACTGATAAAATCACTGGAAATTGAGATTTTTTTATCAAAAGATAAATAGAAACCAAACCTATCAAAAAATAACATTGAAAATAAGACAAAGAATAAAACAGCAATTATTCCTAAAGAGTTCATATTTTTGTATTCTCGATCAAATCTTCTACATTTTCTACACACTTTTCATACCCTCTCTTATGTTATTTTCAACTCTCCTGCAAGGTTAACAAATTGGGGACAAGAAATAGGGAAGAGTTATTTGTGACAAATAAACAATTTGCAGACAGATAACACCAGAAGAACTGAGGAGAGTTGGAAATAACGTGCGAAAGGGGCAAAAAAAGTATTGTAGAGAATGAAGGAGATTTGAACAAGAATCAAAAAATTTGAATAATTGCTGTTTTGTTCTTTGTCTAATTTCAGATGTTATTTCTTTATAGATATCATTCGGTATCTATTTATTTCTTGATGAAAAATCTCGATTTTCAGTGATTTAATCAGTTATTTATCTCACCCTGTAGCCAGATGTCTTAATTCTGACCACCATATCATGCCTGATATCATTCGAATTCTAAGAATTATAATTATTATTAACGGTGACTTGAAAAGAACAATAATTATTCAAAAATTGTAACGTTGATGAAGAACACCTCGTATGAGATTTGAGATTTGATAGGAGTATTTGTGACTAGTCCGAATCGAT
The DNA here is from genome assembly GCA_918026855.4 of Phaedon cochleariae. Lineage (NCBI taxonomy): Eukaryota > Metazoa > Arthropoda > Insecta > Coleoptera > Chrysomelidae > Phaedon > Phaedon cochleariae. Next base: position 25,433,900 of record OU896710.1, read on the forward strand.
TGCCTACATCAAAATGTTTGTAAAAGGATGCCCAATCCGTTTTCTTCAATTTTGCTGAAGATTTTATGATCGCAGTAGGCTGAGAAATTGTGATTGATGAATTTTGTTTGCTCGAAAAAGTAGATAATTTTGAGTAGAATACTGTGGGAAAAAAGTCTTATCGCCCTATGAATACGAAAGTACGAGGGTGAGGTGGACCAATTTATAACACACTGTAGATTGAAATAATGAACCAAATATTGTTAAGACAATAATCAACCAATGTGCCGTCGAACTCGAATAAACAATGTTGCATAAACGCTTCAGAATCGACATGGGGAGGATATTGAAATTGCGATATTGGTTATAAATGTTGGAAACAATATGTATACGATATCTTCCGCATGATATAGTTGAAATAATATCAATCAATATGGGTGAATGTGATATATCGAATATTCTTGAAACAATATTCAACCATCGTACCGTCGAACTCGAGTATACAATATTGCATAACCGCTTTATAATCGACATTGGAAGACTGTTCAAATTGCAATATTGGTTATAAATGTTGGAAACGATATGTATCCGATATCTTCCGCATGATATAGTTGGAATAATATCAATTAGTATGTGTGAATATGATGTTTCGAATATTTTTGAAACAATATTCAACCAACACACCGTCGAAATCGAGTATACGATTTTGCATAACCGCTTCAGAATCGACATGTGAAGAATGTTCAAATTGCGATATTGGTTATAATTATTGTTGGTTACAATATGTATACGATATCTTCCGCATGATATAGTTGAAAGGATATCAATAAATATAGGTGAATATGATGTTCCAAATATTGTTGACACAATATTCAACCAATGTGCCGTCGAACTCGAATATACACTGTTGCATAACCGCTTCAGAATCGACATAGGGAAAATATTGAAATTGCGATATTGACTAAAATTTTTGGAAACAATATGTCTACGATATCTTCCGCATAATAAAGTCTGAATGATATCAATCAATACAGGTGAACATGATGTTTCAGATATTATTGAAACAACATTCAATCAATGTGTCGTCGAATTCGAATATACAATATTGCATAACCGCTTCAGAATCGACATAGGAAAATGTTCAAATTGTGATATCGGTTTTAAATGTTGGAAACAATATGTAAACGATATCTTCCGCACGATATAGTTGAAATAATATCAATGGATATGGGTTAATATGATGTTTAGAATAATTTTGAAACAATATCCAACCAACGTACCGTCGAACTCGGGTATACAATATTGCATAACCGCTCCAGAATCGACATGGGGAGAATGTTCAAATTGCGATATTGGTTCTAATTGTTGGAAGCAATATGTATATGATATCTTCTGCATGATATAGTTGAAATGATATCAATCAATATAGGTGAATATCATGTTGAAAATATTGTTGGAGCAATATTGAACCAGAGTGCCGTCGAACTCGAATATCCAATAGTGTATAGCCGCTTCAGGATCGACATGGAGGAATGTTCAAATTGCGATATCGGTTATAAATGTTGGAATCAATATGCATTCTATATCTCCTGTATGATATTAATGAGATGAAATCAATTAATATGGGTGAATATGATGTTACGAATATTTTTGAAACAATATTCAAAAACGTACCGTCGAACTCGAGTATACAATATTGCATAATCGCTCTAGAATCGACATAAGGATAATTTTCAAATTGCGGTATCGGTTCTGATTGTTCAAAACGATATGTATACGATATCTTCCGCATGATGTAGTTGAGAAGATACCTGTCAATCAATTTAGATAGATATGATGTTCCAGATATTGTTGAGGAAATATTCACACAATGTGCCGTTGAACTCGAATATACAATGTTGCATTGACGCTCCAGCATCGACATGTGGAGAATATTCAAATTGCGATATTGATTATAATTGTTGAAAACAATATGTCTACGATATCTTCCGCATAATACAGGGTGTTCCGGTGATCATGTTACAAACTTCTAGAGTAGATGAAACACACAAAAATAAGATAAAAAGTTCATGTCAACATGGCTCCAGTAACGGACTAGGGCTAGGGCCCTTCGAAGATGACCTTCAAAAACTACTTTTTGTTTTAAAGCTTCGGTACTACTGCAGCTACCGCAAACAATTTAGGGACATGGAATCTAGTTCGTAGGTTCATCAATTTGAGCATTTCGGATTTTGTCACCTTCAACCAGGAGCGTACAAACCAGGGGGGTATTTGGGTAAATTTGACCCTACTCCTCTTAGGCTTCAATTTCTTATCATTTTCATATCTGATATGATTCTCCAATGCCTTTTACATAAAAGAGGTACTCTTGTAAAAATCGCTATCTGTCACCGTTTCCTCCGAAAATGGCTAAATCCAATCAATAATAAATTATTGGTCTTAAACCAATTATTACGTTGAAATATGAAAATGAGGTTCAGTAAAGATAGTGAGCATTATCAGTTAGTCAAATATTCTTCTTCAATAAATAAATTAGATAAAAGAAATGTATTGCCTTCTCGAAATTGGGGGTATAAAAAGTAAAAGGGAACGTATACAAAATATTTGAAAAAAAAAACAAATAAACCTACACAAGCAAAACTGATAATTAATTTGCAATGAATCATTGACGAGCACCGATAAAAAACTTGAAGTTTCGGAGTTTCAAAAGTACAAAATAAACAAGTAACACAAACAGGTTTAACGAGTGAGTCAAGGATAATGGCAGGGTAAATTTTTGTCTTGAAGATGAATTCACTAACGCTATCGTTGACTGACCCTGTACGTACCAAAATAAATTCAAAATAACAATTGCTGAAAATGCCTTCCACCACGTTCAATTCATTTATTACACCTAGGTAGCATATTTAAATTGACGTCAGTCAGGCATGGTTTGGATCATTTCAGCCGCAACAGAAATCCTAGCCACCAAATCTTCCTCCGACTGAACTGGAGTTTCATTTACAAGGCTTTTTATATGTCTCCAAAGAAAGAGATTCATAGGAGTTAAATCTGGGGACCGGGCTGGCCAGTTGACATAGCTTCCACGTCCAATCCAACGTCCTCTAAAACGATCATCGAGGTGCTGAGGTACGACATGTGAAAAATGAGCGGGTGCTCCATCATGCTGGAACCATAGATTCCGACGTATGTGGAGGGGCAGCTCATTCAATAACTCAGGTAAGGTGTATCTTGAAAAATTGAGGTACCTTCACCGTCCCAGTTAGTCGAGGAGGCAACATGATCACCGAAACACCCTGTATAGTTAAAATGATATCGATCAATATAGGTAAATATGATGTTCCAAATATTGTTCAAACAATTTTCAACCAATGTGCCGTTGAACTCGAATATACAATATTGCATAACCGCTTCTGAATCGACATGGGAAAATGTTCAAATTGTGATATTGGTCATAAATGTTAGAAACAATATGTATACGATATGTTCCGCATGATATAGTTGAAATAATATCAATTGATATCAGTATATATGATGTTTCGAATATTTTTGGAACAATATTCAACCAACGTACCGTCGAACTCGAGTATACAATATAGCATTTCCGCTTCAGAATCGACATGGGCAGAATGTTCAAATTGCGATATTGGTTCTTATTATTGAAAGCAATATGAATACGATATCTTCCGCATGATTAAGTCGAAATCATATCGATCAATATAGGTAAATATGATGTCTCAAATATCGTTGAGACAATATTCAACCAATACGCTGTCGAACTTTAATATACAATATTGCATAACCGCTTCAGAATCTACGTGGGGAGAATGTTCAAATTGCGATATTGGTTATAATAGTTGAAAACAATATGTATACGATGTTGTTGTATCGACATTTATATTAAGATAATATTAAATAACATTTATAGATGTTTCACTACATATTTTATTTAAAAACCAATATTGTTTTAATATTGTAGCTGACAAACAATTTTTAGCTCAGGTTGAACCAATGTTCCACCAATATTATCATTCTATATTCAATATACTATCATATTGGAGCTATATAATTTTTCAGATGTACGATATATATCTATATCGGCCCGACATAAAATTAGGTTCCAGCCAATATGATGTGCTACCTGGGATGTTGGTTAAATTTCTTCAAAATACGCATCAAAGAAATGAATTGAAGCGAACTGATTCAACGACGCCTGGAAATTGATCAATTCCTAACGCATTTTCTATCGAGTATTGATACTGTTATCGATTTCGTCGTTTGTGCAATTCATGATATTCTGTAATCATGACTGAACCAATCCTTGGCCATATGACTATTTCTTCATTGGTCTTCGTATTCACTTTCCTGTAATCATCGATAATATACAGTTCTTTCACATCCGGTAGAAGAACGAATCCCACCTGTTACAAGAATATCAGTGTGTAATGTCATTTATCATAGCAGTAACAACGAAATTAAAAAACAAAACGATGAAATAAAAAGCGAGATACATAACATTAGGAAAGAATTGAATAGTGAAATCGAGGCGTTGAAAGAGGAAAACATTGAGCTGAAGAAAAGTGTCGAAACTCTAGAAGAAAGATTATTGATAAATGAAAGAAAACAGAAAAAATACAACTTGATTGTTTATGGAATACAAGAAGATGAAGATGAAGTTCATGATATTGAAAATTTTTTAAACATCATAAACAATAGGTGTGGAGTGGAGTGCAAGTTTCACGACCTTAGAGATTGGTACAGGATTGGTGTGTCGGGGCAGAATACAGGAAGGCCTAGACCAATAGTTGTGGAGCTCATATATTATAAGCAGAGAGCGTCTATTTTAGAAAAAGCCTCAAAACTGAAGGGTAGCGGAATATATATCTCAAAAGACTACATAAGAGGAGACTATAATAACAGGAAAATCTTAGTCACACATTTGAAAACAGCACGAAACAGCGATCCCGATGCTAAAATTTCAAGAAATAAACTCATAGTCCATGGCACTAGCTTTACAGCTGAACAATTAGAAAAACAATCTGACAAAATCCCCCAATACCTGGCGCAACAACAAAACGAACAAAATCAAGAACAAATCACGTTGAATTCGAAAAGGAAAGAGCCACCCAGTAGCCCCACTGATGTTCCACCGAAAAGAGTAACCAGACAATTCAGCAATTCGTCAAAAAAATAAAAACTTCTTTTTCTTATTTACAATTTAGTGTTTAGTGTACGCAATTATTATTATTTTTACTACATTTTCATTAATAGTCTGATATTTTATATTGCTTTCCTCTCTTGTTTTATTTTTGTCAATTCTATAATTTTATATAGGTACCTTCTTAGAAATGCTATAATTTATTGTATATCTTCCAACTCAACCATAAAATTGACAGATACATTCGAGATTTTCAAATTCAGACAATTGATACACGTGTTGCAAATAACACAGTACAACTCAATGATGTTTTTCAAGAAAACCAACCCAGAAATGCTTCAACAATTATCCAAATGAATATAAGAAGCATCAACAAAAATCTGGATGAACTGAAAATCGTGCTGTCGGAAATTCAGAATGAAATGGATATAATTATCCTATGCGAAACCTGGCAGATAACTGATTTTTCACTTCACAATATGTATGGTTACACAAGTTTTTATAATCATGGAAGTATAAACCAAAATGATGGCCTAGCTGTATTTGTGAAAAATGGCATTAAAGCACATACCTCAGTTATAAACATAGGCGAAATAAAAGCAATTGAAATTCTGCTAACAAACAACAGTGAAACCAGCCTCATTACAGCATTATACAGACCACCATCTACAAATATTAACAACTTCAATGAAAATTTATCACATTACATGGGAAATTGCTCAAAAACCATAAATATACATATTTTTACCGGCGACATCAACATAAATATTCTTGGGGAGGAAGAGGAAACACAAGATTATTTGAATATCATGGCTGAACATGGATTCATTTCCGCGATCAACAAATATACTAGAATCCAAAACAATTCAAAAACATGTATAGACCATACATTCTTAAAAACTAGGGTAGACAATAATAATTATAACATCAAACCAATAATTTTTGAAACTAATATAACAGACCATTTCTCTATATTGGCAGATATAACCCTTCCCGAAAGAAAAGTGAATAAGGTGAGTAAATTGGAAAAGCACTACTTGGATAAAACTAAACTTCTCAATCTTATCAGTAAAGAGAAGTGGCAAGACGTATATTCGGAAAACAATGTTGAATCAGCCACAGCAATACTGATAAAAAAAATTCAAAACTACGTGAACTCATGTACCAATAAGGTCAAAATTAGAGCATGTAAGAACAAAAAGGAAGAGTGGATGACAAAAGGACTAGTGGATTCAGTTAATAAAAAGAATGAACTTTTCGATATAGTGAAGAGAAATCCAACTGAAAGTAACATAAATGAGTATAAAAAATATAGGAATAAATTGAATGACTTAATTAAAGCAACAAAATTCGCGTATTATCAGAATCAGATTCAACAGAAATCGAATAACTCTGCTGATTTATGGAAATGCGTTAACGAAATTTGCGGGAGAAGTAGTGTTCATTCCAACATTGAAAAAATCATTAAAGCCGACAGTGAACCAACCACCGATGAAATAGACATGGCGAGGGAATTCAATGATTATTTTTCTCAAATCGGAAAAAGGTTAGCAGACAAAATAAAACCCACTGAAAACCATGAAAGATTCCAGAAAACATACCTACCCAACTCCTTATTTCTGTCAGAAACAAATGAACAAGAGGTGAGGCAAGTCATACAGAACTTAAAAGATAAAAAAGCTCCAGGTATTGACAGTATCACATCGGAAACTTTGAAACTGTTAACAAATCACATTGTGAAACCTCTTGTCCATTTGATAAATCGATGCTTTGAAACTGGAGAATTTCCGTCAGCTCTCAAAATAGCGGTGATCAAGCCACTCTTCAAATCAGGCAACAAAACAAGTATTTCCAACTACCGCCCTATTTCGCTGATATCCAGTATTGCAAAAGTCTTAGAAACTGTTTTGAAAAATCGAATCACTAAATATTTAGAAAAATATAATGTACTTTCTGAAAAGCAATATGGATTCAGAACAAATAGGTCGACGCAAGATGCGATAAACCACGTATGCACCAGGATCAGTCAATGTGTTGATGAAAGACAACCTACTCTATGCATATTTGTGGACCTCGCAAAAGCGTTCGACACTGTTTGCCATACCCAATTGCTAGAGATATTGGAGGGCATCGGATTCAGAGGGATACCATATAAACTAATGAAAAACTATCTACTTGACAGAAAACATCATGGTAAAATTAATAATTCCCTAAGTGAATCTGCGAATATTGAATATGGTGTCCCTCAGGGAACCGTTTTAGGACCGGTGCTCTTCAATATCTATCTGAATGACTTATTCAAATTGGATCTGAATGGTGAAGTAGTGAGTTTTGCTGATGACACAGCAATCCTCTATACCGACAGAAATTGGAATACTCTGAAGCGAAAGGCTGAACAGGACTTTGAAAATTTAGCAAAATGGTTTGACAATCGATTATTAACAATCAATTTTAGTAAAACTCACTTCATTCCCTTCACCTCCTACTCCACCAACCTACCAGAATTCGACTCACTTACAATTCAAAGAGGCAACAGTGAAATAAAAATCCAGTCAGTTGATTCTATAAAGTACCTGGGTATCTACTTAGATAGACATCTGAGATGGGATACTCACATTAGTTATGTTACAAAAAAATTAAGGTGCACCCTCTATAAATTCAGATACCTCTCTGTGATTTTGACGACCGAACAACTGCGGATTCTATACTTTGCTCTGGTACAGAGTCATCTTACATATGGAATTGTTGCGTGGGGGGCCGCGAACAACATACACATGAAAATCCTGGAAACCATCCAGAAGTCCATCATGAAAGTTATATACAAAAGACCGCGTACTTATTCTTCCGACTTATTATACACGGAAACAGAATTAATGGACATAAGACAATTATTTTTCCTGACGCTGGTCGTGAGACAACACAAATATAGAAAGGACCTCATTGCTGTAACCCATGATTATGAAACACGTAACAAAAAAAAATTCAGTAAAATACCAAGGACAAACAAAAACATATTACAGAGATCATACTTTTATCTGGGACCAAAACTGTATAATCAATTACCACTAGAAATTAGGAACCTGAACTCAGACCTCCATTTCAAAAATAAAACAAAAAAATGGATGAAAGAAATGCCAAGGTCACGAATACATGAAATTGTTAACGGCAGTTCAATGGTTTGATGTCAGATAATAATGTATTCAGTCACTTTATTCTCTCGATATATCAAGTCACTATAATACTCTTAGTTTTCAATCGTTTACTCTCCCAATGTATTAATTTTATTATACTATTCACGCAACACATCAAACAAGCACACCTACCAACACATATACACACATAACGATAGTTTATCTGGCACCACTTTCAAGGTATTCCTTTAGTGGTATCTAAATTTATTTATTGTTAAAACACACGAAAATGCTGTATATTTAACATTAACATTTTGTTAATTTTGTGCAATGATTGTATTTTTCTTGGTGAATAAATTATTATTATTATTATTATATTATAGCAATTGGGAGAGAACAATGTTGATGGACTCGAGAATCGGGCCCAGAATTTGCCTCAAGCAATGCTATTGTCACTGTGAGTAAAGCGTTTTCGTCCAAGTTGTCGTCGGAGTTCGATATCGCCAATTCGAAAGAGCGTTATATCTAAACTCAACATTTCCAATATCCCTTTTGTATAGAATTGCCATGTAGATACATTATGAAATATTCATACTGCTCAATAAAAACCAGACAGTTCACAAAAACAAAACATCAGTATGCATTTCTTCTCCATCATACGGCGATTGCTTGAAATTATGCGCAACATTACCATAATATCATGAGCATTCAATGGCGTAGTATGTTTGGAACTTTATTGTGTGGAAAACTGGTTTTATGTGATTTTGCCCCTGTGTTCATTCGGACGATTGCGGAACGCTCGGAGTCCTCCGGATAGTCCCTTGTGTTCTCTGCAATTTCCATATTTCATAAAACACAAATTCAATTTTGTCTATCGTGACTGACTGATAGCAATAATGATAATCGATATCGTTCTTCTGTAACAACCGTTTTCATGAATCATGATTTCTTTTCTGTGTGGAATATAACAAGAGTAATGTTCCTCTTCTTAAGGTGCACCTTGAAAATGGATTCAAAACAATCACGTTCTTCATACTACATCGATTTTAATTGAAGATAATCCACCATATCTATCCGTATGAGATAAGAGATTCAGAGATTCATCCCATTTGAAGGAACCTGTTATGAGCTGCAAACTTCTAGATACTCTCAACTCAGATGATGAACTACAAAGTACAGTCTGCAGTTCTATTAAATGGCATGTATTTATTACTGGGCAATAGATAGAGGGGCATTTAGTTATTCGCTTTCATATGTTGTCTTGCATGAATATTGACAAAATCGGAGGAAAAGTGAAAATTAAAAAACTAATTCATGTAGACAGAGAGATCATCATCTCCTATCGTCGCGTGATCAATTCTTCCTTTCGAAAACAAGGAAGGTAAAGTTTCCACGAAATTGTTTTCAAATCATATTCAAATGATACTATTTGTACCAAATTCTTTGATTGTTTTTCTTTCTATGACAGGATGTTAAATCTCATGTTGTTCATTCATCCGTTACCCGTACATATTCAAATAGCAATAATATCGGAAATTCGAAATCATGTGGATTATTTTCAAACACTAGTTTCATTTTCAAACTATGAACATTTTTGCTATCTTTAATTAGTTGTCAGTTGGAAAGTGCTCTCGGATCTTTATTCAAAATTCCACTTTTCCAATCTCATATACGTCAATTCTACTTGCTTATTCATCTGTTTTTATTTTCAAGTATTGCAGAATCTAAGAGTTCAAGCTTCCATATCTTCGGATAGGAGTGACTGAATTCCGCCCTTACATATTGTCTGATAAATTGTGTACCATCGAGGTTTTGATTATTTTGTAATTTGGGCAATATGAATAAAGACATATTATTATTATTATTATTATTATTATTATTATTATATTGAACATTTGTGGAAACTCTGGGAGATAGTTGAATTTTTCAGAAATTGATCGATTTCCAATGATGACATTGCATATAGTTACTTTTTCCATTTCTTCATCAATTCCTTCTTGTTGAGTGAGCTTTCTCAACATATGACCAATTATTCGTATCATTATTTTCCAGGCACGTTGAGCCATCTCACCATCTACTCTCTACCGGATATTTGGCAGTACAACCAAGAAATGCAACCATAGAAGGATTCAAACTACCAGCTAAATAGTTCCACTGTTTAGGGTGATTTCTTGTGGTATATGTCCCACAGAAATCTTTCATGTTTCTCTTCTTATTATCAATTCTAAGGTCACGCAGATACGGCTTGTTCTAGAATACTGTTCCCACATATGGGGTTCAGCACCAAAACATACGCTGATGCTCTAAGATTCCGTCCAGAGTGGCTCTTCTCTGGTGGGTGACGCCACACTCACTCACTCTTCAACAACATTGGAACACCGTAGAAAGGTCGGCGACCTTCCACTTTTCTGTCGATACTTCCACGGGAAATGTTCTTCGGAAATCTCTGCTATCATCCCTCTACTAGCAATACCAGTCAGACGATCTAGACAAGCCTGTTACGGTTTCACTTTGATTTAATGTAAGTATGTGCACAGACTAGAAGCAGAGTTATCTTAAATCCTTTATTCAATCAGATCATTTAGGTATCATGCTTGATATTCCATCTTCATTCGAGTACTGCTTAGATCCAGCAGACCTGGAAAATAATGAGAAACCATTAATAAAAGGAATCATTTCCCCATTGTTACTTACCCATGCCATCAACTTCGATATCCTCGGTCCGATCTCTACCGATGTGGGCTTCCTCTGGTCCAAATCTGTGAAATACATATATATTGGTGAATTATCAACAACATTTGCAATATAATGATCTTACCTTGTAGAAAAATCAAGTAGTAGAAAAATAATAACATTGATCCATCATTAACCTTACTATATTAGTTGAAGGTTATTACTAGTCTGGACTCTGGGTTTTGTCATCTTCTTCTTCTGCTCCATCTGGAATACCTAGTACAAAGTATGGGTTGAATCAAGCATTTCTGCAGCTTATTTTATAAATTCCTACATAGTAGCATTATTACTTGCAGGGCCAACATTAAAACGATTTCGAGTAGTCAATAAGTGTACTTACTGCTATAACCACAGATGCTTATATTATTGCCTGCTTTGCTTTTGCTTTCTGCATGGTACCCTGGGTACACCAGCCTGCATATACCTCCTGCCTAGCATGTCAATTGTAGTTTTAATACAGAGGGTAGCCAACAACGATTCGACCTGTGGATCAGAAGCTGACTTGAGCAGGCCAGACTGCTTATATCTAACACTTACCTGTCTTACTTGCTGTGGGACACTCCTGCTCCAAGCTGCCACTGTCACCTCTAAAAATCCTTCAAAGTGAGCTGTATCTAGTCCTTCTTTTAGTTGCACTAATTCAGGAGATAATGCATTGACCTCACCCAGTATTAGCATAGTTTAGGTATAGTATATCTAGTGATCAACCTGTACACTTTTGGTATCGATACCAGAGGGAAAGCTGGGTAAGTTTCCACTGCAACTTGCAATATGGATTGTGTTATTATGGTTTCATTTGAAATAGTCATCACTTGCTGCTCATAAATCACTACTTAAAGTTCTCAGAATTAACCACCACTTACCACCATATGAAGTGAACCAACCTCAACCAACAATAAAGGAATATTGTACTTTTACACCCACCCCCTGAGTTTTATTATTCACATAAGTAGATACACATTGTTTTTAGTGCCCCCTTTTCAGGGACTAAGCAAACAACGTTATAAATTTGGCGCCCACTAGGATAATGGTTGGGAGGTTGTTTCATTTCAGGTGATGTTTTCATATAATTTGAGTGTTGATATAATTATGAAATTACTCTTTATTTTCATTCAATTTCATAACCTGGCATAACCTCACTAATTTTGTCAGCTGAAGTTGGTTTCTGGTCGTGGCTACAAAATTCGATCATTCTTCTTCTTTTTATTTCATAACAGTATACGAGTAAGGTAGGTCCATTGCCAACTGGCACCATAGGCAGGAACGGTCTTTGCTATTGCCTTGGCCATAAGGGGAACATTGCCAAATACATCAATTGCTACCTTTTCACGATTATACAGGGAGTTGAAGAAAAATAGGCATTCACAAAAATAATCATTTATTTAGTAACCAATTAGTACACAGTTGGTAGCAAATGAAGTATTGGCTAGGACATTCAGCAATTTTAATTTGATGGAAATAGTTTGAGTGGCATTTTTGGTGAAAAAAAAAACCTTTTCATCAATGAACATTATTCAAACTTGTGGTGAATATAATTTGTTAGTTAGCACTTTATTCGATAGTTAATTCAGGACGCAATTCCATATTGGTATTTTCTTTTCACTTCAGGTGAATAAATAGTTACTAAGAATCAGTTTCTAGTGGTTATAGCAAAGTATACCTGTATATATATATAGATTTCTTTATTTTTCCTTCGCACGCGAGTGGGACTCGTGTTTGTTGGCGAGTTTAAAAAAAAAAAAAACCGTTATTTCATTCAAAGGCGATCGATATTGAATCGAGTAGGTTTTTTTTTTGGTTGGTGGTACGGGTAACGCTTCTCCATTTTCTTCAGGAAGGAGGGGGGGTGCGTGTGCGCGTGATTTATTTCACGAGTTTTTTAGTTTTGTTTTTTTATTTGGAGATTCCTGAATATGGAAGTTAACCGACTTTTGAGTGATGAACTCACATATGAGTTGCAAGTTAGAGGCTTACCAATAGAAGGCACGGTGAATGATAAGAGGGTTTTGCTTCGAGGAGCATTGCGTTGCGAAAGAGCTGGCATACCACCAGCCTCCGTGTCAGTTGAGTTAGAACCTGAATCAGAATTCACTATTTGTAGAGATGAATTGAAGGAATTGGAATCATGCATTCAAAATTATGATAATGATAATAGGGTCAACGAATACAAGAGAATTTCTTCCCGGCTATATCACGTTCAGGGACGACTTAGACGCGTACCTACAGGTGATGAGGAGGTAGAAGCGGCAAGGAGGAGTTTGATAGGGTTATGTATGCGGTTGGTGGAGGATGTTTCTGATCATTTCGAAAATAATCCGACAGAGGATGTTTCGGATCATCTCAAAAATAACCCGACAGAAAACCGACCACTGATTGAAATCAATCAACCTCAATCCACAGAACCTTCCATTCTGGATGAATTAGTTCCCCTATCACCGAGTTATGCGCCCACCATGCCAACCGATAGAAACGCGGAAATGATGAGGGAGAGGCCGTATTCAAGTCAATCTTCACCCCTGACGGATAGAGCTAGGGTCCAAAGGGAAGAAGTTGAAGGAGATAGGGAAAGGGATAGAGATTTTTTCAGGCAGGTTCCTCCGTCTAGACAACATCCTCAGGCAAGTTCCAGTGGATGCACTGATAATATCCATATCCCGAATAATGTACCGAGGTGTGAGCCTTCGGAAGCAGACCTTCTGAACAGACGGTTCTTAGGAGTTAGATTCGAGGATCATATTCCTCATAGTAGTATAGGTAGGCCTTACCTACAGTCAACGTTCAGGAATGATGTAGGTGCGGACGATCCATTATTAAATTCGCATGCATACTCGCACTATGTCCCCTCGGATTTTGGTCATCGGTATCTCGAAGTAGGGAGATGGAATATCAAATATGATGGCGATTCCAGTGTAACGACATTTCTAGAGCGTTTTGAGGAGATTAGAGTTTCTCGAGGCGTCTCTAAAGGACAACTTTTGCGATCGGCTCCTGAGCTCTTCACGAAGGATGCCCTGATGTGGTTCAGGACCAATAAGTTCAGCACTTGGGATGAACTTGTTTTTAAATTGAAGGAAGCCTTCATGCCCTTCGATTACCAATATAGCCTTTGGGAAGAGATAAGGAGACGAACGCAAGGGGCGAGAGAGAAAGTAGTCTGCTATGTTGCAGCAATGGAAAGTTTATTTAATAAATTAGGGAACGAACGGCCATCCGAAGAAGCCCGGGTCGCATTGATTCGGCGTAACTTATTGCCTTTTTTGCAAACCCCACTATCCCTTCACCAGATCAGGACTGTTCCAGAATTGGTAGGTTTGGCCAGGGTTCTCGAAGAAACCGAATTACGGGTTCAGAGGTTCGTTCCGCCCCCCACCAATTACCGAGCGCTAGTGGAACCTGAACTTGCCTACCGGCGGCAGAGTACTAGTTCCTCTGTTTCGGTGATTTCTCCTCAAGAGGTTAGGGTTCCCGATCCCGGAATTCGAGCTGCAAGAATCGAAGCCTCTACGAATATTCCCTCCATACGGAGTGAGCAAAGCAGTCAACCCCTTTGCTGGAATTGCCGTGAAGTTGGACACAGGTTCCGGAAGTGCAACAAGCCTCGACAGATTTTTTGTTTCCGTTGCGGTCAGGAGAAGGTTACTGCTTCCTCTTGCCCTACGTGTCGACCAAAAAACGCCACGAGGAGGCACTAGGTAGCCGCCTAGATGTCTCTAGTCCCAAAATACCGGCTGTTACTCTGAATGTCACCACTGAAAATAAAATATTGTTGGACTTTGTCATTGCTCATGCGAAGAACGATGTTCGTCCTTATCTTAGGGTTATGATTTTCAGGAAAGAGTTTTTAGGTTTATTAGATAGTGGTGCTAGTAGGACTATCCTAGGTCAGCAGGGTTGGAGTATTCTGAAGGATTTATGTCCAATGAAAGTATCGTCAGTGTCCGTTTGTACAGTCGCAAATGGTCAAGCTTGTGATGTCTTGGGAACCGTGAGTTTACCAGTGCAGTTGTGTGACCGGGTGAAAATAATTGAGGCTTTAATAGTCCCGTCTCTACCTCATAGTATCATTCTCGGAATGGATTTTTGGCTTACGATGGGTATAGTTCCGGACCTCTTCTCCGACGAGTGGCATTTCAGAGATGATTCTGATCCCTCTCTTAATTCCGACATTTGTACCATCAACTCGCTAGACTCTTTGTCAGATTCTCAGCGCAGAACTCTAGAGAGAATGGTTGATAAATATTTCGGTTTGATGGGAGACAAATTAGGCTGCACCACTCTGGTAGAGCACGTCATCACCACAGACTCACCTCCAATCAAACAGAGACATTTTCCCATTTCTCCAGTCTTACAACGACAGGTAAACGAAGAGCTGGATCAGATGCTGAAAGATGGTGTGGTGGAACCATCCAACTCTCCGTGGGCCTCTCCAATTTTACTGGTAAAGAAGCCAGATGGTCGATATCGCTTTTGTGTTGATTTCCGGAATCTCAACCAGGTAACTAGGAAGGATGCGTATCCCCTCCCCTTTGTCTCGGCCACGTTAGATAATTTGCGCGATGCACATTTTCTAACGACGTTAGACATCAAGTCGGCCTATTGGCAGATACCTCTTGCTGAACAGTCAAAACCCCTAACTGCATTTGTTATCCCTAATCGCGGACTGTTCCAATTCAAACGAATGCCAATGGGACTTCATAATGCACCGGCTACGTTCCAAAGATTTGTCGACAGAGTCGTTGGAGCAGAATTGGAACAATATGTCTTCATTTATTTGGATGATATTATTATCTGCACTTCTGATTTCCAAAAGCATTTAGAAATCTTGGAGGAAGTGTTGTCTAGGCTCACGAAAGCGGGGCTAACCCTGAATTTGAAAAAATGCAATTTCTGTAAGTCGGAATTGCGCTACCTGGGATATTTGGTGAACTCGTCAGGACTTCTCGTTGACCCGGAGAAAGTCAACGCTATCCTGCAAATCCCCATCCCACAAAATGTCAAGGAGGTACGTCGCATCATCGGACTCGCCTCCTGGTACCGTCGGTTCGTGCCCGGATTCTCGACGATGATATCTCCCTTATGTGACCTCACCAAGAAAGGCCAACCATTTATTTGGAGTGACAACTGTGATAACGCTCTTCGACAAATCAAAGAGTGTCTTGTGTCAGCTCCTGTACTGTCGTGCCCGGACTACAGCCTACCATTTCAGGTCCAGACGGATGCATCTGATTATGGTTTAGGAGCCGTGCTTTCGCAGGTGCATCCGGATGGAGAAAAGGTAGTTTGTTATCTCAGCCGCTCTCTCACACTGAGCGAACGTAAGTTTAGCACGACCGAGAAAGAATGTCTTGCAGTCATTTTCGCAGTCGAGAAGCTGAGGCCTTACTTGGAGGGAACGCGATTCACCGTGATCACCGACCATTATAGCCTGAAATAGCTCAATTCGATCAAAGATCCAGTTGGTAGGATTGCGCGTTGGTCAGTGAGACTTCAGCAGTACGACTTCGACATTCAGCATCGTCCTGGTCGTAACCATTGTGTACCAGACACTCTTTCCCGTTCTGTGCCAGCCTTGACAATTGACTCGTTATGTACCGATGTTGCCAGCAAAGACCCTTGGTATCAACAGCTGATCCAAGCTGTCACCAGAGACCCGGTTCGCTATCCTGCATGGCGTGTACAGGGGAAATTATTGTTTAAGCGAGTGGATAGAAAGTATCCTGAATTGACTGATGAGGTAGATCCCTGGGTACAAGTTGTACCGAAAGAACGTCGCCGCGACCTCATTCGCCAACACCATGACCCACCAACGATGGGACATTGTGGTGTTTTCAAAACCCTTTCTCGACTCAGCAGTATATACTACTGGCCGAAGATGAAGCAGGATGTAGCCCGCTTCATCAAACACTGTACGGTGTGTATTAGTACGAAGCCGGAGCAGAAGCCGCCAGCCGGCCATTTACTTAGTTCTGCACCTCAGGCTACCAGGCCATTTGAAATTCTTAGCATTGATTTGGTAGGTCCGTTACCTCGATCCGCGTCTGGACATGCCTATATTTTCTCGGTTTCTGATATCTTCAGTAAATTCGTGTTATTCTTCCCTTTACGTCAGCCTACGGCAAAAATGGTGACACAGATCCTGGAGGAGCGAGTACTTCTGGTTTATGGCACTCCCCGGAAAATTATCGTGGACAACGGCGTACAATTCCGAAGTCACTTATTTCGAAACCTCATGGACGAATATAATATCAAAACCAGATACATTGCAAACTACCATGCTCAAGCAAACCCCGTTGAACGCACCCATCGTGTTTTGAAAACGATGTTGACGGCATATGTATCAGACAACCATCGCGCCTGGGATCAGTTTTTAGCAAAGATAGCATGTGCCATGAGGTCGGCGAAACACGAAACTACCCAATTGACGCCTAATTTTGTTGTATTTGGTCGCGAGATTAGGCTATCGGGACAGGCTCAACACCCGCTTACCGATACTCTCGGATCCGGAGAATTCAATGCAGAGGTTCGATCGGAGGCATTGCGAAAAGTCTTCGAGGATGTATCAAAGAGACTGGTACAAGGCCCATGAGCGCAGTAAGCAACGCTATAATTTGAGGAGGAGGGATGAAATGTTTCAACTAAACCAAAAGGTTTGGCGTAAGAATTATAGCTTGTCGGATGCAACTCGCGGTATAACCTCCAAGTTAGCTTTGAAATTCAAGGGACCCTTTATAGTTTCTAAAATCCTGTCTCCGTGGTCATATGAGTTATCGGATGAGTCTGGAAAAGCATGCGGAGTATGGCATGCGAAGGATATTAAAGCACATCCACCAGACGAAGACGAGCGTCAGGACGATTACGATGCGGAGAATTAACAATCCAGTCAACGTTTGTCGATAGAAGTTAGAAGGTAGTAGTTATTTCTTGTAGCAAAAGTTTTTTTTTGAGAAACAAAAACTATTTATGGGGTAAGAGGGGTGTTGTTACGGTTTCACTTTGATTTAATGTAAGTATGTGCACAGACTAGAAGCAGAGTTATCTAAAATCCTTTATTCAATCGTTATACAGATCATTTAGGTATCATGCTTGATATTCCATCTTCATTCGAGTACTGCTTAGATCCAGCAGACCTGGAAAATAATGAGAAACCATTAATAAAAGGAATCATTTCCCCTTTGTTACTTACCCATGCCATCAACTTCGATATCCTCGGTCCGATCTCTACTGATGTGGGCTTCCTCTGATCCAAATCTGTGAAATACATATATATTGGTGAATTATCAACAACATTTGCAATATAATGATCCTACCTTGTAGAAAAATCAAGTAGTAGAAAAATAATAACATTGATCCATCATTAACCTTACTATATTAGTTGAAGGTTATTACTAGTCTGGACTCTGGGTTTTGTCATCTTCTTCTTCTGCTCCATCTGGAATACCTAGTAAGTCCTCAACTTGAAAATAAGATAACTGCTAACTCAACCTAATAACCTAAAACGGTATAACCTGACAAGTGGGTCATTTTGGCGGGATTCTGGAAAAGTCCCGCCAAGATAGTGATATTTGACAGGGCTTTTTCTGATAACCTATGAAGGTATTGAAACGTGCCATCGCATTATTGCGGATTCACATTGTATAATCAAAACTTACTAGGAAATATAAGTAGTCAAAGGACGGTCCACTGCCTACTACCTGCCAAGGGATAAAATTCCTAGTCAGAATTTGATTATCAGATATCATTTTCACAACTCGCTGTAGTTGATACATCTGGCCACCTGCGAACAAAGTATGGGTTGAATCAAGCATTTCTGCAGCTTATTTTATAAATTCCTACATAGTAGCATTATTACTTGCAGGGCCAACATTAAAACGATTTCGAGTAGTCAATAAGTGTACTTACTGCTATAACCACAGATGCTTATATTATTGCCTGCTTTGCTTTTGCTTTCTGCATGATACCCTGGGTACACCAGCCTGCATATACCTCCTGCCTAGCATGTCAATTGTAGTTTTAATACAGAGGGTAGCCAACAACGATTCGACCTGTGGATCAGAAGCTGACTTGAGCAGGCCAGACTGCTTATATCTAACACTTACCTGTCTTACTTGCTGTGGGACACTCCTGCTCCAAGCTGCCACTGTCACCTCTAAAAATCCTTCAAAGTGAGCTGTATCTAGTCCTTCATTTAGTTGCACTAATTCAGGAGATAATGCATTGACCTCACCCAGTATTAGCATAGTTTAAGTATAGTATATCTAGTGATCAACCTGTACACTTTTGGTATCGATACCAGAGGGAAAGCTGGGTAAGTTTCCACTGCAACTTGCAATCTGGATTGTGTTATTATGGTTTCATTTGTAATAGTCATCACTTGCTGCTCATAAATCACTACTTAAAGTTCTCAGAATTAACCACCACTTACCACCATATGAAGTGAACCAACCTCAACCAACAATAAAGGAATATTGTACTTTTACACCCACCCCCTGAGTTTTATTATTCACATAAGTAGATACACATTGTTTTCAGTGCCCCCTTTTCAGGGACTAATCAAACAACGTTATAAGCCCTGTCAGCACATCCTCTCGTTGTCAACCTCGAAAGATGTCGAACAGCACTTTATCAAAACTCCTTCATCCATAGAACGGCTAGGCTCTGGATTTCATTGCCTGAGGAAGTATTCTCAGCAACATATAATCTCCAGAAGTTCAAAAAAAATTCCAATACCTACCTCCCATCCCTATCCTGCCTAGGAACGCACGATGTTCTTTGAACATTATAGGGATTCTCTCCCGTGCGCTCCAAGCGATAAAAAAAAACATTCAAACCTGTAGAGAACAATTTCTCACTGCACTAAATTTCTCAACTTTCTTGACATTCATATATATTCTTATTCCAATAACTGCAAGCAATGTTTTTTGGTGCAACTCTAGCTTCAACTTGAATCATTTTCACAGAAACTGCATACCTGTGATACCATGCTAGCATCGCAGGAAACGTATATGTAGGCAATCTCAGTTTGAATCCCTTGTTTCATACTTGCTGATCTAGCGACACAACAGGAACTCAGTGAGTACATTCGTTTTGCGTTAAGTGGATGATATCGATGATACTTCAGTTTCTTCTTCATCAAGGTGTAGGAGACGAGGTAAATATTTGAAATTCCAGATCGAACTCCGTCTTTCTCACTAAATGTCTCCGCTTTGCTTGTTCGAAAGGCGCATCTCATCATCGTCAAGAAGACATACGAGGGGATGTCCGAGATTAATCGGGAGCGAGTTATAAATATATAGAAATTGAAGGATTTGTAGATGCTGTGAGATGAGTTGCCGTGAATTTTCAAAGCTGCTCTTCTGTATGATAAAAGGGTAATTTTGAAATATGAATTCAAAACTGCTAAATTTACGAAAATTACATTGAAGTCTCTTGATCAATTCATTATATATCTCGACTTCGGAGTGAAATAGAAATTGCCACAAGGATTATATTGTTATTGAATATATTCACCAGGTTGCTGCATTGACCGATATGAAGAAGATGCTATTAGAAACTATAGGACAAATTTGATATACAGGGCGATTCATGGAGAGACTCACATAGCCAAATGGTGAATAGGGGAAAACAGAACAAGTTGATGTTCATATATGAAAGATATTGTTGGCCATTCATAACGAAGATATTATGTGGAATTGCCATATATAATTTCAATAGCCGACATTCCAGATATGATCCATCCCAAGTTGCTGAAATTCGGCAGCGACGGTTCTTTCTCAATGTGGCCAACTTTCAATATGGAAGGATGAAAGTATTAAGAAGTCAAACACATTTGCTATCGGCAGCTGTACATCGGAGAACAGATAAGTGAGTTCGAAGTATAGGCTAGATGGTGAAGAAAATTCAAGTTCCTGGACGCCACTCAATTTATAAAAATCCTACAATTTGGATAATTGAGAAAACCAAATTTCTTTTCAAATAATTTGTTTTTCAAGAATCTGAAAGGTGTTCAAGGTGTATTTTTTCAGAAGGCTGGGCTGGACATATGGAAAAATGAAAACCAAAATGAAATTCAAGACCTATATTTCACACCACCAGTGACAAGGTTATATGTGGACCTATGTAGAGGCCCACTGTTCTATGATGGAAAATAATCACTAAGTACTGTATTATTCCAATACTTAAGGTTGAGTAAATTGCATAGTTATTCTATCATAATTTTTCTACCTATACCAGGACAATTACTATAGTTTCAGAATAAGTGAAAATGAGTATAGTAATTATCCTACTTCAACTATAAAACGGAATATATAACTAGTCAAGGAATGATAGCGCAATGAACTGTTCAGCAATCGCAGTCACATAGTATACTATGGGAGAGCTTCACAAGAGCTCCACCAGTTTGTGAATTAATACCGTAAAAATTGTGATTACTCAACCAGTCTCAGATGTGAAATTGATATATTTTATATATATAGCAAAATGTGAAACACTGAAGGTGGAACAAAAAAAACCTGATAGTGGTCCAAGGGTCCTCCGCAATGGTCCACATCACCCCTATCCAAGATCCCAAGTGGTATGAATGTAGATGTGCAGCATAGGTCACTGCAGGTGAAGACAACACAAACAAGGAATGCTGAACCTCCACGGTCAGCAGAGTTCCAGGATGCAGTGTAACCAGGGGTCAGTCTCTACCAGCTGCTACTAAGCTCCATCTGGTGTCTTCTTGGTCGACTCTGGCCAAGATCCGGAGACCTCGCAGGATTACTCAGATCCACTGGGAGATCTTGACAAGGGTAGAGTAGGGTTTCCTGAGGGCTGGTCGCTATCAGGAGTCCAAAGCACAGCTAAGCTGCACCCTAGCACCCTATGAAATAACCTGAATATAGCCTCCTGAGAGGGCACACAGAGCACGTGGAGACAACAGAAAAAAACTGGAGAACAGGATATATTTTCGAAGATTTTCACTGTATGGCTGTGACTTACCTTCTGAGAAGGGAGGTAGGATTGAAGAATTATTAGATCTTGCTTCTGAGGACTGAAACAGGCCGGGCTGCATGACTTCTAGAACTTCATGGCAGTCTCCAGGAACAAATTCCACCAATGGCTTCCTGACGGAGATTCCATCCACTGACCGGTAAGCAACGGCTTCCCAAAAATCAAATTCCTCTAAGGGTTTCTACGGTTTTCACCGAGAAAATCAAAATCAATTCATCCACAGGTTAAGTGCACGCCAACATGGCTAACCGAGAAGAAGTGAGGTAGCTACGTGCCGGAAATTCTCTCACCCTTGTTTTAACTAGTCAAAAACCCAAGCTTCCTGTTAAAATCCCAAATTAGCGCCAAATGTGAAATCCAAGAATCCTATTGGTCGAAGAAATGCTCACGCCCTAATCATTGAGAAGAATTGTTCTTCTTCTTCTGTCTTCATAGGAAAAATATCCAAATCCTTCACAGAAGACAAATTAGAGTCCACTATGACTGCAGTATGACAGCAGTGACAGTGACATCCTGATGACACTAATACGAAAAAAAAAACCTGAAATATTATCCCAAAAATAAACAAAGAAATTCATATCCAAATTGAAACCAATTCAGAATGAACAACATCATCATAAATCATTTATCGCCCTGAAGAACATCAACGGTGAGTTGTCTACTTTTGAATGGATTACAATATTAAATATTTTTTTTTATTCTAGGGCCTTAGGATCAGAACGCCAGGAATCAAAGACTCCTGCAGCTTACATCATCACTTCCTATTAGCACATACAATATCAGAATAAATGAGTACTCTACTACTGGAATTTGTTTGTTGAAAGATCTCATTCAAAACTGTGTGTGATATGATATGGTTGTTTCATTAAATGTTCTGTACTCAAGGATTATTTACTATATGTCAGACTGAATGTTCACTGTGAGTATGGTTTCTTCTCAAATTCATAAGGTAAGAATTTGGAGACTATGTTTATTACACCAAAGAAAAATAAAAACAAATCTTAGCACACCACAGTGCTGTAATTTGATAGGTTTCATAAAAAAATTGAGCTAATATTATCTTGAAGCAATTTCAAATGCTACATATACCCCTCTCCTAAGAGAAAAAATTGGTCCACTTGTTGAGAAATTCCTGATGAGGTATATGGGATATCATGGATTATGATAGTAACTTTGCGTACTAATCGTTCCTTTCATGGAAATCCAAAAATTGGTGATGTCTGTATTGAGAAAAGTCTAAATTTGGTAAGTTCATAACTGGTAGGTCAAATCCATCATCCTCAGGACTATATAAAGTCTTAATTGTACTATTTACAAAAAAAAAATAATTACATAAGTGGCAATGATGATGTTCAGGTTGATCAGACCTATGAGTCATCAAAAAGAAAAAAAACTATCAAAAAGTATGGATACTCTCAGTAGAACACTAAATCCAATATTAGGTTTTATACTGAAAATCCCAAAACAAAAAGAAAACCACCCAAGGATTCTTCCAAAATTGCACCAGCAAAATTTGTCAAAAAGACATTAAAATCGTAATTGCAATTACCTCAATTTTAAACGTGCACCAACGCACCAAAAAAATCTCAAATGTGCACCAACGCACCAAAAAAATTTCAAATGTGCACCAACGCACCAAAAAAAAAATTCACAAGAATCATATTTTTAAACAACCTCTACAGATAATACTGTATACAAATCAAAGGTTATGGTCTGAATTGGATCCAAGATATTCCTTTAAATCTTTGATATGCCAATTTCCAGCAGGAGAACCATCAGCATCATCTGAAGAATAGACTAAACGAGAAATTCTCTTTCTCACTATACACAAAACATATTTGGGAGCTAATTCTGCACTGAATTTTATTGAAGCATCAGATAGAATCTTGTTTCTCCTCCATACTTTATCACCTTCATTAAATATATGGTCTCTCTTCCTAAGGTTGTATGATGATACATTTCTCTGGTAAGCTTTATGAAGCCTTTCCTGCACTGTCTTAAAGACATCACTAAGCCCCTTGATATCTTGAACAAAACTATTCCTGCTGTCAGGTAAAAGTTCAATATCTTGAGTATTAGGAATGCTACCATAATATTCACCAGAAATAGGCACGTCACGACTAAACATCAAAAATGCTGGAGTATTTTGGGTGACTTCATGGGTGGCGGTATTTATCGTATGTTGAATTTTATATAATTTCTAATCCCAAAATTTGTGTTCATCTACATAACTCCTAATGGCTTGACCTATTGTTCTATTGGTGTTTTCCACAAAGTTACACTGGACTGAATATCGAGAAGTATACTATATTTTTCGAACATTGTAGGTATCTGCTAACTTTTTAAATAATTCATCAGCAAACTGGGTTCCGTTATCACAGATGATAAACTGTGGAACTCTGAAGACTAAAAAAACTTGGTTTTCCATGAATTTAATGATGCTAGGTGCCGTCGCATCTCGCATTGGACACAATAGTGTATACTGTGTGAAGAAGTCTGAAACAACCAATAAGTAAGTGAAACCTCTAGAAGATCGGGGAAACGGTCCCATGATATCGACAGCAATAGTCTGAAAAGGAAATTTAACATTTCTCTGAGCACCCATCAGTCCCATCCGAGGAGTATTCGATAACTTTTGCGACTGACAGACTTTACAGGACTTTACATATCTCAGAATGTCCGCTCTCATTTATGGCCAATAGTAGTGCTGCTGAACTCTTGAGAGTGTCTTGAAAAAACCAAAATGGCTACAAATAAGAGGGTCATGTGGATCTTTCACAACTGAAAGTCTTTGTGATTTAGGCACAATCACTTTTCATTCAATAATGTTCGATTTGACGGGCACTTTGGAGGAAATATATTTATAAATCAGTTCATTTTCAACTCTAAAATGGGAATAGGCATCTGGATCTTGAGGGATCTTACTTCATAATGAGGTATACCATCAGACTTCAAATCGATCAAATTCAATTCTGGGCGTTCGTCATCTGAAAGAGGTATCCTTGAAAGAAAATCGTGAATAACATCATGAACCCCAGGCTTATGAATGAACTCAAAAGTATGCTGTCGTGATTTGACAGACCATCTTGCCAATCTACCAGAAGGATGAGATTGTTCAACCACAGCAGACTATGGTGATCAGTTATTACTTTCAGAACCGTTTCCTCAATGTAAGGACGAAATTTGTCGATTAGGAAGATCAAACTCAATAATTCTCTTTCAGTGACACTGAAATTTTTCTCAGATCTGGACAAAGATCTGGAGGAGTAAGCAATTATCTTTCTGACACCCTGAACCTCTTGGGTCAACACCCTACCTATGCCCACATCACTTGCATCACACTGTATAGTGAAAGGTAGTGTGAAGTCTGGGGGACAAAGAATAGGTAATGAAACAAAAGCCTTCTTGATGGCGATAAAAGAAGCTTCTGCCTCAGAAGTCCATTCTATAGGTTGATTTTCACCTTTACCCTTGCCTTCTAATGAATTGCTGATAGGTGCCATTAAAGTTGAAAATGAATCCAAAAAACGTTTGTACTAGTTACATAACCTGATAAACAGTTCAATTTCCGTACTTGTAGTAGGACGAGCATAATTTATCATTACTGAAACTTTAGAAGGATCTGTTCGAATTCCTTGTCTGTTAATAACAAAACCCAAGTATTTAAGTGATGTATTTTTTTAATATTTATAGTTAGGTTTGCGTCCTGCAAAATACCTCTTAATTCTTTCAAAAGCTCCACATGCTCCTCAAACGTCGGTGAAATGATAATAATATCATCTAGATAAGTGAATAGATTAGGTTCGAATTTTGGTCCAAACAACGCATCACATAGTCTTTGTTATGTCTGGGCACTGTTACATAAACCAAACGGCATAACATCAAAGTGAAACAAACCTCGACCAGATATACTGAATGCAGTCTTTTCTTTAGACGATTCTTCAAGTGGCACTTGCCAAAAAGCTTTCCCTAAATCGATACTTGAAATACTTGGCATTACGCAACAGAGTAAGAATTCTATCAATGCGTGGAAGAGGATAGCTGTCGTGCTTTGTAATTTCATTCAGTTTACGACCATCAAAACAAAAACAGTATTCACCAGACGATTTCTTAACCAGTAGTACCGGACTATTCCAAGGACTATGTGATGGTTCTATCACACCTAATTCAATCATCTCACCCAACTCATCATTAAAGATTTTTGACATATATGGAGACATTGAATACTGCCTCTGTTCAAACGGCTTTGCCTCGCCGGTGTTAATTTCCAAAGTGATTTTATTTGTACGGCCTAATCGAGCATCACTACTAATTTTCTAAAATGAGTCAATAAGATCTTCCATCTGCTATCTTTGAGGTGAGCTGGCAACAATGTCGACAGTTTCCCCAGAAACTCGACACTTAATGTCCCAACTGAAATTTTGAAAGTCTATAGACACACCAAACTTAGTACAGAAATCACTTCCTAGAATGAATGACTGTGATAGGGTAGGTACAACTAATGCTGGAATTATCTGTATCTCTCCATCAATATGGTTAGGCAAATCAACAACTCCTTCAACTTTTTGATGTGTACCATCTGCCGTGAAACCATGATTCAAATGAGGAGTTCTGATTATTAAATCAAGATTTTTTACTGTCCTTAAACCTCCTTGACCTATGACGGACATATTGGCACCACTGTCTAAGAGTGCAATGACATTTGTATCAAAGAGCTGAATATTCACATAAGGCCTATTATCCTTGACTTTCTTCATTAACAGAGGAGCTACAACATCCTGAAAATAATCCTCTATTCCTTCTGTAACAATAATTATATTCTGAAATTTGGCTCTAGGAAAATTTGGAGAAGATTGTGAGCCTATGACAAAATTTTCCTCTATCAGTTTCCCTCACACCTTTCACAGTCCTTCATAACCACGTCAGGTGCTCTACAAAACTTTTTCTCAATTCCTGATTCACAAGCTCTATGCGTATGATTAGCTAAATTGCATCTCCAGCAAACTACAGGACTATTTTCCATTCGAGGATTTCTACTAGTATCAACTGAAGAAGAAGACGGGTCAGAAACATTACTTGACCTAGAAGTATTATTGTTAGAAGTATAATTGTTAGAAGTATTATTGTTAGAAGTGGCATTTCTAACTTTGTTTCTCTGAAACCTATTTCCAAAATTTTTATTTGAATGGGCAGATGTTCTATTTGCTTGTGAATTTGAAACAAAAGCAATTTCAGGGTCATCTAACATAGCGATACATTTACTTTGAGAAGTAGAAGGTGGACTTAAAGCATCAGCTTCCTCTAATTTTTTGCACAAAGTTCCAAGAACTGAAACTGAATCAATGTCACATAAGGCTAACCTCCGCCTATAATTAGGCTTTGAACCCATCTTGATGTACTTTATCTTTGTCACCTCAGCAGCTCCATGGCTAAGTCTGTTGAAAAGTGCCTCAATACAAGCTATGGAGATAACAACTGGCTCTGAATTACCCTGCTTTCTATTTTTTATTTTTTGCCAAACTTCATCTTCAAAATCGGACACAAGAAAATTTTTTCTGAGTTTCGAAATCGATGAATCCCAGTCAGTAACTTGTGATTTTACCATACGGTACCAGAAAGTAGCTTTACCCGTGAAAAGATCACTTGCTGATTCAAATAATTCAATTTCAGATATGTGTCTTGCTTGAGCAAGTTCATCAATACGTTCCATGAATGATGAGAGATTTTCGGAGTCACCATCAAATTGAAGCCCTAACTTATACACAAGTGTTGACTTCGTTAAATTTGGTGGAAAATAATTCTGACTCTGACTGGTAGATGGACTCACTATTAGATTGACAGTAGAACTCATCAATGGCGCATTAACTGGATCAGACTCTGGGTCAGATACCTTCTCATGTATTTCTGCATCTAATTGCAATGCTATTGCATAAGATTCATTTTTAAAAATTGACATTGCCTCAAAATTAAGAATTTCTGGATTCAAAAGGATCCTTTGAATTTTCCAAGTTACATATGGCATATTCTAGATTCTGCTCTTTTAAAGGTAGAATCTGATGTTGGTCCCTCAAAATCACTGATCAAAGTTTGTATAGATGTTAAAGTGTTTTCAATGTCAACTTTTTCAGATGCAAAATTAGATGTTGGGTCAACAAAAGACAACACATTTTGTCCTTGTTGAATTTCTTTAGCCAAGAGGCGCCCCAAAATTTTTCTCTTTTCATCTATGCTACGTTCAGAAATAACACCTCTGATTTTCAGTTTATAATTAAGTTCTGCTATGAGCAAACGTTTTGCCCTGTTAGAATCCATGATGAATAGTGTGAAGGAAGAACAAGGAAAACGAATAAAATACCCAAGTACTGCAGTCACAAAAATTTTCAAAAAAATCCACATGGACCTAAATGTACAGTCTCCACTCAACCAAACATACCAGCTCAACAATCTGAGAAAATTTGAAAAAACTCAAAAAAAATTTGAAAAAGATTCAAGACAAAATTTTACTTATTTTTGAACAAGAATTTTCAAGCCCCACGTTGGGCGCCATTTATGTGGCCAACTTTTAATATAAAAGGATGAAAGTATTGAAAAGTTAAACACATTTCCTATCAGCAGCTGTACATAGAAAAACAGATAAGTGAGTTCGAATTATAGGCTAGATAGTGAAGAAAATTCAAGTTCTTGGACGCCACTCAATTTTTAAAAATCCTACAATTTGGATAATTGAGAAAACCAAATTTCTTTCCAAATAATCTGTTTTTCAAAAATCTGAAAGTTGTTCAAGGTGTATTTTTTCAGAAGGCTAAGCTGGACATATGGAAGAATGAAAATCAAAATAAAATTCAAGACTTATATTTCACACCACCAGTGACAAGGTTATTTGTGGACCTATGTAGAGGCCTACTGTTCTATGATGAAAAATAATCACCAAGTACTGTATTATTTCAATACTTGAGGTTGAGTAAATTGAATAGTTATCCTATTATAATTTTTTTATCTATACCAGGACAATTACCATAATTTTAGAATAAGTGAAAAAAAGTATAGTCATAATCCTATTTCAACTATGAAACGGAATGTATAACTAGTCAAGGAATGATAGCGCAATGAACTGTTCAGCAACCGCAGTCACATAGTATACTATGGGAGAGCTTCAGAGGAGCTTCACCAGTTTGTGAATTAATACCGTAAAAATTGTGATTACTCAACCAGTCTCAGATGTGAAATTGATAAGTTTCATATACAGGGTAGCTTACGGTCGATGGTACCTTAGACGTATACGGAAAACGGTACATTGGATTATCCTGAAAATTTGGTTACTCTGATAAGCGTTTGTGATCTAACGATTCAAAATATTTTCAGCGATTCAGCGTTGCCACTTTCACTAAAAAGTAGCATCATCTTTGTTATTTCTAATGGAACACCCTGTATTTCATTGCGTTTTTAGATTTTTCTCAAAGAGCTGATTCCATCAATGTATATCACTTGGGGTCTAGCAGGAATTATTACAGAGATATTGGGTGTTCAAAATCGAGATTTTTCAATTTTAGGATTTTTTTGTGTCGAAACTATTCATCATTGGTCAAAACGGCTTACATGTCCCTATACTAACTCTTGATTGACTATCTACCGACATTTAATTGGAAAAAATACAGGATGGTCTAAGATTCAGAATTTTGATCACCCTGTATCTGATTAAATGACAGTAGATAGTGAATCAAAAAATAAGATAGGGACATGTGAGCCATTTTTATCGATAATGGATAGTTCCGACACAAAAAATTCCTGAAATTGAAAAATCTCGATTTTGAACACCCTACATCTCTGTAATAATTCTTGCTAGACCTCAAGTGTGATACATTGATGGAATCAGCTCTTCGATAAGAATCTAAAAACGCAATGAAATACAGGGTGTTCCATTTGAAATAACAAAGATGATGCTACTTTTTGGTAGAAGTGGCAACGCTGCATCGCTGAGAATATTTTGAATCGTTAGATCACAAACGTTTATGAGGGTAATGCTTAATCTTTCCTAATGAAGGTAATATTATATGATATTTATTCGATAACCTGAGATCCAGTACATTTGGCAACGTCGCACCGCAGATTTCTCAACTAAATCTGTTATGGATTCGAGCTTCATGTATAGTTAGCCTATTACGGCAAAAAAAAATGTTTTTCATTCTCCTAATGCGTTTCTTGAATTGGTATAAATTCACAGGTTACCAATATTTCAAATATGATAATAATGGCAGGCGAGTGCATCGGATGCAATATATTATCTTCGAAAGAACCAATCCCACCAAGCAAAGCAATATCTCAACAATATCGCAGCAGTATCTCAATTTAATGTGTAATATGTTACATCAGATATCGCCATTATCTTACTGCAAGGTAGCAGCAACCACTGAAACGGACGTTCAGCAATATTATGAATGTGATTTTCGCGAATGAATCATTTCAGCAAAATAATTGTGACATTGTATATGCAGGACAGTAACATTTTATAACCAATGAACAAATAATGTAATCTTATTGTAATATTTTATTGAGGTTGGAGGCATCATGAAATAAAAAGTATAGAAAAATCACATATTTTGTGTAATGGATAGCAGTAACTTTTTATTAATCGAATAATCGTGTCGACTATTTCATGATTCATGTTGATCGACAAAATTTGGATATATATATATATATGGCAATATTGGTGTAAATATCGTACACGTGAGCTTTCGCTATTCTTGACATTTTGAGTGGTATTTTTTCGTGAAAAATATATGTTTTTGGTGCTAAGGAGACCCTATAGTAGCAGGTATTGGACAGATCATACAATTGTGTAACGTGAACGTGATATAAGGGATTTTTGAACCAAGTTTGAGGTAACCTCTACATATTCACTGATACACTGTTGCCAATTCACCTGGAATAAAGACAAGATGAGTAAAACGAGGAGTACAAGTCTAACAGAGGAAAGTATGATAGAGTCCCTAATTAATGAATTAGTGCCAAAGTTGAATGCGAAACTTGAGGAACACATCATCAAACTTGGCAAAAAGTTTAACACCATGGAAGAGAAATTCAACGGAGCAATCAAGCAACTAACATCCTTAGAATCCATGGTGAAATCCAATAGAAATGAAGTGGTTATAATTAATAATAAGCTAGAAGGTATCGACCAAAAACTGAAGGCTAATTCATTGAGATTGATGGGTATTAAAGAAGAACCAAATGAAAACCTGTCTGCTAAGGTACTCGCAGTGTTTAATGACGCCCTAAGAGTCAAGTGTGCCCAATGGGAAATATACAATATGTTCAGAATTGGTAAAACCAATGAGGATGGAGGAAAACCTAGAACGATAATTGTGGAATTTGTTTCATTACTGAAAAGAAATGAAATACTGATGGCCCGTAAAGCTTTGAAAAATACAGGTATATTCGTGAATGAGAACTTGACTAAGGCAAATTATCAACTCCTACGAGCTGCCAAACAGAAATATGGGATCCAAGCAGCATGGTCGAGGAATGGAAAAATTTTTGCTAAACGTGACAACAGTGTCATAGCAATAAAAGAAACGAGTGATACCAACTAGGACTTCGCAGTCACAAAAACAGAATCCTTTTTTTCTTTTATTTTTTAATGCATAGGTATATATCGTCTATTGCAGTATCTTTCTGTATGATCATTTATGGATAAAGCTCAGTCTATACCGAGAAGATAATGATTATTTAGTTTATTCATTTAGGGAAGAATATTCTTATAATGGATTGGTCTTTCTTAAAGGTTTATCACAAACAATGTATTTCTCATTATTATATTCGTGCTAAACGAATCACTGTCATATTATTATTATTAGTATTTCAAAAAGGTAGGATTTTTGTATTTTGAGCGAGAGCTTATGGTGGATATAATTCGGCTATACGTACGATGACTACCCTGAGTGTGTACTATCAAAATTGTAGAGGACTGAATACCAAATCTAATGACTTTTTTAGGAGTTGTTTGAATAATGATTATGACATTGTGGTGGCTGTTGAAACATGGCTACAAGATGGGTTTGAGGATGGAGAATTAGTGGATACAGAATCCTTCAATTTGATAAGGTCTGATAGAAATCTTGAATTTACGGGTAAATCTAAAGGGGGCGGGGTTCTGATAGCCACTAAGAAAAAGTATAAAATTATGAACATAACGAGGTGCAGTACTTCTTTTGAGAGCGTATTAATCGAGTTAAAGGTGAGTAGTTGCAAATATACTTTTTGCGGTATTTATATACCTGCAGGAAGTGCAAATGGTGTTTATGAGTCAGCATTTGATTTTTTACAGTTCCATATACTTCATAATCATTTAGATGTTGAGAAATTATATATTCTTGGGGATTTCAACATACCTGAAATAACAGGTGCCAATTATGTTACCAATATCTCTGATGGCATTATCGAAAATTTTCAAGAATTCATCGATCATAACGGATTAAAACTCTATAATGATATTAA
Source organism: Phaedon cochleariae (assembly GCA_918026855.4). Classification (NCBI taxonomy): domain Eukaryota; kingdom Metazoa; phylum Arthropoda; class Insecta; order Coleoptera; family Chrysomelidae; genus Phaedon; species Phaedon cochleariae. Next base: position 25,466,387 of record OU896710.1, read on the forward strand.
AAATTTTCAAGGAAGGACCTTAGATTTAATAATTGGCTCAGAGAGCAACTGGAATAATTGTATAGTGAGTAGGGATTGTCTGCCATTTGTTAAAGAAGATGTGTATCATCCTGCATTAGATATTACCTTGAAGGTCATGTCAAATAACAAACTAAATAAAATGAATTTGAGTGAATCAAGGTATAATTATAGGAGAGCAGACTTCCTTAGGCTAACTAAAAGCATAAGAGATGCAAACTGGGACAAAGTCTTGCGTGAGAATACTGATGTGGACATAGCCTTAGATGAATTCTATATTGTATGGAATGAAATAATAGATGATTGTGTGCCTAAATATGTCTCTAATGAAAGTTCCCACAGCTTTCCAGTGTGGTTTACGAAAGAAATAAAGGAATTATTGAAAGAGAAAGACAAGACTAAAAGGTTGAGACTAGTATCTGAATTCTATAACTACAGGTATAAGGATTTGAGAAAACGAGTGAAAGCATTGATTAAGTCTGAAGAATGTGAATACATTAAGAAACTTGAAGAAGATCTGTCGAAAGATATCAATAAGTTTTGGAACCACGTGAATAATAAAAGAAATAATAATTTGAATATGAGTAATTATAGTTATAAGGGACACCGAGTTCCAGAAGGAGAAACAGCGGACGCATTTGCAAAATTTTTTTCATCTGTTCATTCATCAGTAAAAGCATCATATAACCTGAATTCTAAGTCAGACGATGCTTTCAGTAATGATATATTCGGAATCAATTTTATAACCGAGATAGACTATAATATTGCATTGAAAAAATTGAAACCAAAGAAAGCAGCTGGAGCAGACGGAATTCCGCCTTACATTCTCAAAGCATGTCGAGATTGGCTGAGGCAACCACTGACTCATATTTTTGATATGATACTTCATCTTAACGTCTTTCCATCGACATGGAAAAGTGCTATAGTTACTCCAATATTCAAGTCCGGTAACAAGATGGATGTTGAAAACTATAGACCTATATCAATAATGTGTGCCCCAGGTAAATTATTTGAACAAATTATCTATTCAAGACTTTACCAGCATGTCGAAAAATTCCTAGCATCTCAACAGCATGGTTTCGTAGCGAATAAATCAGTAACGTCGAATTTGTTGATATTTAATAATTATGCACATGAAGCTTTGGACCGTAAAAGTCAACTTGATACTATTTACACAGATTTTCGCAAGGCATTCGATACGGTTGACCATGATGTACTGTTATGGAAGTTGAGTGGATATGGACTGTCAGATAATTTTATTGAATTAATTAAAAACTATTTGCGAAATAGATCTGTGATAGTGAAGCACGGTGGAAATACCGCGGGAAAGTTTGAGTCTAATTCTGGCGTTCCACAAGGTTCTAATTTGGGGCCTCTCTTATTCCTACTCTTCATTAATGATTTACCGTCAAAATTGAAATATTCCGAATGTCTATTATTCGCGGACGACTTGAAAATTTTCAAATCGATACAAACAGTTAGAGACTGTGTTATTCTGCAGAAAGATCTGAATAGCATTTTTAAATGGAGTTCAGAAAATAAATTATATTTCAATGTTACTAAATGTTTCTCACTAACTGTTACCCGCAAGAAAGAACCTATCATTTTTGATTATATGATTAATGAAGAATTTCTACAGAGATGCTCTGAATTGAAGGATCTTGGTATCACTTATGATCAGTCATTGTCTTTTACCAAACACATAATGAATATTACGAGGTCCGCGAATCGTTTACTGGGTTTTGTAATCAGGCAGGCCTCAAACTTTTCCAGCATAGAGGCACTGAAGACTCTTTATTATAGTCTGGTGAGACCCAAAATGGAGTATTGTTCCCATATTTGGTTTGTTGAAAACCAGTCCACATTATCTTTGTTGGAAAAAATTCAAAACAAATTTTCGAGATTTATTTATTATAAGAAATATCACTTTCGACCAGATTATAACACAGTGAGAACCATACATCTCAGAAATGAATTTAAGATACTATCTTTAGATGATAGGCGAAAACTTGCAGTATTGATCTTTCTTTTTAAAATTATTGATATCAAAATAAATTCCCCTAAGATTTTGTCTCAGTTGCGTTTTAACGTTCCTCCAAGAAGGACTCGCACTTCCGTAATGTTCAACATTCCTTTATCTCCCACTTCTACGAGAGCTCCTCTTGTATCCATGTGTAGATTAGCAAATCACTTTAATTCCCTTACTGACTTAGATTGGACAGGCTCACAAAATGTTTTTCGAAAGACACTGTTATCGCAAATTATTAATTTATCATTTTAATGGCAATAAGTTTATATTAATGTAGCTATTTCTTTGTATACATATTATGTATAAAGGTAAATCTGTCAAATATTATTTTTTATACTGTAAAGGTTTCAGTCTGATCTACTTCATCACCCTATGCCATATTATGTACACCTGCATTATTATATAAGTTTATATTGTATTGATCATTATCCATGTCAGTAGACCTAATAGGTCTGTTTGGATATAAATAAATAAATAAATAAATAACGGTGCTACCGCTTAGGCACTGCACTGCATTACAACCTGCAACAAAGAAAATAATAATAAAATGAAATATCAGCAATCTACCTGTTATTTCATCTGTCAGTTAGACTTGAGAGTTGATAATTGTATACTTGATTCTGAAAATATTCATTTCCAAATGTACAAAGATCCTGATTGAATATCTATATTCTTCTGAATATTCTGCTGGAGACCATGAGAATAATAATTTTTGCAATAATCGATTGAAACCTCACATAAATATTCAAGGTATGCTGAAGTATGCTCATAATATACTCTGAAGAGATAGAATACTCAATGAATAAAATGAATATTTCATGGGATCTAGAGAATATTCTGAAGAACGATATTCGAGGTCGTTTTTTGAATGAATTGTGAATGCGTGCTCAAAATCTTTTCTACAGCAGCTAAGTTCAGTAAGATGAGAGATGAGATTTGATGATTTTCGTAAGTAACCTTAGAAATCAAGAGGATATATTTCCTCAATGTTTTATAGAGTTCCTGATGAATAACAATATACCTCTGTCTGATGAATTACCTATCCACCAACTGCTAACTGCAATTGAAAACCTTTCCAGCTGCATAATATCACATATCGCGGGATCACTACCACACTTTATGTTCCACTTTATTGGTATCATTTGCCATTTGGACGTGTACAACAACGAAATAACTGTTACTGAAGCCAAACACCAACAAATATGGCGACTGATAAGCTGGCGTTTGTCGAATCCAAGTTTGCGACTGCGCGTAGAAATATCATGAAATGGCGACTCTCGATCGATACACAATGAATCATTTTGTATATTCCAGCTATATCACAATTTATAATCAAATATGTGTTGCATTTCATAAGTTGTAGCTTTATTGTTTGTAGTTAGCTTATGTTACTCACAAACTCAATGAAGTATCAATTTCAATGCCAAATTGCGATAGAAAATCAAATGATAGTTCCATATGTAACGTTGCACTGACAGTGTTCGTAGTTAGTACATGTAATATTGCAATTTCAATGAGAATATATAGTTGATGCAATATTGCTATTTAAATTAAGATGAAACGGTCACTTTGTAACTTGCAAACGATTCGTCAGTAGGTTTTTTTGTTGACGTTGTCAACACGAATATAGCGGCTAAATTTATATTATATTGCATTTTCATATTACGTTTGATACGAACTTTACTGTTTTTCATTTTATTTGCACAAATAAAAATCAGAAAAGCAAGTTTCACAATTGGCTCCGGCAGCTCTTGTGTCTGGTGAACTAATGGCTGGTGTTCGGATTTTGTTAAGTGGCCAGTTGAGCGCCACTAAGTTTAGTAAAGATGGAAACTTAGAAAATTTGTACCAGATGTCAAAATCAACAATTTACATCTACTTACTCTCTTGGGTTTTAACAAAATAACCTGAAATATAAATTATTGAATAAAAACACTGCTTGTGGTCTCATGTGGTATTCAATAAACTAGATGATAAAAGATTAAGCTCATTCACATTTTTCTTTTTGGATAATAATGAAATATAAAATGTCAAACCTTATAGTGGTAAATAATCCAACTGTTCTAGAAATCTTACTTGGAATATATTATGTTTACAACATGTGATAATCAATTCAAATACCCCTACTTCCGCAATAGGCCTATATTGAAGAATACACCACTTCCTAGCTTCCAGAGTAAGTGTTGCTGATAATATTGAGTAATAATATAATATATGTAAATGAAGATTTCATGAAATATGTGATGTTAGGTGAATGTGGAAAATTCAAGAGTAGATAACTTGCAAAAATAAATTATTTCTAGGTGGTCATGGTTTGGTGAACACCTTCAATTTTATTTATCTGATACAGAGGTACCTGATGTTGGTGGCAACCAAACTGGTGCTGAAGGGGTGACTCAACCTCTGGAAGGAGGCTGATCATGAGCTGCTGGGGCCCACTCTGCCCTTGAAGTTCCTGGAGTCCTAGGACTGCGCCACTGGTAGATAACCCCGTCGAACCAAGTACTTGGAGGATGACGAGCCGGTGATATTTGGTGGACTACAGGGTCCCTTGAAGTTGATTTGAGATGACCCCGGACATAAAACGAGAGTTCCAGAAGAGCAGCCAAGCCAGTAAGCCAGCGATGGACGAACTCCCCATCCGCACTGATCAACAGGTCCACGTCCAGCAAAAATCGTCGTACCACAGCCTTACATCAAAATGTAGGAAAAATCCAAACCGGCGTGGTCTGGAAAGATGGCCTTCCCAATTGACAGGCCCACAAATCTTTGACAATAGATTTGGGGTTCACTACCTTGTGTTTCACAAAAATGGCTATAGTCCAAACTGGATGACCTGTCTTGAACGCCTGCTCTGCTCGGCAGCCTCACAAAAAAAAAAAAACATCTTCCACCTTACTGCTTCCAGCATCGTGATGAAAATGATGTTGCCGGAATAGGGCAAAGAAACGATGCGCATAAGAATTTTGAAATTATGTTGAAAAAAAACTAGGATCGACAATTTGCTGAACTGCACATCAGAAAAACAATATTCCCTACGCACATGACTACCATGTGACGTTAAGTCAACACCTGATTGGTTCAATTTGGTACCAACATCAATCATACCACTACTCCTGATGAAAACTAATGAAAGTTAATTTCCTGCCATTCAAATATAAGCGAGAAATCGAACACACATCGACAGTTCTGATTCCTGTTGTCTCAAGGCGGCAACAACGGCAATTTTCCATCCTTCACGGTCAGGAACGATAAACAAAGATGCAAAATCTCCCATTGCAATTTCAACTTCAAATTAGTCTAATGTCCAGAGGCGAACGAAAAGAACAAGAAAGCAGAAGAACAAATTAGGTTATGAAATTTCTTATGTCAGCTCCTACAAAATCACATTCATAATATAACCTCACATAAATTATGAAGAAAAATCGAAAATCATCCGAAAATCATTCAATTTCAGCCAAGGAATCAACAAGGTATGTATATGAATGTCACCCAGGTATTTATTTGTTTACTTCGAAAGTTCTCAAGCTGAAATATTTCTCCAAGAATTTTACATCAACTTTATGAATTTATTTCATCAATTCGTTCATTTCAGATCAACATTTTCCTGTCCAGGAACTTCAAATCACTTCACAGATAATAGAAAGGACCTATCAAAACAATTGGACACGTATATTCAGGTAAGTTCATTTGCGAATTCCTTTATATTCATCACCTTATTAATCTTTGTTTGTTTTCAGGTATTTTTAAGTGTTCCAGACTATAAACTGCTGGACATGCTGACACATTCTCATTTCTAAGATTTTCGTTCTTCAAGATGGTGTAATCAGATTTCCAACCGACGTTTGGTGTTCTTGAGCCGGCCATCATCAAGTTGTTTTTCAAAATATGGCCTTGAATTTTTCATTATGGAATTTGATATCGATAGATCTCCTGGAATAACCAGTGTATAGTATGGCACTTATTGAAAAAATCCATATTAATCTCATTTTCCATGAGAACTCGTTCGTTCGAGAGAGACAGGGAATAGATTTTCAATAGGAATAAAAACAAATACCTTTTTAGGTTAAGTGCGATACAACTACGATTATAGGAGATCGGAAGCTCTCAAAATCCGAATGAAAGTGTCCAGGGCCGTATTAAAAAAAAGAGTTGTAGAAGAGAAGAAGTAGCAATGAGAATATGTGATTCATTTTGTTACATCTATTCAAATAGAGTCATAAAAATGAAAATGAATTAGCGAATATTCAGTTTTTTTTTCAATTAACGAAAGTATTCGGAATCATTCAAATTCCGTTACGGCTTTCGTAAGGCATGGAATTGCTCAACTTTGTCATGATTTAACCGATTCTGTTTGTCTTAAGGTTTACGAGATCCCAATGATGATGCTCGAATTCCAGCAACTCTGTGCAATTTCCCTATACTCAATGCCATAGGTCTTTGACAAATGACATTATTCTGAAGTTTTTTGTTCCATTCCTTGCCGATTCCGTCATCCCCTGAGACAGAGAGACCCACCCGGTGTACTAGTATGAAGAAAAACCTATAAACCGAAGGGGTGCAATTCACAATTGATCGAGGAATCGTCAAACCAATTGGATAATTGAGAAGTTATTAGGCCTGAAATAATATATTGATGGTGGATTCATTTTATATGGTAAATATAAATTTTGAATGATTCGAATGAATCAAAGTCATTGAAAAATACAATTCTGCACTCACCTTCAACTTTGGAACCTTAATTCAACATAATATGCATCATGAGTCTGCTATTTTTCTTTTACAAAACTTTATTCATGATTGAAACTCATTGAACAGTAACACAAATCACTCACTTCTTTCACTTATTCTCATCGAATATGGCGAAATTGCTTCTCACTATGAACCCCGTGTTGGTGATTATGAATTGAAACGCGCGAATTAACTGAACAAATATGATATTCGCGCCCTTTTATTGAACATGAGATATGACAACGTCGCAGGATCTCATCTTATGGTATAAATATCAAAATATACAGGTCTGGATCTCGACTTGCTTGAATTAATGAGGGATCTGCTTGTGTTCAGATTTTATCACAAAAATACGAATGCAGAAATCATTTCCCCTCTCAAGGGTTTTGGTTTGAGGAAAACATTTAGGGACGTTTGAAATAACATATACTCGCCCACGTCATTCAGTAGTAGTGGATCTCGGGTAGTCCATAATTTATTCGGATCTCGACTTGATATAAAAACACACACATATATATATATAGAAGCAGAAGGGTAGTCTTCTGCTGACTAGTTGGTTAAAAAACTCTTAAATTATTTGGGACTGCAGCAAAACGAAGGCGTACTCTTATAACATTATATTTCCAATATTTCGACAATGAATATTGTCATCATCAGGGAGCTACAATTCATGAAAAACTTCTTTAAAAGAAGGCTATGTAAAATTATTAGTTAAGTACTTACAATGTCAGTGAGAATGGTCGTTGAAAGATGGTAACAGTGGTTGATCCACAAGACACATCAGTGATTTGTAATACATTGGAACAGTGGACAAAAAGATTTGAAAACAGTAAAATGAGATTTATTTTTTATTGAATTTTTTTTTTAATTATATTCGGCTGCCGAAACACATGGCCATGCTCGAATTTGTACAGAAATTTGCGGGAAACTTATATTGAGGTTAACAATGACAATTGTCAATTGACAATAAGTCAGTCATTTGTCAATTGTTACTGCTTGTGGGACATGTAGGTAGTATACAGTTGGTTCAGTTACAGTTACTTCTAAAGATGAGATATTATATAATATTGAATAAGTTATCATTAATTGTTAAAGACTTCGATAGAAAACTATATTATTGTGTGTATTCAACAAGTTGAAATGTTGTTGAGAGCTCTGAGATTCTCATCTAACAAGAGTAAGTATAAATAAATTTCACCTGAATGATTCAGATCTGTTCTTTTATTCAAGCTGTTCATAGATTGGGATATGAATGTCATTTCCAAAAATATTCGTTTAACATTATTTTTTTCCTTTGCTAAGATTTTGGTGGAATTATAGTCCATGTTATGACCTTCTTTGAACACATGTTCACTAAGAGCACATTTTTCAGGGTGCAGTCTGCTGTCACTTTTGTGGGAAGTTATGCGGTCTTTGAGTAACCTAGAAGCCTGGCCTATGTATTTATGGTTGCAGTTTGAACAAGGAATACAATATATTACATATGATTGATGTGGTATTGGAACTCTGTCTTTGACCACAGAAAATAAAGAGTTTATAGTTGATACTGTTTTTTGTGAAATATTTAAATTCCATAGTATATTGAAAATTCTAGATAATTTTGGAGTGATTTCTGCAATAAATGGTAAGGAGATGGAGAGAAGATTATTTTGAGAGTTATTGTTTATATTGTTAATATTTTCAGGAACTATTTGATTGGTCATCTGGTTAATGGGTGGAGTGCTATATAAAATCTTGTAAAGTGATGATGACGGGTATGCATTTTGTGAAAATAAGGTATGGAGAATTTTCAGATTTTTTTGGTGGAAAGACTCGTTGCTTCATTTGCTTGATCAAGTTGATTTTTATCTATTGTCTGTGGTAGGACCAGTAGTTCATATATCTGCCAGATTTCATAGGTTTCCTATACCTGTCTATTAATATTGTGTTATCCTGGGAACGAATCAATCTAGTGTCCAAAAATGGAACACTACAGTCTTCGTCTTCTTTCTCAATAGTAAATTGAATGTAAGGATCGAAGCTATTGAATACATCTAAATTTTCAGTTATCTCTGATTGAGGAAGGGCTAAGATGATGTCATCTACGTATTTTTTTATGAAGAAAACATTAAAGGGAAGGACATTCAAGACATTATCTAGCACTTCGTCCATAACATAGTTTGCCGAAATGGGACTTATTTTTGCTCCCATAGGAGTGCCAAAGGTTTGCTTATAAATTTGATTGTTAAATGAGAAGTATGTATTGTTAAAGAGGAAGGTTGATAATTCGAAGAATTCATCCTCACAGATATTGCAAAAATTACTTATTTGGTTCCAATGTTTATGTATTGATCTGATACAAGCATCTGAGTAAACATTGCTGAAAAGTGAAACCACGTCCAGACTTGCTAGTACATAGTTGTCAGGAAGTTGCATTTCATTGAATTTTGATGAGAGGTCAAAGGAATCCTTGATATAATCAAAATCGTATGCCTTTGTCAGTATATCTGTCAGAAAAGAAGCCAGAGGTTCAAGAGGATTATCATTAGAAGCAATGATAAGTCGAACTGAAAGTGTAGGTTTGTGGATTTTTTGAAGTGCATAACATTTTGGAATTATTCCTGTATAAGAGGTAAGTTTTTTTTTTATATTTTCGTCTATTTGTTTGGAATTGAGGAGATTTTTTATAAATGCATTACATTCATTTTGTATTTGAAGAGTTGGGTCTCTTTGGACCTCTTCATTTTCCAGTAGGGTTGAGGACAAGTCAATATATTGATCTTTGTTCATAATTACTGTGACATTTCCTTTGTCAGATCTACTGACAATCAGGCTTGGATTTCGTTTGAGAAAGCGTTTCGTTTTCAAAAATAAGTTATGATAAATTGATGAAGAATGTTTAGAAGAGTGAACATGTTTAGTAATACCTACTAGCACTAGACAGTAGTACCAAACATCCGTATTCCGCACTGTTGAAGACTACATGTTGGTCTTCAAATAGTGACCAGTCCGTGAGTGGATTGTCTATTGGCCTAGTGCAACTGATGATGCTTGGCGAGCTGAAACAGACTGTCTTGCACCAATTGACATTCCACTCAAGGAACGGATTGAACCTACAATCTTTTACTTCATACTCTTGCTCTGTGTTTATACACAATATCTTTCCTCTTCTTTATTCTGTCCTGTGGTCATCCACACTATCGAGGTGCAGTCGGGGGACGTAGGTGTAGTAACAGAGATATCTGTACTCCTGCGTCGATGCCCGAAAAGCACGTTTCTGTCTAGTGCTAGTAGGTGGCACTGTACCAAACATCCGTATCCCGCACTGTTGAAGACTACATGTGGGTCTTCAACTAGTGACCGGTCTGTGAGTGTATTGTCGATTGGCCTAGTGCAACTGATGATGCTTGGCGAGCTGAAACAGACTGTCTTGCAATGGAACACCTTGTATATTATTGCATTTTCGTGAAGTCCTTTCTAATACAAATTCTACGATACCATAATTGTCAGCGGTTTTTCGGCACTACAGTTAAGATAAAAAGGTTTTTAAGAACATTTCTTTATTTTTTTTTAAAACGTGATAGCTTAGGAAGAGAAAAATTATCCTAACAACAAAAACACATCGCACTTGTCAAGGGCTGTCAATCAGTATCAGTAGATTGGTTTTGTGTACAAGTAGTATCAAGACTAGTATGCCTTTACATTTTACTCACGACGAGTATGTCAATATGCTGCTCATATACGGCGAGTGTCGAAAAAATAGTAGGCGTGCTCGAGACTTGTGAGAAATGGTTCTTTTCCTAGTGGCAAACAGCAAATTCCACGCAGGAAGCATATTCGAACAGAGGATAACGTAATTAATATTCTGGCTTATGTTCAAGTACACCGACATATCTCAACTAGATGTCTTGAGCAAGAATGTGGAGTAAGTAGAACTACAATCCAGAGAGTACTGAAGAATCATAATTATCATCCTTACAAAATACATTCAACACAAGGTTTGAACCCTGCAGACCCTGAAAGAAGACTAATTTTCATGCTGAAATGACAGTAAAACTCGCATATGACCCATTATTTTTGAATTAAATACTGTGGACTGATGAAAGTCGATTTCACAACAACGGTACTGTAAATCGACACAATTGTCACTACTGGTCGGCTGGAAATCCGAAATGAATGCGAGAAAATAATTTCCAGACAATATGGAGTGTAAATGTCTGGTGCGGTTTATTCAACGGCCGCTTGATTGGGCCGTATTTGTATCAAGGAACTTTGACCGGCGAAAGGTATATAGATATTCTCCAGAATATGCTTCCCGCTTTACTTGAAGATATTCCCTTGAACGAAAGAGAGACGATGTGGTGGCAGCAGGATGGTGCACCTCCTCACTATGCCCGGCAAGTTACGACATATCTTAATAATACTTTCCGTGAAAAATGGATTGGGCGAAATGGTACAATAAATTGGCCGGCTCGTTCCCCAGATATGACACCTTTAGACTTCTTCCTCTAAGGATATTAGAAAGGTTTGAATTATTCTACACAGCCTACAAATTTAGATGATATGCAAAACAAAATCAGAGCAGCGTGCCAAACTGTTACACCTGAAATGATTAGAGCAGCATGCACTAGAAATCTTTTAACAAGATTTGAGCATTGCCTTATTGAAAATGGACATCAATTTGAGCATCAACTGTGATGCTTTTTCTACTTATTTTGTTTCGTTTCCTAATTATACTGTTGTTCTTTAATAAATTTTCCATTTTCCATTTATTTGACAGCTCATATTGTCACCGTTTCACATGAAAACCCTGACAATGATGGTATCGTAGTATTTGCATTAGAAAGTTCTTCACAAAAATGCAATAATATACAGGGTGTTCCATTTAAAATTTCGAAGTTGATATCACGTGATTGGAAATGCGATGTTGCAATTAAACCCTCTTATACCAAAAATGGTCACCGCATTCCATTGATCAAAACCACAAAAATTCGAAATTGTAGTTCAAATAGTTTTCGAGATATCGACTGGTCAAAACCTCGTGGGCCACCCTGTATAGAGAGAGAGAGAGAGAAAGAGAAGCAGAAGGGTAGTCTTTTGCTGACTAGTTGGTAAAAAACTCTCAAATTATTTGGGACTGCAGCGAAACGAAGGTGTACTGTCATAACATTATATTTCCAATATTTCGACGATGAATATTGTCATCATCAGAGAGCTACAATTCATGAAAAAACTTTTTTCGAAAAATGCTCTGTAAAATCATTATTTGAATACTTACAATGTCAGTGAGATTGGTCGTCAAAAGATGGTAACTGTGGTTGATTCACAAGACACATTAGTAATTTGTGATAAATTGGAACAGTGGACAATTAGATCAATTCAAAATTGTGAATTTGCGAACAGTAAAATGAGATTTATTTTTTCATGAAATTTTTTTCAAATTATATTCGGCTGCCGAAACACTTGGCCCTGCTCGAATTTGTTGAAAAAATTGCGGAAAACTTATATAAAGTTTAACAATGACAATTGTCAATTGACAATAAGTCAATCATTTGTCAATTATTGTTACTGTTTATTGGACATGTGAGTAGTGTACCTCGAGGTTTGCGATACATTTTGTTACAGTTACAGTTACTTCTGAAGATTAGATATTGTATAATATTGGAATTAGTTATTATAATCTGTTACAGACTTCGATAGAAAACCATTTTGTTGGGTGTACTTTGAAAGTTGAAACGTAATTGAGAGCTCTGGGGTTCTCATCTAACAAAAATGAGTATGAATAAATTTCACTTCAATGATTCAGATCTGTTCCTTAATTTGAGCTGTTCAATAAACTAGGGAATTTGAAGATTCCACAAAAAACAGTTTCAACTATAAACTCTTTATTTTCTGTGGTCAAAGACGAAGTTACAATACCACATCAATCAAATGTAATATATTGTATTCCTTATTCAAACTGCGTCCATGAATACATAGGCCAGACTTCTAGGTTACTCAAAGACCGCATAACTTTCCACAAAAGTAACAGCAGACTGCACCCTGAAAGATGTGCTCTCAGTGAACATGTGTTCAAAGAAGGTCATAACATGGACTATAATTTCACCAAAATTTTAGCAAAAAAAAAGAAAAAAATAATGTGAAACGAATATTTTTGGAAATGACATTCATACCCCAATCTATGAACAGCTTGAATAAAATAACAGATCTGAATCATTTGAGTGGAATTTATTCATACTTACTTTTGTTAGATAACAACTCCAGAGCTCTCAATAACATTTCAACTTTTCAAGTACACCCAACAATATGGTCTCCTATCAAAGTCTATAACAATTAATAATAACAAATTTTAATATTATACAATATCTCATCTTCAGAAGTAACTGTAACTGTAACAAAATGTATCACAAACCTGGAGGTATACTACCTATATGTCTCATAAATAGTAACAATTGACGAATTAATGACTGACTTATTGTCAATTGACAATTGTCATTGCTAACCCTCAAATAAGTTTCCCGCAAATTTCTCAACAAATTCGAGCAGGGACATGTTTTTCGGCAGCCGAATATAATTTGAAGAAAATTTAATAAAAAAATAGATCTCATTTTACTGTTTGCAAATTTACAATCTCAAATTGATCTGATTGTCCATTGTTCCAATGTATTACAAATTACTTATATGTCTTGTGAATCAACCACAGTTACCATCTTTTAAAGGTCATTCTCACTGACATTTCAAGTATTTAACTAATGATGTAACAGAGCCTTTTTAAAAAAAGTTTTTTCATAAATTGTAGCTGCCTGATGATGACAATATTCATTGTCGAAACAAATATTATGTTGTATATATATTAATTTTTTCATGTTCATATTCATATCTGAGGATATTCCTTTTCAACACATGGAAGTTAGTCGACAAACCCTCATGAATCAGATGAAGCAGCTGCAAATGCCCTCGTTTCAGTGTTATTGCACATCATCAGTGAGGCGAACTCTAATAACAAGATTGCTTGAACCAGAGAAGAAATCAAAAATCAAGATACACTCATAATTATTGAATCACAATTGTTGCTTTCATTTGGAAGCCCCTCAAAGTTTCGATAATCTTGTAACTTAGCTACGCTGTACTGATGATATCATTCATAAGGGTTTGTCAACTAATCTTTCACAAGGCATTGATATAATTGCCTCTCACTAATATTTCTACATCATGATATCGACACACTAAAGAATTTTCTACCAACTCACTACCACCATGTACCTAATTCCATGTTAATTCGCTAGTGTACAGATAGACCAAAAATGTATATCACAATATTGTCAACGCAGAGTCCTCTCGACACTCCTAACCCTCATGAGGGTGAATCCTCGGATAGTTAGGCAAGAGAAATGGGCCTGCATTTAATTACACATCTGGAAGGGCAGTGAACGGCCCACTCCTACAAACAAACGAGCTGACACGGGATAACAAACAACCCCTATTTACTTGCGGAAAAACAGTTTTTGCTGTCCTCAAATTACAGTGAGTAACTTGGAAAAGCACTTGATACTGTTGATGTCGGAGATTGGCGAACACATAAATATTGAACTAAACTTGCTTAATAATAAGTTTACAGATTCAAAAAACGTCATCAGGCTCAGGTTTTATTTCCGTGACTTACTTCGTGTTTTCATCTACTTCAATTGGAAATATCAATCACAAGGGAATAAGTTCTGTATTCAGATCAATTCAAGAATTCTGAGCATTGTTTCACCCGTCTAAGAGATCGAATTGATATGGCCCGTGAAGTGGTCTAGCTTGAAGTGAATCAGATGATGATGAATAAAACTCGTAGTTCCATTCGGATATATGAAACAGAATTCCACATCAGATTTGATATTTTCTCAATGGAAAGCTCTAATTTGATTTCGATCAATTATACGAATTTACTAATATTGGGATATCCATAATTTCTATTTTACATACATTATTCCATGACAGGTTGTTTATTATATTTGATACTTCGACATCAAAAACTGTTGGAATTAAAACATACATTTCACCAAGTCACCTATGTATTCAATATTCTTTCGGTTATATAGAAACGTATTAGTTGTTGATAATAAGACTGACGAACAGTCAATCGTGTTTTTAGAAATGAAAATTCCTATCTTATCGTGTTTCTCTGGATCATCCATAAGGAAAGAGTTCATTTTCCAACTGGTTGTGGGCCCAGATATCGCCTGGTCAAGAAATACGCAGAATATAGTTTACACATTTCCCAAAGCTCTGGTGAACTATCATATCGAGATCAGAATGTCCTCAAGTAGTTCGTTTTTATCTGTGGAGAAGCTGAAAGGCCGTGAAAATTATGATACTTGGAAGTTTGCTACCCAGGCACTGCTAGAACACGAAGAACTGTGGGATTGTGTCACCGGTACAGACAACGACGTGAAGAAAGATGTTGAAGCAAAATCCAAAATCATTTTACTGATTGACCCAATCAATTACGTTTATATTCAATCAGCTAAATCTGCCAAAGAGGTTTGGAATAATTTGGAGAAGGCTTTCCAAGACTCTGGTCTAACCAGAAGAGTAGGTTTGCTCAGAACTCTAATCACTCCCAAGTTAGAGGAGAGTGATTCTGTTGAGAGTTATGTGAACAAAATAGTTACCACTGCCCATAAGTTATCTGGAGTTGGAATGTCCGTTAATGATGAATGGATTGGTACTCTATTATTAGCTGGTTTACCAGAAATATACAAACTTATGTTGATGGGTTTGGCAAGCTCAGGGACTCCTATAACAGCAGATGCCATGAAAACAAAATAACTACAAGATTTTAAGCAAGAGAACGAATCTTCAGATTGCTCAGCTTTAGTCAGCAGAAAATTCAACTCTGAGAAGATGAATACACGAAGTGGAGGTGTGCGGTGTTATTCATGCAATAAATATGGACATTTTGCATCACAATGCACACAAAAGAAGAAGACAAAAGAAAATATTTTGTATACATGGTGTTCGATGCCTTGGTGTGAGTGGACTGTATATTTGGTTGGTTGAATGATTTGATGATATGATAATTATGATTATTTTATGATTGAAGAAGAATTGTAATTCTTTCTGGTTTTTATTGAGTTTATTTATTATTCCCAACTGTTTCCCCACAACAACAAGTTGCCATGTTACAGTGAGATGTACAAAGTGGTACAAAGTACCAAACATGCCGCCCCCTTGAAAGGTTATAGCTTTCAAAATACTAAATAAATGATTAAATTACAAATCATAACATACAATAAATTATGTGATATTACATTCTTCTAAAGGCAATACACATATTTTGTTGACTGGACGTTTCAAGGTACCCTTTTGTGTCTTCAGTGTCACAACCCGAACAACATCGTCCATGTCGGGATGAATTTCAATGATGCGCGCCAATTTCCAAAACAATGGCTGCACGAAGTCTTTCTTTATCAAGACTAACTGACCAACTTGCACCTGCTCAGATAAACGCCTCCACTTTGTTCTCTGCTGCAGGTGGCAGAGGTACTCTGACGACCAACGTTTCCAAAAGTGCTGGGCAAGCTGTTGGAGCTTCTGATAGTGATTGAGTCGATTTTCTGGTATAACGCCTACATCCTCTTGTGGAACAGAAGTCAACATTTCACCAATCAGGAAGTGGCTCGGACACAGAGCAGATAAATCATTTGGATCACTAGTAAGTGGTGCCAATGGTCTCGAATTGAGCATTGCCTCCACCTGAGTCAGTACAGTATACAGTTCTTCGTAGGTTAGAGGTACTTTAGATAATATTCTTTTCATATGAAATTTAGCAGATTTTATTGCTGCCTCCCATATTCCAGCAAAATTTGGTGCCCGATGAGGAATAAATTTCCACTCGATCGAATTGTTGAGTAAATAATTCCTAAAGGAAATATCATTTTCAAGATTTTTTAAAATGCCTACCTTGAGGGTGTCATTCAATGAAATACTGGATGTTGTTTTCATTGAAGCATCGAACACGACTCTCAGTTTTGTCGTTACACTGTCAGTTTTGAGCACTCCATGATGAGGTAAATAAACACATGGTGTGTTTCGCTCATGATTATTAATTTTTTGTCATATGACCTAAAATTTGATATTCATTCATGAAATCTACGTACTGATTTTTTAAATTAGGGTTTTTTGATAATTTTTTCTCTAACGCGTAAAATCTTTTGATAGCAAAGTCCTGTGAATCACCTTAATCTGTTACATTATGCCGAAATGGTAAATTCACCACAAGTCTACCACTTTGGTCGTGTTTAATAGTTTTTGCAAAATATTCTTCACATTCACATTCTTCTTTAGAGTATTGCAAATTTGTTGATGCACAATCTTCTATTCTCCAAAACCTTTCAATTTGATTGTGAATTTTTGAATTAGCAGTGGAAAAATGACAGAATGTTGAATTTGAACAATACTTAGGACTGAACGGACCAGAAACCACCCAACCCAAATGAGTATTTTGTAAAATAGGCTGGTGTTTTCCTAACCTCACTTGCTCTTGACATAATAAATTCCAGAACACTTGCGAACCTAACAATAAATCGATTTTTCCTGTTTTATGAAAATTTGGATCTGCCAAGGTCATGTTCTTAGGAATATTTATTGTATCTGCACGAAAAGAAATTGATGGCAATCTGGTGGTTATTTTATCCAACAATAAAAAATCTAATTTTGTCTTGAATGAACTGTTCTGCGATATGATCTCAGCAACTGTTTTTTCAGAGACATTTGAATGAACCTGATTAATTCCAGTAACCTGCATTTTGATACTGGTTTTTGGTAAATTCAATTTCGAATATAAATCTCATACTCATAAAATTGCTTTGTGAACCACTATCTAGCATGGCTCTGGCTTGATGTGTAAATCCTCTCTCATCGAGAACCTGAACCATTGCCGTTGGTAATAGAATGTACTCATTTTCATTACCAACAGAATAAGCTGAAATTGTCGAAATATCTTCAGCTTCATGAGTTTCTTCTGCTACAATTAAAGAATTTGTCAGAATACGATCATGATGTAAAATCGTGTTATGTTTTTCATTGCATTTCTTACATCTGCCCATGGTTCTACAGGTGTCTACTAAGTGATTAGAGTTGAAACAATTCTTACATAATTTTAATTTATCGATTTCAACTATTCGAGATGAAACAGGTAATCTTAAGAAATTTTCACAATAATAAATGTTATGTCGACCTTTACAGAATAAGCATTTTGGCACTGATGAAGCATTTGACTGTGTTTTTTGATATCTTTGATATGGCTTGAAATCGTAATTGATTTGACTTGCATTTTTCAAATTAGAATTGACAGGAACTAATACTTCCAAAGTGTTACATCTTTTTGTAAGGAATTCTTTGAATTCGGAGTATTTCGGCAACTGGGTACCTACAAGAGATAAGTCCCATTCTCTTTTAGTGACATTATCTAATTTTTTAGAAATGATGTGAATTAGAATTGCATCCCAACTTTCGATGGGTTGTTTTAATGATGCTAATGCATTCAAATGTTGGTTAAGAGAATCTAGCAAATTTCTTAATGCCAAGTGTGATTCCTTATGAATGTAATCCAAATCTAAAATGGCAGATAAATGGTTATTCACTATTATCCTAGTGTTTTCGAATCGTTCCCTCAAAATCTCGCGTGCTATTTCGTAATTTTCGTTTGTTGCTTCCAACTGATCCAATATTTTACCGGCATCACCTCTCAAACATGATTGCAAATAATGTAACTTTTGAACATCTGATAAATTATTGTCTTCATGAATAAGAGATTCGAATTTGTTTTTAAAGCTTGTCCATTTCTTATAGTCGCCGTCGAACAATGGAAGAGAAATATTGGGTAATTTAGTGTTATTAGTGGAAGAAGTGGAAATGCTTGAATTTAGATTAACTGTTTTTGATTTGTTTTCAGTTATCAGCCGTTTGGATATACCTAGGTATTTAAAAAATGATGTTTCAGAAATTGAAAACTGTTCATCAGAAACTTTCGTATCGTCTATTAACTGAATACTTGTATGCAATAACGCTAAGTCATTTAAAGAGTTTTCAATTTTCTCAACACGAATTTCCAATTCGAAGATGTTATTCTGCTCTTCAAATGTAAAATTTTCGACAAAATTCGCAAATCTTGTTAATTGGCCTTTAATCGCCTTGTATTTTATGATTAAGTCATCCAAGTCTGTCATTGTGACAAATTATTTGAATTATATCGTGAATTGAATATATTTATGTTATTTTTTGTTTGGAATATGGAAGGTAGCTCGAATAGGACGTAATACGATTATTATTGATGAATTGCAATATTGAATAATGGTAGTATGTCAAAACTGTAAATTGTACTGACCCAGGAAAGAGAACAATACTGAATTCTACCTCCTTACGATGTGAGATGATGATTTGATTTTGTTCTTCAAACTGCTTGCGGTCGTCTGCTGTGTCTGGTTGCTTGGCCCAGCTGCTAGCGTATACCGTTGATCGTCTGGAGAACTCGAAGTTGCTTTCGATGATTGAAATCGATGATTGAAGTTGTTGATTCTTGATCCTGCTCGAAAAGACCAATATGTTCGATGCCTTGGTGTGAGTGGACTGTATATTTGGTTGGTTGAATGATTTGATGATATGATAATTATGATTATTTTATGATTGAAGAAGAATTGTAATTCTTTCTGGTTTTTATTGAGTTTATTTATTATTCCCAACTGTTTCCCCACAACAACAAGTTGCCATGTTACAGTGAGATGTACAAAGTGGTACAAAGTACCAAACACATGGTTCATCGTCAGTGAAACAATTATCGAAGATTGGTTCATCGACTCAGGAGCATCTGCACATATGACTGCTAGAAAAGACTGGCTCGAATGTACCACAATACTATGCACTTCAGAAGTAAAAATTGCTGATAATACTTGTTTACCAGTGGAATGTATGGTTGATACAAAACTGTTCCTCGTTGCCAATGGAATTGTTACTGATGTATGTGTAAAAAATGTTTTGTATGTTCCAAATCTATACACAAACCTGTTATCAGTCAGTAAAATTTTGAAAAACGGCCACTCAGTTATCTTCGATGAGTCGGTATGTAGATTATACAATTCGTGTGATCAACTCATTGAAACTGCCTCTTTAGTCGGAAATATGTATGAATTGGACATACAGAAAAAGCATCAGACTTTCGTCGCAACTTTGACTTTGGAACAAGATTTGTGGCACAGAAGAATGGGACACATGAATTTTCAAAGTTCGAAGTTACTAAATAATGGACTAGTGACTGGTGTTGAAATCAAATCGAGCACATTGAATGAACCCTGTGTCATATGTTTGAAAGGCAAACAAACTCGCCTTCCTTTCAAACATGGAGCAAATCGGGCATCTGACATTTCAGAATTAGTCCATACCGACTTGTCTGGACCCATGTCCGTTGACTCCTAGGGTGGTGCTCGATATTACTTGATTTCAGTGGACGATTTCAGCCGAAAAGTGTTCGTGTATTTTTTGAATAATAAAAATCAGACAATCGAATGTAAGTTTTTGGGATACTGCGAAACCTCTGAAGCATATCGTTTATTTGATCTGAAAACGAGAAAGATTATCATCAGCAGAGACGTCACATTTCTTGAGACATGTCATTCAAAATTTGCACAACACCCTATAGCAAATCTTGAATCCAGTAATGACAGGAATCAAGTTATTGTCAATGTCTCGGAAAATTGTCCAGAAAATTCCGAGAGTTTTCCAAAAGATGCTTCAAATCAGAAAGCTATAATGCCATCTGAAGCACATGTTCCCGCAGAATGAGAATCGGAGAAGAGTGATGATAATATTCCCAATACGACTGATGAAGATGATGGGTTGAGAAGATCATCAAGAGTCAGAAAATCTGTTGTGATGGAAGATTTTATAACATTTTCTGCCTCTAAGACAACTGAACTTCCAGATCCTGTATGTACCGAAGAAAGTTTCTCAAGATCCGACTCAACTCTCTGGGAAAATGCGATGAAAGAAGAATATGAAGCCCTAATTGAGAATAAAACTTGGATTTTGACTGATTTACCCGAAGATAAGAAACCGATAGATTGTAAATGGGTTTTCAAAACCAAAAGAGATTCTCAAGGTGAAATTATCCGATACAAAGCTCGCCTAGTTATAAATGGTTGTGCACAAAGAAAGGAAATAGATTATGAAGAAACATATTCTCCTTCAGTTCGATATGCATCAATTCGTTTCCTAGTAGCTTTATCTACGAAGTATAATCTCCAAATCGACCAGATGGATGCTGTTACAGCTTTTTTACAGGGTGACTTATCTGAAAAAGTTTACATGCTTCAACCAAAGTGCTTTAGTGGTGATAGTCACCAGGTATGCCGCTTGAAGAAGTCACTGTATGGCCTTAAGCAAGCGAGCAGAATCTGGAATTTGAAGTCAGATTCAGCTTTGACAGAATATGGATTGGGGAAGTCGAATGTTGATCCATGTATTTATTCCAATATTATCAATATGGATAAGATTTTGATAGTTGCAATTTACGTGAATGATCTGATGATTTTTCGGAATGACATTGACACAAAAAATAATTTGAAAGAAAGTTTGGGAATGTTCAGAATGAAAGATATTGGAGAGGCGAGATTAATTTTGGGGATGCAGTTGATTACAAACCAAAAAAAATCACAATTTCCATCGATCAGAGTACGTATATCAAAGAAGTTCTAACAAGATTCAACATGGATGATTGTATCCTGTTTCAACTCCCATGGACTGCAATCAGAAACTGTCGGAAGAAGTGTGCCCAACAACTCCTGCGGAAAGAGAAGAAATGAAAAATGTTTCCTATCAAGATGCAGTGGGTTCAATTTTATTTGCAGCTCAAGTATCGCGTCCAGACATAAGTTTTGCAGCAAGCTTTTTGAGCCGTGTCAACAATAACCCTGGCAAACCTCACTGGATGGCAGTTAAACGTGAGGTATTTGAAGGGCAGTATCGATTACAAATTGGAGTATAGCAGAGACGGAAACGAAAATTTAGTTGGTTTTTGCGATGCGGACTGGGCTAATGATGATACCGATAGAATTCTCGGAAGCAACCCAGTGTGACACTATCATCAACTGAATCTGAGTATATTTCCCTATCATCAGCTGTTTAGGAAGCTATATGGCTGAAAAATTTTGAAAAAAAAATGATTTGCGGAGCTGAGAATATTGTTATTCATTGTGATTTGGTTCCTGGCACGTTTGCCCATGTCTCGTGATTATAGTGAACACCCTGTTGACTCTGTATACTCTATCAATACTTTACACACTCAAATAATAGTGACTTGCTTATCGTAGGCACGTGTTCACCACCACGCCTGAACTATAAACAGCTAAATTGGACTAATACTCAGAAAAACCCGAAAAAGTAAATGAACAAGTAAATTAAATAGCAAAAATAGGTACTATCGCCCACTGAACGCGTTGAGCATACTGACTCGCCTCTTATCATCCCAAATTCCATACTAGCTCATTCGCTCATATATTTAGCTACGAAAAATACTACTCTGCTCGATCAAAACATATTGATATCAGGCATCACTTTGTCAGAGAAAAAATTGCACAAGGTTTGCTGATTATACAATATATGAATACTGAGGAGATGTTAGCAGATATTCTCAC
Organism: Phaedon cochleariae; assembly: GCA_918026855.4. Lineage (NCBI taxonomy): Eukaryota > Metazoa > Arthropoda > Insecta > Coleoptera > Chrysomelidae > Phaedon > Phaedon cochleariae. The sequence goes on from OU896710.1 coordinate 25,488,818, forward strand.
AAAACCCGTTACTGCAGCAAAACATTTCAAGTGTACGAAAGCTATTGGACTTGGAATGTAGTTCTAGGGGGAGTGTTGGAATTAGAACATACATTTCACCAAGTCACCTATGTATTTAATATTCTTTTGGTTTATATAGAAACGTTTGAGTTGTTGATAATAAGACTGACAAACAGTAGATTGTGTTTTTAGAAATAAAAATTTCTATCTTATCGTTCTTCTCTGGATCATCCATAAGGAAACAGTTCATTTTCCAACTAGAACAATTCAATCAGTTCCAGTGCATTGCTTTGTGGCTTGTTTTCCTCAAAACTCATACTTGACAATTCAATAATGCAAAAAAAATGATAGTATATAATATCATCAATGATAATAATGATAATGATTATGATATCTATAATAATGATGAATACGCTTTTTATTCGCACAATTGACAATATGAAAATATTTGAAGATACAAAGATGTGGAAATACAAAATACAGAATCACAGAACACGAAAAAGAAGATACTGATTAACAAAACACAAACATACATCTATCACATTATTTGTGGAACAAAGCAAGATCCGATAAGTGTATACACACTTGTTTTGGTATGACACATTGTGAATATAGAATATTTCAATATCAAAATGTAGGGGATAGGTAAAAATTATCAGAAGGTAAATAAAAAATTTAAAGAGTATATTTAGAAATCAAGGTTCAGGTTCAAACATTACAACGTATAATTCTGTCTATTTTTCAGTAATCGAAATATTGATGCACAGATCTACCAGTATTGAGTAGGTGATTCCTCTGATGAAATTCGAATTGTTTTTTTTTTCGAGAATTATGTTCGTGTTCCAGTATTCAGGAAAATCGCTTGTGTAAGTGATGGCGCACGTGGGAGCATTGGTAGTTCAATTGTCTGATATCGAATATTTTCTTTCTAGTATATAATTTGTTTGTCAAATAATGGGAGTTCTCTGAAGGAATTGATTTCAGAAATCTCCCCTGCATGATATCCGAGGTATGAAGATTATTTTCTTGAGCTGAGCCCCAAACAAGTATCCCATAACGAAGGTGACTTTCAAGTAGGGAATAATTCAATGTTTTAAGGTTGTTTTTACGTAGGAGTTCTCTGAGTTTCCCGAATTTTTATAATATAGATCTCAATTCCTTCAGAACCTATGCCATGTGTGAGTCCTATTTCATGTCAGTATCAATAATTATGCCTAAGTACTTCATTTTTGATACATGATATATGGTGTCAGTCTCCAGATAAGATCTCATATTGAGTTGGGTGAAGGTCGGTCTATTAAGGGAGTTACAAGTGGAGTGTAGGTGGGTAGTTTTTACTCTGTTCACAGTGAGTAATTTGGAATCTAACCATTGTTCAATTCCTGAAAACCAGCTCCCAAAGTGACTCCCAAATCATTCCAGGTGTACACCATGAAGAAGATTGCTGTGTCGTCGGCAAACCCAATGATGTTATCATTATTTGCCAGGGAGAATGATCCATTAATAAATGAGGTCTTTTTGAAAATAGTTTATATATTCAGCACATCGCTACAATACAGTCTTACGAATATCCCCATTACATCCGATTTTTCCTGATTCTCCATAATAGCGAAAAATTTCATCCCAAAACTTGAACAAAAAATAAGAGAAATATCAATTACGCCGCTTTGGAACTATTTAAATGATCGAACTCCGCGTGATCGTGTCGTTCATACGGAAATTTGAACAGAGGTGACGTAACCTTACATTTTATTTTGATCCTTATATATTTTTCATTGGTGCCATTCGATAGTATACTTTGAACTTTCTCAGAGTTTGAAATATCTGCACTCATTTCAATGCCATCCTTCATATACTGAAAAGAGTAGGACCAAGGACATTCCCTTGCGGGACTCCATATTCAATGAGCATCTTATTGCTGAGAGTACCCTAAATCCTCATAACTCAATGTCTGTTTGTTAGATAGCTATCAAAAAACAGCCATTCTTAATTGCGTATTCCAATATCTCTTAAGCAGTTTGAAAGTATTTGGTTGCTCATTGTATCGAGAGCTTTAGATGAAGCTATATTCAAACATGTACACGGCCTGCTTTTATTGAGGCTTTGGTTTATTATTGTTGTTGATGCAATTACAACATGCTGTGTTGCTGTAATTCCTCTGAACCTATACTGTTGTTCGCAAGATATTTCAAACTCATTCAGAAAACTAACAAAGCGTTGTTTCATCAGATGTTAGAGAATTTTTCATTTGTGTGAGGAAGTATATGCATTATTTGAATTCAATGAACTAAGCATGGCACGATTGAGATCATGATGTCAATAGCATTCAAAAATGAACCAACTGTCTTGTTTTCAATTCCATAATGTTCGCACGTTCTGATTATGTTTTTTTTTCAGAAAACTCAAGGGAAGCTTCAATCTTTATGCTCATGCGGATGTGTAATAGTGAATTCTGAAACGTCATCAATGCTGTCCCAAAAGCCTCTTCCTATGATTGACAGAATCCATCAGATCTCTGCTGAATTTTGATATTCGTGAGAATGTTGTATGTATGTTTGTGATAGCTTAGGTGTATATTTTATTTTATTCTGTAGGTGTTTTTGAAAAAAAAATTGTACTTCCAGTGACTTGCCAAAAACATAAGAATTGTAACTTGGTCAAATGAAATTCTATTCTATTCTATTCTATTCTGAAACAAATAAAATACAATCACACAATCAAAAAATTCCTTGATATGATGGAGTATCAAAACATCACTGTAAATTTTCATTAATTTTTTTGTTTTTCAATAACAACAATCTATCTAATGTATGGTGATGCTCATCTTCGTCTAACACAGCGTTTCTGATATCAATTTGTTTTTGTTCAACACATTATTCAGTGGGAAGTACCTGCTACCTAATCGAATTGCTCTTATTCTGAATGCATCATTAGTTATACGAAACCAAAAATGACAATTGAGCGATTGATGATTATTCGATGGAATAATATTCACCAATCATTATGCAGAAAATACCGAACATTGAGTTTTCCTCTATAGTAACTCTTCAAAAATATTCCCGTTTGCGTTTGAGCATCCATTCGCTTTTTCTTTAACCCTTTTCACACACCTTTCAATAGATCGCCTTCGTGAAGATCGAAAAGCCGTCATGATTCGCTGCCGCAAATCTTCTATGGAGGCCATGGAGCCGTTTTTCTAAACGGTGATCTTTATGGCGCCCTAGAGGAAAAATCAAGTGGTGGTTTTAGAAAGAGCGAATGAATGCTCAAACGCAAACGGGAAATCTCATGAGCATGTACTATATGAAATAATGATCATTTTCCACATATTCATGCACTGAGTTATACACTAAATATTCAGCTGAACATTTGAACCAGCTTGTAGAAGTCCATTTCACAACACTCTTCCAACTATTATCATCTTTTGGAAATGGAAGCACAGCAAAATTTTCTCTCCTAGTTGTCACTTTTATGTTGACGGTGATAGTTAATGCATTCACAATTTAGTCTCGAGTTCCTTCATCATATTCCTTGTGGTTGATTTCATTGACAATACCTGAAATGAAAAGTAGGTAGAGTTATTTTGGGAATATTAACAAAACGAAAGTACACTTACAGTATTAGCACCGCCTTGGATATATTCCAGATATGTCCAGGTACATTCCAACATATTTAATCTTGATTTGTTTCAGGAAACCAAACTAAGATTTCAATGTTTTTATTTCCATTGTTTTGACAGCAAGTTCATTTTAACTATTTTCAAAATGACAAGAATGACGTCAAATCGGTACATTATGCTCGAGGCTATTTAACTCTATAAGGTTGCCTCATATTCACCTGGCCTGACGTCACTGTTTCCCCAGTCGTCTTTTGTCGAAAGGCAAAATGAAAATGGCGGAGGTGATAAACAAAACAAACAAATTTAGCATTGTGCAATCCAGTGAATTTTGATAAATTTTGAAGTTTTCCAATATGTTTTTGTATCCACGAGATAGTTCACTGTTTTCCCAAAACATGCAGCAAGTACAAAAGACTGAAAACAACAGAAATCTAGAAAGATATGTTATGTTCCTCAGGAGCACTCTGTTGTACAGACACATTACAGAAACTCAGTCGGATTCATATTGCAATATCACTCCATTAGGACTGATTACTGTTGGCATTTAGTGATATGGAGGTTGAGCTACTGATAAAGCATTTTTTAAAAAAAGAAAATGTTATTGGGAAGTCTGAACCTAATGATGGAATCATGGTGGATAAGGGCATGCTGACAAGGGATGTCAAGAAATATCTTGAAATTGATTACGCCATCATTTCTGAAAAACAAGAAACAATTAACGAAAGAGGATTTTCTTCTGGATGAATTGAATAATTCTAACTCAATGGTTTTATTTCAGTATCAATTTGGAACATATTATTGTTTGAAAATGAATCAATAAAGAAGTCATCACAATTCATCCCATTTTATTAATGCAATAAAAGTGCAAAGTAAAACATAATGGAAATATCTTTAAGATATCTTCCTCATAAGATTAACACAAAATGTTTCATAAAATTAACTGGAATCTCTATGTAAGTTTTGGAGGAAGAAGAATTATACAAGAAAATTAGTTTCTTTCAAGTTCATTAGGGACATTTTAGGGCCATTATTCCCAACTGAATTTATCCATAATAAGTGCGTCTCTCTTCCAACTTCACATTTTTTATACCATCTACTATCAAGAAATGGCATTGTTCCACAAAATGTTCTGAACCTTTGCCTGAAATTTTGAGAAAATAATTCAAGCTGAATGTTATACACATTATTTAACAAACCTCTATGTAAGGACCTCAGTAAGGACACTTATTCCAATTATTTCCATGGTCTTCCTTCCTAAAAAATAATTTCATATGGAGAAAATTCTAACCATGGAAAATATTGGGACACAAATTTGTTTCCATGATTTGAAATTCGATATCATTTTCAATGAACATTTTGAGAAAGCTTTGGATTCATATTCAACTCCATGCTGAACAAATTTATTTGAAAAATCCTTCGGAAAGAATAGAAGTTGATTGCCTTTTTTTCCCAAGACTCCTTGCTACATGTAAAAATGAAGTAGCAAGTATAGCCCAAAATTAATGTTAGTATACAGTTTTCATGATATGGTATGCTAAAATTTAATAAACTCACCAGTGTTCCTGAGTACCATGCAATAGCTAGTTGTTTACATCGAGTTCATTGGCTTCCAAACAAAAAACAAAATAGACTGATATACCCTGTAAAATCAATTCGAATTATATAAAAGGAGAATGATTTTTGGGGGTCACTTTCCTTCTTTTAATAAGCGGGTAGCAGAACTATTTGAAATCGTTTTGCTGTATAATTGATCATTGATTGAACTACTCTCTTTTTATATTTTCACCACTTCTGTGTTTTATATATGCAGCTTCACATATTACAAGTCTTCATTCCTGAAATTTCATGTATATTTTACCTGTGTGTGTGATAGATCAAAAGTGCACCTTCCTACTTGTCAATATGTCCCTATAAAATGTGTTTACAAAACCATGACATGCCTGCTTCACAGAGACATTCACATTGCCGCAGCTCATCATTTTCCTTTGAAATTATCTGAATCTCATGTGGAGGCTGCCCAAGAGCAGATGATTGTAAACACAGGCATTTTATAACATCTGTTTGTTCTATATCCACTCTTGACTCCACACATAATATTATGATGTGACCAGCCTTGAATAATACACCATATTATCATACCTCTCACCCTCTTTCAAAGATATCTTCAGTCTTCTTGTCACCATGTTTTTAACTAAAGTCTAAAATTCCCGATTCTTTGGAATTCAAATTCAAAAAAGTTTTCAATCCATTTGACAGTGACACAAACGAAATCTACAATCACGTGGCGGGGAAACAGTGACGTCACGCCCCTCCGTGCACCCCCGCACCATAATGCTATACTATGAGGTAACCTTATAGAAGTTAATAGACCTTGGATTATGCCTACCATGCAATTGACCGACCACATGAAATTATCCGACGACTGTCAAAGAGTGCGGGTAATATCCTACGCGTGCGCTGAAACTACTTTACCAGGGCCGGCTCAAGGGTTCGCTGCATCATTTTTGCATGAAATCCATAGTTTCACATATTCCTATAGGCTATAGCTCAAGGGCAATCAAATAATGACAATTTTCCCCCTAGAGGCAACCATGGTAAATGATCGAGTTCGAATTTCTTCCGTATCTCACGAATCGCCGATAGGTGCTGCCCTTTATTCCTTCCTGGGACATTTTTCGTCAATGAGCTTTTTTTTTCTCTCGTTTTCCTGTTTGCAAGAGCGTCATTTCTGTGAGGAGCAGTGATTATTCCTGTTAGCTTTCCAAGTTAGGAAGTTACCCTACATTGAGGGATTATATAATCATCTGCAAATCAAGTTGAAGATTTTGGTGTAGTGTTGAGTATACCGTCATTATCGTTTTCGGAAATTCTTCAACTATCGACTTTGATATGGACTTTACTAATGTTCATTTATTTTTTATAAATAAAAATTAGAAAAGCAAGTCTCACCATTGGCTCCGGCAACTCTTGCGTCTGGCGAGCAGTTGGCTCGTGTTCTGATTTTGTTGGGTGGCTAATTGAGCGCCACTTAGTTTTTTTAAGAGTGTGAAACTAAGAAAATGTTATGAATGTTGAATTTTACTCTGACATGGAATAAAAATAAAGTACACTTGTGGTCCCAGGTGTGATTTATTCAATGGAAATTGAAATTCAGCAAAATACACCGAAAGTTCTTGATATCTAAGTAGAATGATTGAATCTGCACTCATAGGAGTAGCATTACCAATTCAGCAGCAAAAAAAAATATAAAACCCCATCAACATATCAAACTCCCCATTACAGGCCTGTAGTGAAGCTCACAGAAATTTTATCATGATACTCATAGGGACCTCAAAATTAGTTACTAAAAAAATTGGAGTATATCACACATTATAACTATAATTTGAAGATGAAGATGTTGGTCAAAGGTTGATTTGATGTTTTATCAAAAAACTTGGAGTAGGTGGCACTGGATCATCAATTTTAACAAACAAATTGGAGAGGTCTTACTCGATTTCCATGTAGGTGGTAGGGTAGTATGGTTATTCAGCTGGCAGTGGAGTGGCCCCCTTAGAGAGGTCCTAGCACACTTGCCCAGCCATGTGCTTCCGTGATATTCTCACCGACAGCCGACAATGGAGACTTTCCTTGGGATTATGGACTCTCCAACGAAAGCCGGTACCCTGAGCTGAGGCCTGCCTGAGGGCTCCCAGGAAGGTTGAAATCTTGGGAATTAGTATCCCAGCCAGATGGTTGCAATTGACGGTGAGAGAGGACTTCCCAGAATCTCCATGTACGAATGCCTGTGATCTTGAGGATGTTAGCGGTGATGAACCTAACGGGTGATGTTCAGGACTAGGACTACCCAAAATGGCCGGTATGGATAGTGGCCTCGCCTTCGAAAATCCTACGTAAAAGGCCCTCAAATCTACAATAGATTTAGGGATTTAGGCACAATCAAACTTGCCATGGTCTAGCAAAACCAAATAGCAAAATTCAGAGACTCACCTCCTTTCAGGATGGCCTTATCACCAGGAAAACCAAAATTCGAATGATCCATTTTTCGGGACCGAAAAGTGACCATCGTGCTCCTCACGATCGTCGGTTCGAAAATGAAAGAACCCGGAAGGCAGATTTTCTGCGCCAACCTGATTCTCATTCCATAGAAAAAGAATGCTCAACGCCAACTTTTACAGAACAGTGTTTCTGCTCATCAGAAAAAAACATCACGAGTTGTTGAGTTCAATCACGTGCTGTTGAATCGGTACCTGATTGGTCAGTCTACCTCCATTTCCACTATATCAAAGAAATGTCGTTTCCGCCTATTCAAAATTAGTGCGGGAGATAATTATTAATTATTAATGACAGCCAATAGTAATCAAACAGCTGGAAACTACCTAGACTCTCCGACTGGTGGATAACTACCTAGACTCTTCGACTGGTGGATAACTACCTAGACTCTCCGACTGGTGGATAACTACCTAGACTCTCCGACTGTTGAAGCATGGTGTCCATCCAAACAGCATTGGGTCATCTTTCTCGTACACGAACATCTAACAAGGACGCCAGATCACACACATCACCGACAACACAGCTTAAGGTGAATGTCCGCTTGTCCGGGAGAGATAGCATCTGAAAACAACTAAAACCAGACGACGAAGAAATGGGGTTCCTGTCCCTGAAGTGTCAGATTTGCCCAAAACAAAATAACCTACAATAAATATCAAGAAAAATGACGAATTTTCCACTAAATCTACCTTTCACTCAATAATTAACAAGGTAAGCCTTCTCCGAGTAATCACTGATTGTATTTTTCAACATTTCAGGATTTTAGATGATATTAACCATAACTATTTGAATTTGTTTCAGAACAACAAGCTGTCTCCAGATATTCTGAACTGATCGACGAACTCTAATAAAAGCCCACCTTCTAGGAGTCTTTCTTTCTGGTAAGTACTAACAACTTTCTTTATTATTTTTTATATTAATGAACCTTACTTTCTTCTAGGTAATATTGGAGTTTCCAGGCATGGCCTTTCCAAAACTGAAAGATGACTAGAGATGTTTCTTGAAGATAATCAAGTGATTGTAGTGGTATTGTGTATTTTACTGGGTGAGCAATGTGAACACATCATAGTGAAGATATTGATCAATTACTTAAATGAGGAGAAAACCAAAATTGATAGGTTGGTATCTTCATGTTGATAAGTTCTTTATCTATTATTGAGTTTTCAAACTATATATATTCTGTAAGATGAAAAAGTCAATTTCCATGTTACACTCACCCCCCTCCAAAGAATATGAAAATTGTGAACATAGTACACAATTGTTATGTGAAACACTGGGAAACCTTTTTTCTTTTTATATACCGGTATGAAATATAATGGTGCGCACCTACCTAATTATAGCAGCTGATACCTATTCTAATATTTACAGGACCTAAAGATCTATGAACTCAAAACCTACCTACCAACTAATGTATATACAATTTTATGCACTCCGAATCCACCAGTGGTGTAATTTTTAGGCAACAATACCCAGACAGACCTACTCATCTGATACTACTGATCCTGGACCCTCACTTCCGCACAAAAAATCAGACATGGATCCGTGGCATGGTTTCAAATCCTGTATATGCCATTCCCCTAAGTTACTACCATCCTCAGCACTCTTGAGGACATAGACTAATTTAGACTTTTTTTTTTAACTACAATGCACTCAACCCAGCGGGGTGCCAACTTTTTAGCAAAGTCTTCTGCCTTATTAGACAGGACAATTTATTTTTTATATACATGGTCACCAACAAAAAATTCCATTTCGCGCCTTCGCAAATTATAATACCGAGCATTTCTTTTATGCGCTGAACTGATTTTTTGTTGAACCTCTTGACAAATGTTAGACAGATTACCTTGATTCTGAATCCAATAGTCTCTATTAGTTACATCAATATCGACATCATGTTTCCCATAATATTTACCACTACATGGTACTTCTCGATTGAAATTTAAAAATGCAGGGCTATACCCCGTAACTTCGTGAACTGGAGTTCTTAATGCATATCCTATTTTTGGCAATTCTTTATCTCATAATTTATGATTTTTATCGATAAAACAGCGAATGGCAGTACAAATTTTCCTATTTGACCTTTCCACATAACTAGCTTGTGGATGGTAAAATGTAGTATATCTAATATTGGAATCATACCTTTCTACTAACTTCTTAAAGTCGTTACTTACGAATTGTTTACCGTTGTCACAAATAATATGCTGGGGTACCCCATATACTAGAAATACTTCATTTTCCAAGAATTTCATAACTTCAGCTGATGTAGCCTTCCTAAGTGGACAAATCAGGGGATATTTGGTTAACCAGTCACTCACCACTAATATATATTGAAACCCATTAGTACTGCGTGGTAATGGTCCCATCAAGTCTATAGCAATAATTTGCCAAAGAAAACGCACTGATTTTTCTGACCCCATTAACCCAAACTTTGCCTGATTTGTTGACTTCTGTGCACCACAAACTTTACAGGATTTTACGTATCGATAAATATCTCGGCGCATTTTTGGCCAGTAATATGTTAAAAGGACTCTAGAGTGTGTACGGTAATAACCCATGTGTGAAGCTGTCGGAACATCATGACATGATTTAATAATCTTTAAACGTTGCCCTTTTGGCACTTATAATTTCCATTCTGAAATATTGCTCTCTGAAGGAGATTTAGACGGTAGCAGTTTATAGACAATTCCATTTTTTACTTCCCATTGTGGATAACTCAAGGCATCTTTCAAAATATTTTCCCTTTGCTTGATATGGAATGAATCTAAATTTTCCAAATCAATCTCTAAATTTATACAATCAGAATTTTCCATCGCTAGAATTTCATCAGAATTTTCCGCAGTAGGTTCATCTACTGGGCTCCTAGAAAGAGCATCTGGCAACAAGTGAAATTTACCTTTCCGGTGTTGAATTTCAAAATCAAACTGACTTAGGCGTACAGTCCACCTGGCAATCCTACCTATCGGTTCCTTAATTTTGAACATCCACTTTAGTGAAGCGTGATCTGTTATAAGTGTGAAATGAACACCTTCAATATATGCCCTATAACGTTCACAAGCAAAAATGCATGCCAAACACTCCTTTTCTGTAACGGAGTAGTTTCTCTCATTCCTCGACAGACTACGAGATGCAAAAGCAATTATTTTTTCAGCTCCCTCTTGTACCTGCGTTAAAACACATCCCAAGCCAAAATCTGAGGCATCACATTGGAGAGTAAAAGGAAGGCTAAAATCAGGACTGGTCAAAATAGGTGAAGATACTAAGGCTTGTTTGATATTGATAAATGCTTTTTCCGCTTCGTCTGTCCAAGAAATCTTTTGACCTTTGGATTTGTTCTTTGATAAATCATTAATAGGTGACATTAAAGTGGAGAAGTGGGGAATAAACCTCCTGTACCAACTACACATTCTAGTAAATCGTTTGATTTCTGTTGTATTTTTAGGCTAACTATATTCTACCATGGCCTTAACTTTGGCTGGATCAGTTTTCAAACAATGTTTATCTATTATGAAACCCATGTACTTTAAAGATGGCCGAAAAAATTCACATTTGTCAAAATTTACTGATAAATTACATTCCTTCAATCGATTAGCTACCTCATTCAATAACTGGATATGTTCCTCAAAATATGGGCTAACTATTATCAAGTCGTCTAGGTAAACAAAAATATTAGGTTCCATCTCTGGACCGAAGATTGCATCCATTAGGCGCTGAAGAAACTGCGCAGCGTTACATACCTCTGCCGGGTACTGAAAAAGCCGTCTTCTCTTTGGAAGATCCATCAAGAGGGATTTGCCAAAACGCGCTCCTTAAATCAATTGACGAAATAAATTGTGTATGATTCAACATTGATAATATTCTGTCTACAACAGGTAAAGGGTAGCTATCTTTCTTTGTCAAAGAATTAAGTTTTCTCCCATCAAAACAAAGTCTAAAATCCCCTCTCGGTTTTTTTACCAGTAAAACAGGAGAAAACCAGTCACTTCTGTATGGTTTCACTACTCCTAGCGCCAAAATTTTGTCCAATCCCGAATTCCAGTGACCAAACATATAGGGTGACATCAAATATTGCCTCTGTTTAACGGGTGGTGCGTTTCCGGTATCAATGTGATGAGTTAGTTTGTCAGTACGACCAAGTTTTCCTTTTTCCCCAAGAATTTTGAAATAAGATTATTCAAAGGAGCAGTTTGTTCCTGCGATAATCCTGGTAAGTTATCTAAAGAAAAAATTCTATTTCCAGAGAAATCAATATCTTCAAGTAAAGAAGCACAAGAAATATTTTTATCAGAGTCCACACAAACTTTCCACATGTTTTCTTTGAAGTCGATTTTTACTTGAAATTTCTTACAAAAGTCACTGCCCAGGATGGAAGCATAACTAACTGAAGGGACTACTAAAAATTTGATAATCATACATTTATTTTCAACACACAGGGGTAACTCTATAGAGCCCTATACACTCTGTCTTGCTCCATCAGCTGTACTAACAAAATTATGACTTGATTTATTCATTTTTAAACCCAGAGATTCCAAAATCTGTATTCCCCTTTTCCCTACAATTGAATTATTAGCGCCTGAATCTAACAGTGAAACTATGAATTTATCATATAACTTGAATGAAACAAAAGGTCTGTTATCATAACCGTTTTGAACAAAAACTGGAGCTGTTGAAGCTACTGGGATACTGGGTGTATTTAATCTCAATTTATCAAAAAAAAAAATCACAAATTTATTATGATTTCTATGATCAATAGAAGGATAAGCATTTGATTTAAATTTGGCCCTAGAAATTGGAGGTGAAATACAGCCATTATAACAAAAAGAATTCACCTCCGTGACATGTTTCCCGAACATTTTTGACAATCCATTTTCCTTATACCTGGTTCCCCACACCCATAGCAAAAGGTATTCCTTTTCTGTGTACAATGTCTAAATGTGTGATTAGCCAGTTTACAGTTCCAACAAGTGACAACTTTAGGCTTATTAGCCTCCACTCTTGATTCTATGGGAGCGACATTGTTTTCTGTATGAGAGGGACCTGGTTGGTTAGCACTCCTAATTCTAGAATTCTCAAATGTTCCACGGTTCCTGGATTGATTACTTCTATTTTGTCTATACTGACCCCTGTTTCTGGAATTTGTATTATTGGCCATATTATTGTGATGACTATTATTATTTGAAGTACTTGGCTCCCTTTGAGCTTCAATTTCACTAAGTCCTAATTCGTATTCAACAGCACTGACATGTGACCTATTTGAACTCGTTTTAATTTTCTTTTCTCTTGAAACTTCTTCTGATATTTTAACATCTTGAATTAAATTGTCTAAGGTAGTATAACTGTTCAAAGCTAAACGATCTACAAATTCGGGTCTCAAATTCTTTTTGATCCACTTAATTTTTGTGCAAAGTGCCGGTGGTGCACTCAAACGGTTAAATAGTTGCTCCATGACAAAAACATAAATCACTATTGATTCATCTTCCACCTGCTTCCGATGTTTTATCGAATTCCACAATTCCTCATCATAGTCTTTCTCTAAAAAATCTTCCTTCAACCTAGTACATAAAGAGTCCCAATCGTTTACGGAATCTTTGATTCTTCTTAGCCATAACAGGGCTTTACCCTCGAATAAATCTATAGCAGCATCATAGAGCTGTTGTTTGGTCACATGCCTTGCTTCAGCTAATCCTTTAACTCTCTCAAGAAATGATTTTACTCCTAGAGTTTCTTTTATTCCATAAAATTTAATATTCCATTTATAAATGGCAGGTGGCTTACACGTAGGCTGTGGAGTTCGAGGTTGACTAAATTGATTTAACATACCCATAAGGGAATTTGACAAATCATCTGAAACAGATGGGGTAGTTTCAACTGTTAAAATTTTACCTTCAAGAGTAGATTCTAATAAGACTGAAGTTGCATAGGCCTCATTTTTGAACAATACCTGTGCCCTATCTGCTTGGTCAACAGTCATTCGTTGAATTCGATCTCCAACATGGCCTAATCTAGAGCGCAACCTTTGATATACTGAGTCTTCAGTTGAACAGCTCTCAAAATCAGGAATAGAAGTCTCGATATTGGCAAAGTAGCTTCAATTTCTGCTCTTTCCTCCGCAAATGAGTATCCTGTTACAGTAAAAGTGGTTTGATCTTTATGTTTCTGAATAGCTTTTGCTAATATACTTCTTTTTTCATTCATGTTGCGATCTGTTATTATTCCCCTGATTCTAAGTTCAGTAGTGTACCTACGTTACCACGGGACCACACATAGGGAAATCAATGTGTTAGACAAATAGCATGGGCTAGCTAGTGAATCCGACAGAGATAGCGATATGGTTGGCTATAGCTATTGACGTCTAACCTAACCTATCTCCGTTTGAGTTCACGTCAGCATCTTACATATGACAGGGGTCGAAAATAATAGGTGCTACAGTACCTTCGACCAAGCCCTTCAATTGTGACCTTTTGTCGTGACCTTTGACCGTTGAATTTGACATTCAAGCATGACCTCCAATCGTGACCTTAGACCTTCGACCGAGACCTCTAATTATGACCCTTTGATCGTGACTTTTAATCGTGACCTTTGATCGTGACCTTTGACCATTGCCTTCGACCTTTGAGCGTGACCTTTAATCGTGACCTTGGTCTGTGACCTTTGGTAAACCTTCGACCTCAGACCTTCAATCGAGACCTTCGATTGTGACCTTTGATTGTGATCATTGATATTAAACCGTAACCTTCGGCCTTGATATGTTACCTTTGACCTTCAAACGCAAGCATTGACTAACGATCTGCGATACATGACGGTAGTTTCATGTTGATCTTATGACTTTGTTTCCACATAGGCCTTGGCCTCATATGATGTTATGACCTTGGTTTAATATCGGTCTCGAGTTGTTTCTCTCACGGTCCCAAGACTCAAGACTCTAGACTCACAGTTCAGCCCTCTCTAGTCACGTGACATATAACCAAAATGGTCGAAGTCATTTTATTCGATCCCATGGGTCAACTAGTTGTTACGCCACTGAGAGCGTTTCTTGGAATTCCAGCTGACATCGCGATGCAATACATGAGAACAATGGGTCCATTGTTTGCAGGTGGCCGATGAGTCATCCTTATCTCGACTTCGTAGAACAATGCCGCCTTTGTTTGCCATATGTTATCTAGCCTTCCTCTAGAACAATGCCGCCTTTGTTCTGTCGACGCCACTCACAGCGTTTGTTGGAATTCCGGCTATTGGGAAATTGCGACGCAATATACGAGAACAATGCCGCCTTTGTTTGCAGATATCCGATTACGTACCAACCTCATCCGATTGCATCATCCTTATCTGTGTGAGAACAATGGGTCCATTGTTCTGACGCAGGTTGCCGATGAGTCATCCAATAATGCTAGCTGGAAAACATCCTGAAAGAGTACCTCTATCTTCTTCCTGTCGCCACTGACTGTCAGCGTTTCTTGGAATTTCGTCGAGTCAGCTATTGGGGAATTTGTCTCAAGAACAATACCTCCGTTGTTTGCAGGTGGTTGATGACGTCACAACCTCAAGCCCTATATAAGGCGGTCAGAACGTTCGTAGGCGTCATTCCATTCTGAACTTTGACACTGGTCGGTCGATCTGTTCCTTTCTGTTCGGTTGCTCCTGTCTGTTCGGTTGCTCCTGTGTATCATATTGTGTGTGGATTGTGCCAGCTGATTATAAAAGGTGAGTTCTTTATTTATTACGTTTCAAGGCCATGTGGTTGACCCTATTTGTGACTAGTGATCATTCCACCCAATACTAGAAGTACTAAGTTTCTTATCAGATGGATGTTTCAGCTATTAACGCTCAAGCTGCTGCCTTCAAACCAACTGTAGCACTAAGTAGCTTGCCCATCAACCAGCCCCACCCCATTGAAAATATCAGGGTGGTCCAGAGACGGTTTGGGTAGGCTATTGTGGTGGAACTCGAGGCATTCGGCGTCTGCCAAGGAGGGTGGTTGACAACTCCAAGCCTCAGCTTTCGGCTTTGACCCCAGACAGATACAGCCTGATTCACAAGAGGAGTGACACCAGACCCTCCTTGAGATTATCAAAAATTAGTGGGTAGTGTAAAATATTAATTTCTGTTTTATATATCTCGCAACATGAATGTCAATAGTATTGCTTCTACTAGTGATGCCGTTGTTGAGGGATGTAGGAGAAAAGTGGAAATTTTGAGAAAGAAGACGAACATATCTGCAGAAGAGAGACTGTTATGGAATAGGCAAATAGGGACGCATATAAGAGAATTCAATAGGGCAATCAGGGGGACCAATTCGACAGCAGGGGTTTTGAGAAAATTAGAAACAAATGTGGGGCATTTGAAACGTTTTCAAAGTTTGATTAGGAAGAAGAATCATATTGGGGCGGGACTTGGCAATCGTAAAAATAGAGTTACATGGAGACTTGTTCAATCTGTTTTTGAGAGTAGCGTAAGGACGGGTATCATAATCAATTTGAGTCATAAGGAGTTGATGCAATTTTTGCAGGACGCATCGCACATTTTCAAAATTCAAATCAGAAAAATATTGAGGGAATTAACCATGCTCAAAGTCAACACCACCTTCTGTGGTGAGTTTATCAAGAAATCGGATGACGCGGAGATTATTGAATTCAAATATTTCAATACTAAGAATGCTACAATGGATGAAGGAACGGATTTAGATTGTTGGTTTGCGGAGAATGTGATTGATACTGTATTGAATAAACTTTCGGAATTCCAGGAGAAGGGTAGTGGCTGGGCCTTGCGGGAAATTGTTTCTTTAGAGGTTAATGTTGATAAATTAGAGATTGGCAATGGTTCATCCTATATCAAGCTGCCAGAGGAAATTTCGAAAAAGCAAGCCTGCATCAATGTGAAAAACACTGATGAGGCATGCTTCTTCTGGAGTATCGTGAGCACTCTTCATCCTGCTGACCAACATGTAGACAGGCCCAGCTCGTATCCTCATTACAGCCAAGTTTTAAATACCGCAGGTTTGGATGTACTCGTCACTCTCAACAATATCCCTGAATTTGAAAAACTCAATGATATTTTGGTGAACGTTTACGCCTTGGAACTGATTCATGTTAGAAAGACAGAGTATTTTGAAGTAGTACCCATGAAACTTACGAAACATAAGCAGCCCAGACATGTCAATCTACTACTCATTCAAAGTGAATATTTTCCCAAGCCCAACGATCATGATGTCTTGCCCGAAGATGATTACGACGAAGACATAAGGTATCATTATTGTTGGATCAAAGACATGTCCAGGCTGCTATCTTCACAACTCAGTAAGAATAAATCGAAAAAACATTTCTGTGATAGGTGTCTGAATTATTTTTCGAGCGAATCCAAATTGGCAGATCACAGTGTTGTATGCGAAAATGTTAACGACTGCAAAATTTCTTTCCCCAAATACGATTCAGTTGTTTTCAAACATCATATATATAAACAAAAGGCCGAATTCATCATCTACGGTGATTTTGAATCGGTTTTGGAGCATTTGCAGCAATGAAACAACCAAATTTTCAAGAAACTTTTATTGAACATAGTGAAAAATACATAGTGTATACAAAAACTATAATACAAAATCTACATTATATAATAAATAAAGTGTATAAAAATTAGTAAGCATATATACAACTAGAATTAAAAAATCAGTGGTGGGGGTAAAATATTATCAGTTGAGATTTCTCAGAACATGAAGGTCATATTGTTGAGGAATGTATATGGAAGGAGAATCATATGTCAGCTATGGAGGAATGTCCGAGAGGCAGGGTGTCATAACAATTTGGAAGTAGGTGTCTCTTGGTGTCATAAGGACTTAGCGCAATTTTCGACTGTTCAATACTGAATACTTGATGGTTGAAGGAACGGATTGTCCGCTGTGTGACTGTCTGCTCCTTGAAGTCTTTCAAGCAAGCTACATAATCATTGAAGGATATCTCATTCCTAACCACATTAAATTTAACCCCTTTGGATTTTTTGGTGATTTTACCCCCCTGCACTTTGTAGGCATACATTTTTGAACGTAAGCCTACAAAGTGTGTTATTATTTTCGAATTTGTCTCATCTTTCATCATTCCCAAGACCTTATTATTCACTTGCGGAATTCCATACGGGTTGTCAGAAGGGTAGTCGGATGTGTCGAATTTGGACAAGTTATTTTTGATAAGTTCCGCATATACATCATCACAGCCAAGTTCGTAAATAAAACTATCGGTGTCTGTATACATCAACTTACATTTCTCCACCCCCATTGTTGGAAGCATGAAATCGTAATGGAAATTATACATGCACGTCTTGGATAAATCCAAGATAGCCATCCCTATGTATAGGGGTTTGTTGAAGACTATTTCAGATTCAGCCAATTCGATAGCAATCAGATCGTCGCTCAAAATCGTCCGGCCACGAAACTTTGAGCTGGCGGTCATATTTTTAGCCCCATAGCGTCCATTCCATGATCTACATAATTTGACGACGCGATGTTTACGGATGTTTTCCATCGTCTTTCCAAACACGGCATTATTCATAAGTTTATATAGATTTTTTTCGAATGTGTTGGTGGCTGCAGCCCTCAATCCAGTATTCAGATCAATGTAGGGCTTCAACCACGTAGACTGTTTAAATTTCGCTACTCTGTGAATTTTGGTCAGCTTCAAGCCATTAGCCAGAGCTTGTTTCAAATTAACATAATGGATGATGTATTCCTTTTTATGGTGTAACGTGGTCATCAATTTTGCTAACTTGGAACCAGGTGGCTTGCGGTGTTCGGCACAAAACGGAAAGTCTTTATGTAGATCGTGCAAGTTTTCCGGATATTCCAAATCTACTTGTAAGATATATCCTTCTGGCGCATCGTCAGGAATCAATGTGACGTCAATGTTGGCATTGGTCCATTCAAACCCTCCATAAAGGAGGGGCTTTGACATTGCCCATCCATATAGATTGTTAACGTCCAAGTAGAGAAGATGCTTTGGTGGTTTAGTAGGATCATATGTTGAAGTGTACTTATGGTTGGCTTCAGAATAGCGGTTACAACAAACCGAAATACCGCCTCTTATCGCCTTTTCGACAAACATCAGCATGTCAACATCTTTTAAAATTTGTAAGGAACATTTTGTGTACTTCAGCATGCAATCCCACGTATAACCTGGGAGGGTGTAATACCAAGCCGGATCTAAGGTATAAGTCCTCAAAGCAGCTTCTCTGAATTGTTCGAAAACATCTGCCAGAAGAAGTATATCTGTTTTCATGTATAAATCCGAGTATTCACCTAAATTTTGACATTCAAATTGTTGCCATACGTTTTGAGCATGAGCGTACTTCACATCATCGATATGTTCATCGTTCAATTTATTATAAAAGTTCTCAATGGGTGGAAGTTCAGTTTCGTCTAATTTGCTCGGACTATTGATGTGGTCATATGGAAAAACACCTTTCTTTGTGAGTAGGTCGAATTTAGAAGCGTCTAATTGGTTGAATTCTTTTCTCAAATTTTGGAAGCTATCCTTCGTTAAATTGGATGCCAATTCGTCTAAACTGGCACCCAGAAATCCCAAGGAGTCGATGAATCTAAATTTAATACCGGTTTCAGAGTTGTCTTGGGTGAAAGAAATGTATTTCCCCATATTTATCGGAAGTACGCTCACCTGTCCACGTTTGGCAATCTCTCTCAGAAGGAAATGAGAATCATATCCGGAAAAATTGTGGAACACTATGCGGTACCCCAAATTACAAGATTGATGCGCCCACCCCCTGAAGGCACCAGTGAAATGATGGTGGTCTTTCACAATGATATCAGTGCCCGCAAACGCCTTTTCACAGATATGGCAGTGTGTTACACCAACCTTATCTGGGAAATGAGTCAGAGGAACAATGTCTTTGATTTTAGACTGTACAAATTTCGCGACATCTGCCATTTCTGTGGCAAACCAATCCATGCAATCAGGACCTCGATGACTCTTGTAATAGGACAAGCTATCATCATATGAGCATTTGAAATAGTACCCTGCGCTGAAGGCTGTGTGTTTTTGATATTTTGACATTTTTGAGAAATTTTATCATCACAGTGCTCCAAAACCGATTCAAAATCACCGTAGATGATGAATTCGGCCTTTTGTTTATATATATGATTTTTGAAAACAACTGAATCGTATTTGGGAAAAGAAATTTTGCAGTCGTTAACATTTTCGCATACAACACTGTGATCTGCCAATTTGGATTCACTCGAAAAATAATTCAGACACCTATCACAGAAATGTTTTTTTGATTTATTCTTACTGAGTTGTGAAGATAGCAGCCTGGACATGTCTTTGATCCAACAATAATGATACCTTTTGTCTTCGTCGTAATCATCTTCGGGCAAGACATCATGATCGTTGGGCTTGGGAAAATATTCACTTTGAATGAGTAGTAGATTGACATGTCTGGGCTGCTTATGTTTCGTAAGTTTTATGGGTACTACTTCAAAATACTCTGTCTTTTTAACATGAATCAGTTCCAAGGCGTAAACGTTCACCGAAATATCATTGAGTTTTTCAAATTCAGGGATATTGTTGAGAGTGACGGGTACATCCAAACCTGCGGTATTTGAAACTTGGCTGTAATGAGGATACGAGCTGGGCCTGTCTACATGTTGGTCAGCAGGATGAAGAGTGCTCACGATACTCCAGAAGAAGCATGCCTCATCAGTGTTTTTCACATTGATGCAGGCTTGCTTTTTCAAAATTTCCTCTGGCAGCTTGATATAGGATGAACCATTGCCAATCTCTAATTTATCAACATTAACCTCTAAAGAAACAATTTCCCGCAAGGCCCAGCCACTACCCTTCTCCTGGAATTCCGAAAGTTTATTCAATACAGTATCAATCACATTCTCCGCAAACCAACAATCTAAATCCGTTCCTACATCCATTGTAGCATTCTTAGTATTGAAATATTTGAATTCCATAATCTCCGCGTCATCCGATTTCTTGATAAACTCACCACAGAAGGTGGTGTTGACTTTGAGCATGGTTAATTCCCTCAATATTTTTCTGATTTGAATTTTGAAAATGTGCGATGCGTCCTGCAAAAATTGCATCAACTCCTAATGACTCAAATTGATTATGATATCCGTCCTTACTCTACTCTCAAAAACAGATTGAACAAGTCTCCATGTAACTCTATTTTTACGATTGCCAAGTCCCGCCCCAATATGATTCTTCTTCCTAATCAAACTTTGAAAACGTTTCAGATGCCCCACATTTGTTTCTAATTTTCTCAAAACCCCTGCTGTCGAATTGGTCCTCCTGATTGCCCTATTGAATTCTCTTATATGCGTCCCTATTTGCCTATTCCATAACAGTCTCTCTTCTGCAGATATGTTCGTCTTCTTTCTCAAAATTTCCACTTTTCTTCTACATTCCTCAACAACGGCATCACTAGTAGAAGCAATACTATTGACATTCATGTTGCGAGATATATAAAACAGAAATTAATATTTTACACTACCCACTAATTTTTGATAATCTCAAGGAGGGTCTGGTGTCACTCCTCTTGTGAATCAGGCTGTATTTGTCTGGGGTCAAAGCCGGAAGCTGAGGCTTGAAGTTGTCAACCACCCTCTTTGGCAGACGCCGAATGCCTCGAGTTCCACCACAATAGCCTCCCCAAACCGTCTCTGGACCACCCTGATATTTTCAATGGGGTGGTGCTGGTTGATGGGCAAGCTACTTAGTGCTACAGTTGGTTTGAAGGCAGCAGCTTGAGCGTTAATAGCTGAAACATCCATCTGATAAGAAACTTAGTACTTCTAGTATTGGGTGGAATGATCACTAGTCACAAATAGGGTCGACCACATGGCCTTGAAACGTAATAAATAAAGAACTCACCTTTTATAATCAGCTGGCACAATCCACACACAATATGATACACAGGAGCAACCGAACAGAAAGGAACAGATCGACCGACCAGTGTCAAAGTTCAGAATGAAATGACGCCTACGAACGTTCTGACCGCCTTATATAGGGCTTGAGGTTGTGACGTCATCAACCACCTGCAAACAACGGAGGTATTGTTCTTGAGGCAAATTCCCCAATAGCTGACTCGACGAAATTCCAAGAAACGCTGACAGTCAGTGGCGACAGGAAGTAGATAGAGGTACTCTTTCAGGATGTTTCCCAGCTAGCATTATTGGATGACTCATCGGCAACCTGCGTCAGAACAATGGACCCATTGTTCTCACACAGATAAGGATGATGCAATCGGATGAGGTTGGTACGTAATCGGATATCTGCAAACAAAGGCGGCATTGTTCTCGTATATTGCGTCGCAATTTCCCAATAGCCGGAATTCCAAGAAACGCTGTGAGTGGCGTCGACAGAACAAAGGCGGCATTGTTCTAGAGGAAGGCTAGATAACATATGGCAAACAAAGGCGGCATTGTTCTACGAAGTCGAGATAAGGATGACTCATCGGCCACCTGCAAACAATGGACCCATTGTTCTCATGTATTGCATCGCGATGTCAGCTGGAATTCCAAGAAACGCTCTCAGTGGCGTAATAACTAGTTGACCCATGGGATCGAATAAAATGACTTCGACCATTTTGGTTATATGTCACGTGACCAGAGAGGGCTGAACTGAGAGTCTAGAGTCTTGAGTCTTGGGACCGTGAGAGAAACAACTCGAGACCGATATTAAACCAAGGTCATAACATCATATGAGGCCAAGGCCTATGTGGAAACAAAGTCATAAGATCAACATGAAACTACCGTCATGTATCGCAGATCGTTAGTCAATGCTTGCGTTTAAAGGTCAAAGGTAACATATCAAGGCCAAAGGTTACGGTTTAATATCAATGATCACAATCAAAGGTCACAATCGAAGGTCTCGATTGAAGGTCTGAGGTCGAAGGTATACCAAAGGTCACAGACCAAGGTCACGATTAAAGGTCACGCTCAAAGGTCGAAGGCAATGGTCAAAGGTCACGATCAAAGGTCACGATAAAAGGTCACGATTAAAGGTCACGATCAAAGGGTCATAATTAGAGGTCTCGGTCGAAGGTCTAAGGTCACGATTGAAGGTCATGCTTGAATGTCAAATTCAACGGTCAAAGGTCACGACAAAAGGTCACAATTGAAGGTCTTGGTCGAAGGTACTGTAGCACCTATTATTTTCGACCCCTGTCACATGTAAGATGCTGACGTGAACTCAAACGGAGATAGGTTAGGTAAGACGTCAATAGCTATAGCCAACCATATCGCTATCTCTGTCGGATTCACTAGCTAGCCCATGCTCTTTGTCTAACACATTGATTTCCCTATGTGTGGTCCCGTGGTAACGTAGGTACACTACTAAGTTCATAGTTCAACTCATCTATCAATAAATGATTCGGTTTAAATTTGAAGGCAGGCATTATAGTAAAATATTTGAAGACTCAACTCAATTTTATTCATGAAAAAGGGCTCTCAAGTATTAAATATTTTCAAAAAAGGATTGATATTCAATCAAGGGTCACTCTGTATAATATCCTTTTCAGGATTAAAAAAATTCAATTTTGGATTCAGGATCCAAGTTCAAAGATTTCAATAATAATTTTCAATTTGAAAATTCAAATTATAATTGAACACTCAGTATGTGATCATATTCAAGCAAAAATAAAAAATGTCCACAAAATTTCTTCAATTGATCAATCAATTTGGGCCAGCGGGCTACCAAACTTTGAACAAATTCAATTCAAAATCGAACACTCAGTAAGTATTCTTAAAAAAATTTTTTTTAGACAACATTCCTATGTGCCTGTAAACAAATCAAAATTTTCGAAACCTCAAGTTTGATCAAAATAACTAAATTGTGACCTCTTGATTTGAGATTTTTCTCAATTAGTACCACTACTTGACCATTCAAGTAGATAAAAATCAAAATTAACCAAGTATATACCATCAAGATATCAATGGTTAACTTAACCCAAAAAATTACCCTAATATTTATAATCAGATTCAACTCCCCTGAGTTCTCTACACCAAATATATTTTTACTCAATAAAATGACCACAAACCAGCAGCTGAAACTGACCACCAAACCTTAATTGAATGTTATGAAAAAACAATTTTTCTTTCAACTTTGACCTTCAAGAATAATTTTCTATAAGTCCACAAGTGTGTTTTTATTTCTTTAAGAATGTGATAAAATAAATATCACCCAACAAAATCGTGCCCCACGTTGGGCGCGAATTTAATGAAACGAACTTAACTAATGTTCATTTATTTTTCATAAATAAAAATTAGAAAAGCAAGTCTCACCATTGGCTCCGGCAACTCTTGCGTCTGGCGAGCAGTTGGCTAGTGTTCTGATTTTGTTGGGTGGCTAATTGAGCGCCACTTAGTTTTTTTTTAAGAGTGTAAAACTAAGAAAATGTTATGAATGTTGAATTTTACTCTGACATGGAATAAAAAAAAATAAATAAAAGTACACTTGTGGTCCCAGGTGTAATTTAATCAATGGAAATTGAAATTCAGCAAAATACACCAGAAGTTCTTAATATCTAAGTAGAATGATTGAATCTGCTCTCATAGGAGTAGCATTACCAATTCAGCAGCAAAAAAAATGAAAAACCCCATCAACATATCAAACTCCCCATTACAGGCCTGTAGTGAAGCTCACAGAAATTTCATCATGATACTCATAGGGACCTCAAAATTAGTTACTAAAAAAATTGGAGTATCACACATTATAACCATAATTTGAAGATGGAGATGTTGGTCAGAAGTTGATTTGATGTTTTATCAAAAAACTTGGAGTAGGTGGCACTGGATCATCAATTTTAACAAACAAATTGGAGAGGTCTTACTCGATTTCTATGTAGGTGGTAGGGTAGTATGGTTATTCAGCTGGCAGTGGAGTGGCCCCCTTAGAGAGGTCCTAGCACATTTGCCCAGCAATGTGCTTCCGTGACATTCTCACCGACAGCCGACAATGGAGACTTTCCTTGGGATTATGGACTCTCCAACGAAAGCCGGTACCCTGAGCTGAGACCTGCCTGAGGGCTCCTAGGAAGGTTGAAATCTTGGGAATTAGTATCCCAGCCAGATGGTTGCAATTGACGGTGGGAGAGGACTTCCCAGAATCTCCATGTACGAATGAATGTGGTCTTGAGGATGTTAGCGGTGATGAACCTAACGGGTGGTGTTCAGGCCTAGGACTACCCAAAATGGCCGGTATGGATAGTGGCCTCGCCTTCGAAAATCCCACGTGAAAGGCCCTCAAATCTACAATAGATATAGGGATTCAGGCACAATCAAACTTAACATGGACTAGCAAAACCAAATAGAAAAATTCAGAGACTCACCTCTTTCCAGGATGGCCTTATCACCAGGAAAACCAAAATTCAAATGATCCATTTTTTGGGACCGAAAAGTGACCATCGTGCTCCTCACGATCGTCGGTTCGAAAATGAAAGAACCCGGAAGGCAGATTTTCTGCGCCAACCTGATTCTAATTCCATAGAGAAAAAATGCTCAGCGCCAACTTTTACGAAACAGTGTTTCTGCTCATCAGAAAAAAACATCACGAGTTGTTCAGTTCAATCACGTGCTGTTGAATCGGTACCTGATTGGTCAGTCTACCTCCATTTCCACTACATCAAAGAAATGTCATTTCCGCCTATTCAAAATTAGTGCGGGAGTTAATTATTAATTATTAATGACATCCAATAGTAATCAAACAGCTGGAAACTACCTAGACTCTCCGACTGGTGGATTACTACCTAGACTCTCCGACTGGTGAATAACTACCTAGACTCTCCGACTGGTGGATAACTACCTAGACTCTCCGACTGTTGAAGCATGGTGTCCATCCAAACAGCATAGGGTCATCTTTCTCGTACACGAACATCTAACAAGGACTCCAGATCACACACATCACCGACAACACAGCTTAAGGTAAATGTCCGCTTGTCCGGGAGAGATAGTTTCTGAAAACAACTAAAACCAGACGACGGAGAAATGGGGTTCCTGTCCCTGAAGTGTCAGATTTGCCCAAAACAAAATAACATACAATAAATATTAGGAAAAATGACGGATTTTTCACTAAATCTACCTTTCACTCAATACTTAACAAGGTAAGCCTTCTCCAAGTAATCACTGATTGTATTTCTCAACATTCCAGGATTTTAGATGATATTAACCATAACTATTTGAATTTGTTTCAGTACAACAAGCTGTCTCCAGATATTCTGAACTGATCGACGAACTCTAATAAAAGCCCACCTTCTAGGAGTCTTTCTTCCTGGTAAGTACTAACAACCTTCTTTATTTTTTTTATATTAATAAACATCACTTTCTTTTAGGTAATATTGGAGTTTCCAGGCATGGCCTTTCCGAAACTGCAAGATGATTAGAGATGTTCCTTGAAGATAATCAAGTGATTGTAGTGGTATTGTGTATTTTACTGAATAAAGAGTATTATACAGAGTGAGCAATGTGAACACATCATAGTGAAGATATTGATCAATTACTTAAATGAGGAGAAAACCAAAATTGATAGGTTGGTATCTTCTTGTTGATAAGTTCTTTATCTATTATTGAGTTTTCAAACTATATATATTCTGTAAGATGAAAAAGTCAATTTTCATGTTACAACTTGTTCGGATTCAACACCGGCAGAACCACCATCTTGCAATCATCGTCTCAATCTTGAGGTGACGACTCCACAAACAGCCACCTTCCTACCACGTAAGTGTTTCTTATTTCTTTTAACATTTCAAGAATATTTTTGGTGCCTTTCCTTGTTTCTGTTGTTCTGGAGTCCTATTAGATTTTAATTAGGACTTCACATAGGGCTGTTAGCGGTTAGCTGTTAGCTGGTAGCTGTTGGCGTTCGTTGTTGTTCCTGTGCCTGACCTACTGGTGGTGTCCAGGACCAGTTATGAGTGCCAGAGATTATACCACCTACCTCTACCCCTATCGTCCTCTAGTTCCAGTTGGGTTGACTAGGACTGTCGCCCCTAGAGCTCAATCATAGCTCAAGGAGTCAGCTAAGTGGAAACTTTATGCACTGACCCTTTTTCATTGTATATTTTGCTCAGACCTTCTTATATATTTGTTCAGGTTCGATTGTAGGCTCTTGAATTCACCTCACCACCTATTTACCTACATTCACAGCCACAAGTCCATTCACTGTGCTGCAGGTGAATTCTGACTGCTCTAGGACTGATAACTCGATTATAGGGCCCTCAGCCAATTGAGCAATTTTGAGCTGATAATTATTGATGAATTGATTGATTCCCCCCCCCCAAGCGAGATCTCCCTTGAGTGTGGTATCAGTACATGCCAAAATTTATGATAACACAGGTAATTTGTAATTCATATCAATTAATAGATCCTAATATATTGTTCTTTTCTTCTCGAAACAAGATACATTGCTTGGATGGCTCAATTTCATTAATATAGCGAATTTCTACTGGAAAACTTGATATAGTGATTTCATTGGCCCAACCCAGCAGCTATCTATCAGAGAACCCACGGAGCAGTCGGCTGTGTGCTACTACTATAGGTTGTTACAATGGGGCAGTAGTAGTGCACATTAAATCTTTCTTGTTTCCTTTTTCTTGAATCATATACCAGTTATTTCATGCAGTCCTATAGTAGTTACAGAGGAAATTGGTATATTTCAGTAGCTTGAATTAATTTCCTTCAAATTGGAGTACCTTATGTAAAGACTATTTGCTGTAACTTTAAGTATAGCCCCAATAAGATTTACGAGGTAACAGCTTTTCTTTTTAGGGCAGCACGTCGAGCAGCCGATGAATTGTCTCTGATTTTCGACTCCGAGCGCGAGGCTCAGGACTCAGTTACTGAGCTAGAACCCGCTCGGAGAAAAGCTCGCATCAAAGCTGCAGAAGTGAAAAAGCTCCTGCAGCTTCACATGGATAAGCCCATGCATTCGGTCTACTTCAAGACCATTGAAGACCGGGGCTCATCCAAAGAACTGACTTTCGCTTTTCTTAAGTCAGACGGGCTCAAATTGGAAACAGAGGGGTTCATCATGGCATGCCAGGATGGGGTTTCCAACACTCTCGTCTACCGTAGCCGTGTCATGGGTATGGAGGTCCCTGACACAAATTGCAGGGCCTGCCGCAGGGCGTCCGAGACAATTATGCACCTGTTGTCTTCTTGCACGGTGTATGCAGTCTTGGCCTATATCCATAGACACAATGCGGCATTGCGAGTGCATTATCACTTGGGGCACTCGTACGGAATAGACGAGACCCCAGTGCTGCCCTATGCTCGGGGGGATATTGAGTCCGTTGTGGAGAATGAGAGGTGTCGAATTTATTGGAACTTCTCAATCCCCACCCTCAGGCAAATACAAGCTAACAAGCCTGATGTAGTCCTCCCCGACCATCAAACCAAAGCGATGTTCGTGATCGAGTTTTCGGCGCCAATCGAACCGAACATCGTTCTGAAGGAGGAGGAGAAACGGACTAAATATCGAGATCTCCTCTTTGAACTCCGCCGGCTCTATCCAGACCATTCTGTGGAATTGGTCATCCTGATAATCGGCTCCCTAGGAGGCACACGACACACGCTACTCTTAGAGATCCAGAAATTACCAGCGTGCCGTGATAAGGCACACATCCTGGCTGGTGGTATGCAGAAGGCCGTCATACTAGGATCATTGCGTCTACTCAGGGCACACGGTACTTGGCCCCAGTGATTATTCACCTCACAGGCTGTGAGGAGTAGTCACTGGATTTTATCCAGCACGACTCTGCGAGACGTCAGAGGCTGCAGGGTCGTGACTGGAATTATATGAACTAAAATGATAATGATAATAATATTTATTTCACTAGTTAGAGAGCACAATGCAGAAGCCAAAGCAGTTACAGTGTACAATGACAAGTAAAAAGTCACAGGGAGTTAGAAGTTAGCAAGACAGAAAACATGTTATTTTTTTGTAAATAGGAAAGACACACGAAAAATGTACAGTTGTATAAATAAGTATATACATATAATTAACTATTGTAATATTGCGATTCAGCTTGAAAATTCTTCGATGGTGTAGCAATTTTTCTCGACGCGGATTCTTTCCAGAACAGATTTGAAAATATTATTGTTAGTTGAGAGTTTAATTGCTTCGTCTAACTTATTGAATAATTCAGGTCCTAGATAGAAATGACTTTTTTGATAGACAGAGGTTCGATGTGAATTGGGTAATAGTAAATGTTTTGAACGAGTGGAATATTCATGAGCTGGTCGATTGAATGAGGTCTGTTTTCATAAACGTAAATGCAGACCTCGTAGATATACAAACCCGCAACCGTGAGTATTTTGAGCTCATTAAATGTACTTCCACAAGATTGTTGCCATCCCAAACCAGCAATGATGCGAATGGCATATTTCTGAAGAATGAACACCCTGTTCGCAGATGATCCAGTAGCCCAGTTCAGAATTCCATATCTCAGATAACAGTTGATGGTTGCATAATATAGATTTATCACGACCTCTTTTCCACAGTGGTTCGCCATAAACTTCAGCGCAAAACTATGTGTACGCAGTTTCTCACAAAGTGATTCAATGTGCGGTGTCCACGTTAGTTTGTAATCTAATGTCAGACCTAGCATCATGCTAGTTCTACTTGATTCAACGTGTAATTCATTATTTTCAAAAATGTTGAGGGGTTCAGTAGCATTACTCAAAGTGGAATTCATTAGAGTTGTTTTCGTTACATTCAATTCCAATTGGTTTTCATTTGCCCATGTAATTATTCTTCCGTATACTAACTCTGTACTTTCTGCGAGAGCGGGCGTATTTCGATACTTGATCAGGAAGTTGGTGTTATCCGCATATGCGATCAGCTGAACGGATGAGAGTGCATGAAAGTAGTTGATTAAGTCATTAGCATATATTAAAAAAAATAAAGGTCCGAGTATGGAACCTTGTTCGATAGTTGCTACTTGACTGAGTATTTTTGATGACTACTTTTTGGGTTCTGTCGTTCAAATAGGACTTCATCAACTCCAAGGCAATTCCTCTAATATCATATCGCTCCATTTTGAATACTAGAAGCTTATTATTCACACAATCGAAGGCTCTTGAAAAGTCTACGAACAACCCGCAGACATGGATCTTGCAATCCAGAGCAGTTGTAACATGTTCATTGAATTCATAAAGGGCTGTTTCAGTGCTTTTGTTTCGAGTGAAACCATGTTGATTTGGAGAGAGAGTTTTATTAATCGAGAAGAAGGTAACGAGTTGATTTTTTATATTGGTTTCGAAAAGTATCGATATACTAGAGAGTAGACTAATACCTCTGTAATTTTCAAATAAATTACAGTCACCTTTCTTAAAAATTGGTGTTACTAACGCTATTTTCAGTTTGTCAGGAAGATTTCCGTGTTCAGAGGACAAATTTATAATATATCCCAATGGATGACAGAGTTCATGGGCACATTTTTTTGAAAGATTATTCGATATCTCGTCATGACCGCATGCGGGGGAATTTCACAATTCCTTTATAAAAACAATGACATCATGCTCAGTTATTGGGTGCATGAAAAAGGATCTCTGACAGGCAGATTTATTATTTTCCATGAAACGTTCATCGATATCAATTTGTTTCTGAGCTCTAGAGGAGAGACAAATGAAATTATTACCCATATCAGTCTCAGATAGTCCAACATCATCATCATTAATAATGATATCATTAGGTTTTACAGGTCTTTCATTGATTTTGTTTACTGTCTGCCACATGGTTTTCGATTCATTGCTTGGGAGTGAAATTTAATGATTAAGGTTTTGCTTGTGTTTCTTTTTCAGTTCCTCTCTGTACATTTGAGTTAATTGCCTACTCAATTCTTTGTACTCTGCATTTTCTCTCGCGCATTTGGAGTATAGAGATATCAGATTCTTTAATCCACATAATTCAGGAGTACCTAGTATTCACAGTGGATTTGTTAGTTTTTTTTTGGAAACGCTTCAAAGGGATTGTAAGTTGAATATAATAATGCAATATGTTGTGGAATACCTCGTAGGCTTTGTTCGGGCAAGTCTCTCTATAAAGGTCGTCCCAAGATTCCTTTTCGACAAAAAATTTGAAGGTATTCATATTGCCCTCTGAAAAAACCCTTCCACTATAACTATTTTCACTATTCTGATTCTTGTTCTTCATCATGGGAAGATGTATGATTTGTGCAGAATGATCAGACAAGTTGAGATCTCTAACTACTGCCCTATATTCAGTTCCATCCTTGATAAAGAAGTTATCAAGACATATCCTTGAACTGGCAGTTACTAAAGTTGGTTCAGAGATAGCTTATTCCATATTGAAACATGCCAATAGATCACGGAGTAACTGTAAATTTATACTTTCAACAGAGAAGTTGATATTGAAGTCCCCTCCTATTACAACCTTGTCACTTGTGTTATACACTAGCGTTAGTAGTCCATTGAGATAATTCAAGAATGAGTTGAAATTACCTGATAGTGGTTTATAAATACACACGACAACTGTACTGGTTTTTTGTATCGTGACACCACAACATTCAACCACTCCCTCAATACAGAAGTCAGTTAGATCAAGGATTGCTATCCTAAGCGAGCTCATGTCACGATTATAGATTGCTACACCACCATTTTTTGTTGTACTTCTTCAGAAATAGGCACATAGAGTGAAATTTCCAAGCTTAATCACATCTAACTGTAAATTATTTTGCCAGTGTTCAGAAATAAAAAGAATGTCACAAAAGAAATCTACATCTATTATCGCATCTAGATGCAACATCTTGTTGCTGAGCCATTGAATATTTTGATGGCAAATCACTGAACTTTCTAAATTATCGATACTAATATCACTATCTTTTTTGTTTGTTTGGTTGGCTGCGATATTTGAGTTATTCATGGAGATATTTGTGGAGCAACCTGGGATAGCCTCGGATATGAAAATTTTTATTCTTTACTTTCGTCATGACTTGTGCTGGTTTCAATGCCCTCCTGGAGTTCGGCAGCTAGTGATTTCCTCTGGCATAGATTGAAAGTTGAAAACTGATTTTCATTTTCTCCTCCAAGAAAGATATTGTTTTCAGTGTTCTCCTGGATTTCAGTAGCTAGGGATTTCGACTGTTGTAGGTCGATAGTTGAACAATCTTCCTACTTGTTCTGTTCAACATTCGAATCATATACGTATTCCAACCGGACCACTTCTCTGTCCTTGACGAGATTTCAATTGGCTTTGCACAAATACCATTTTCACACAGCAGATAATATTATTGTTACTTAGAAATTTTATTTCCACTTTCTTCATCTTGGCCGCAGCTCTTATGATAAACTCCTAAACATTTGGTACATGTTGAATATGTATAAGGTCTTTTGCGGCACTTAAAAACATTATTATAGGAGATCTGCATATCGAACATGCCACTCGCGACGACGGACGGACAAACAAGAAAGAAAAAAAAAATTGGGAATAGAATCAAATCAAGTAAAGTAATAATCCTATTCCAACTATGAAATGGGATGCATTGATAGATATAGGATGATAGCGCGAATCCACTGTTCCGCAACCGTAGTCACGGAATATGATATGGAAGAGCTTCACAGAATCTTCACGAGTCTATGGACTGTAACTGATGAAAATGTTACTGTTCTTGAAAAGTCTCAAATTTGAAAATCATATTCAATGAGTACCGAAAAAACGAAACACATAAGATGTAAAAAACAACCGAATTGATCCGAGAGTCCTTCACAATGGTCGATATCACTACTATGCAAGGTCTCAAGTGATGTGTTGATGTTCAGCATAGGACACTACAAGTGAGGACGACACAACAAGGAAAGCCGAACCACGTTCAGCTAGAAATCCAGGGTGCAGATCAACCAGGCCAGTCTCTTCCAACTGCTACTGGGCTCCATCTGGTGTTCTTATGGTCGACTCTTATTATAATCATAATATTGCAAATGATACCCTTGTCAAAAGGTATCAAAACTCTTGATTATGAGCAGATGATCATTAAGGAGCAATTCAAAATACACCAAAGCTAAATACTGATGATGCCGTAGCTTTACGTCGAATATTGGAAATATTCAATGATAACCTAGCTGCTTCAAAATATTCGAATTTACTCGGTTTGCTTTTAGGTGCATGATAAATTGACATTCATCATACAGAGTGTGGAAAAAAAAATCTGAATTGAGACTTTCTCACGAATCTGCGATTATAGGTCTATAAAAATCACGTTCTCATCGTTGAAGTTTGAACCCTCTGATTGGGTATAAAAGTGTTGAAAAAGAATATTCTCAGAAGAATTATGAACATACAAAAATGAATATATTTTTATATAAAGCAGAACATCGAGAATCCTCATTTTCTATGTGATGAGAATATCAACTCTTTCTCAGTTTATTCGATAAAAAACAACTACTTTCCTGGCTATATGTCACGACAAACATTGAATTATATCTATTGAACACACTTGTGTTACGACCGTCTACAAGTGGTGTACGGGTTAGGGTTGTTTCACAAATAAGGCAAATGCAAAGGTCCGTTGGACAGTTTATTCTCAGCATACACCAATCTAAAATTGCGTAATCACATCAGTCCCGGCACATTACCTAACCTCAAACAATAGCTTTAAATATCAGTCTTCAGAAAGGGAAGAGAGACTCCTATACATAATAATAGTGACTTACCTAAAACCAGGCACCCTGGCTTATAGTAGCACGCTATTATTCAACAGTTACACCCAAAGGCTTTTAGATTGCTTGATGCGCATCAAAATGGCTTCTCACAGCCTTATACGAAGTCCAAGCTTCAGCAGCAAGATCTTCGAGTTTGCAGGACAAGACAGCGCAGAACCTACTGCGACTATCAATAATATTGAAATCTCACTCTCCGCGACACCTGAAGGAGAGTCAAACAAGGTAGGTAATGGTAAGGATGCCGACTGATAGAAATCTAAAGAGATACTTGATTAGACGGACAGGTATCTGTAAGTTAGTGATCTCCGATCGAGGTATTTTGGTACAACTTGCACCCCGAATCTTTTGGGACAGATCATATGTCACAGAAGATTCTAGGTTGAGGAGACATGATAACCCTTGAGATGGCAAACATGAAAGGTACCGCGCTCCTTTTGGGAATCTACAAACTGCAACACGTAAGTTACCGGACTAACAGATTTTTTGACCCGGTAGGGGCCTTCGAAGAGAAGAAGAAATTTTTTGGTTTCCGCTTTCAACACTGAAGAAACGGGGTTAGCCCGTAACAACACCAGATCGTTCGGACGGAATTTCAGGTAAGGACGACCCGGGTGGCGCAAACCTCGGCGGGCGGCACTGCCAAGCAATGTCTCGTGAGCTAGAACCAACTTGGTAGCTTGGCTTGGCAGTTGGTTGACGAGAGCTCCTTGAAGGGCTGGAGGCAATAATCTAGTTGGTTCACCTCCAAACTGCAGTTCGTCAGGGCGGAAGCCCGTCGATTCATGCACTGTAGAATTCAGCAATAACGCAAACTTTTGGAGCTCCCATGCCCAACGCTTTTGTTGATCGGAACAGTAAGCTCGGCATAAGCGTCCCAGTTCGCGCATGACTCTCTCAGAGGGATTTCCCTGAGGGTGCCGCACAGAGGATAAAATCACCTTAATTCCCTGCTCTTTCAATGTACTACCCCACTCACGAGCAGTAAATTGGGTGCCATGATCGCTAATAAAACTCTTCACTGGACCAACCTTGGGTAGAAATTCGGTGAAAATACGGTGAAGAATGGCTCTGGTGGTGGCCTTTTTTAGAGCGTACAAGGTCACGTACTTGGTGAAGACGTCTAACAATACGAGAATATAGGTTGCCCCACCTCGACTGATAGGCAAGGGCCCGTACAGGTCCAAGGCCACCAGCTCGTTTTTGGTTTCGGGAAGGATAGGGTGCAATCGAGGGCTTGGCATCGTCGCAATTTTCGCCTTCTGACAATTCTCACAAGCCCGAATAATGCGCTTTATATCGGCATACATATTGTTCCACCATAATTCTGTCCGAAGAGCACGCCACGTTTTATAGGCGCCAAAATGCCCATATGCTTCGTGATAGGCTGCAACGAACTTAGGCGCAAGTGTTTTGGGAATGCAGAGCAATAGATATCCCTCATGAGCATTTTCTCGTGCCGTCGGTGGTCTACTGGCCGAATACCGGGATAGTGCGTCGGCCACGTAATTATCTACACCCCGTATATACTTTATCTCGAAGTCGTATTCTTGGAGAGCTAAAGCGTACCTCGAAACTCGCGGAGAGAGCAACCGGCAAGTCTTGAGATAGGACACAGACTTGTTATCGGTAAAAATATAGAACTTCCGACCTAAGAGATGAATCCGGAACTTGGCTAACGCCCACACAATACTCAAAGCCTCTTTCTCATTTATCGAATACCGGGTTTCCCGATCCATCAGCATTCGCGAAGCCCATGCAATGGGTCGCCGGGTACCGTCCACAATTTGGAATAAGTGTCCTTCCATGGCCGTATCGCAGGCATCGGTTTCCAAACAAAAAGGCAGGTCATCCCGTGGATGATAGAGCAAAGTACTATCACTAATGGTAGTCTTTATCTTTTCAAAAGCTTCGCTCTCGACCATCCCCCACTGCCAACTGGTGGTATTCTTCACTAGGTTTGTCAAGGGCGCCGCGATTGCCGAAAAAGTTGGGCAAAACGACCGATCGAAATTCGCGAGCCCGAGAAACCGCTGCAGTTCCTTTACGTTTCTAGGTGGATAATATTCCGAAATGGCTTGAATCCGACTAGGATCTGGCCTAATACCGTCAGAGTTGAGAAGATAGCCTAGAAAAGGCATTTCGTCCCTGAGGAAACGACACTTGCTCAACTTCAACGTGAATCCGGCCGAACGAAGCCGTTCTAAAACTTTGGTGAGGTGCTTTATATGGTTTTCGAAGCTGTCCGATAAAATCAATAAATCATCGATATAAATAATTAAAAAATCATCATATTCCTGACCAAATATCGAATTTAAACAACGCACAAACGTGGACACACTAGTACAAAGGCCAAATGGTAGAGTACAAAAACAGTAAGTTTTCCCATTGAATTTGAAGCCTGTATACTTTTGAGATCGGACGGACAGCGGAATCTGCCAGTATCCGTTACTAAAATCCAAGGACGACATAAATTTGACATTTTTGACGCTACGCAATATTTCTTCTATGGGTCGGGGAGTATCGTGTTCTTTCTCCATTATAGAGTTTAAAAACCGGGCATCTAAGCAAATTCGCACGGAGTGGTCCTTTTTTGGAGTTACCATAATTGGGGAAATATAGGGGGTAGCAGCCTGCCGAATGACACCCCAACGCTCCATTGTGTCAAGTTGTCGTTGCACCTGCTCTTCATAAGCCAGTGGCACCGGATATTGCTTCAAACAAAATTCCCGATCTTCCCGCAATTTTATCTCATGACAGTACTCTTTGGTTAGCCCCGGTATATCGGAGAAAACTTCCGCAAAATTTTCGAGTACTTGTCGTAAGTCATCTTGTTGTTTTATTGATAATGATCCTTTACTCGTAAATATTTTATCTAGTGCCGAGCTGAACTCCAGCGACCCGCGATTTTCGGACGCACGGTATACTACATTCCGACACACAATATGTGTCAGCCGTGGAGATTCCAAATCGCAAAAACTATCCGTTAATTCAATTTCCGGAATTTCTATCCAACGATTATTTATTTTAAATAGCAACAACCTTTTTTCTAAGTTGACCTGTGCACAAACCGAACGCAAAAAATCGATCCCAATAATGATAGGAAAAACAAGATCGGGTATTCTAAGAAATTCGTAAGTGAGCACCTGATCTTTTATTTTAAAAGTGATTAGGGACTGTTGTTGTATTCGACGCTGTTTCGCTTTGAAAGCGCCCATAACTTTGATTCCGGTACATGGGAAAGTTGGAATGATTTTCTGATGGGCGATCAATTTTCCCCAAATTTCATCGCTGAAACAGGAAATCTCGCTCCCTGTATCGATTAGGGCATTGGTGGAAAGACCATACATTTCAATTGCAATAATCGGCGAACGAACATTTCCGAATTCGCTTTCGTAATTGTCGTCCCTTATTAGATCATCTTGAGGGTTATTTTCTGGAAATATTTTTTCAGACCTTTGTATCACAGCCCTCACGGTCGGCCCTATAATTCGTGAGGGGTGGAATCGTTTTCCGACCTCATTTCCCCGGAATTTTCCTCTGATACCTGTCCTGGTTCAATTTCCAAACACGCCACTTTAGGATACTTTTGGTTTACCTCGTATCTTTCTCCTGGTTTCCGCCTAAATTCGCGGTTCTGATATTCACGAAATCGGTTTTCATTGGCCCCTGAGGAGGGCAAGATCGGGTTCGAAACCCTGCGATCTGCTTCATAATA
Source organism: Phaedon cochleariae (assembly GCA_918026855.4). Lineage (NCBI taxonomy): Eukaryota > Metazoa > Arthropoda > Insecta > Coleoptera > Chrysomelidae > Phaedon > Phaedon cochleariae. The sequence goes on from OU896710.1 coordinate 25,525,874, forward strand.
GGAGTCGGCTTGCCGCAAATGTTCGAGAGCTTCGGAAATAGTATTAGCCGGAATGAGTGAACTAGCGATATATGGTGGAAAAACTCTAGAAATCTTTTTAATCAATTTTTTTTCATTTTCAACCGGCGTCAAATATTTGGCCAATGCCAAAACTTCCAAAAAGTGATGTACAAATGTCGTTTTCCCATCATATCTTGCTTTTCGTAACTTTTCATGACATTCTTCTTGAATATCCGCATTCCAGAATTGTTGAATGAAGGCAATTTTGAAACTTGAAAAATCCACAAATTGATGTAAACATGCTTGACTCCACAACAAGGCTTCACCTTTGAATTGATTAGAAATTAGATATTTAAAAGTCTGAAAAGGGACTTTGTGTAAATCATGATGAAATTCTAATTGTTGTAAAAACTCCATGGGATGTATTCCCCCCTTATTATCTAACATGGGCAATTTTTTCAGGGATTCAAAACCTGAATTTCTTAACAAATGATCTACTGGGTTGGCACGGGCTAAAGGTAAGTCACTAGTATTATTTACATTTTGCATTGTAGCAACAACTTGAGTGATTAAGGTTATAAGTTCTTGTTGACTCAACGTAGATTGACCATTATTCATAAAATTTGGCACAGCACCATCAGTGTACAAATTTGGACGTAAATTACTATTGGACAAATTTGGACGTACATTAACATTGGACACATTTGGACCTACACTATCATTGAACCTGGGTGAAGGATAACACATGTTTGGATTAAAATGGACCTTCCTAGTATCTACCCCTCTAACCCCTTCAGTACTTCCTGTCTTGGTAGAAAGATCCTCAGCTGTCATGTTTGACATAAAATTATTATTTATATTATACAAATCTGCCTGTGCAGCCCTGTATTCACTTGAATTAGGAATAGTAGCCTTCCTTCCAGCAGCAAAGGCTTCATGTTCATGGGCCCCCTTACTAATGTCATTATTAATGGCACTATTTCTATTAATTGAGGGACACTGCGGAATTTCCGATCGCACAGGATAACCTTGACTTTCTGATGAAATATTTCTCGATGGAAACGAACAATTCATGATAGGTGTTGGAACAAAATTTTGTAAATTTTCCCTCATATCACTCCTTTGTGCATCATCTTCCCCTGGATGCACCCCTGGTATGCCTCGTTCCTTGGTTGCCTCCCCTGGCAATCCATACGGAGCTGGCCCAGCAGACGGAGTTACCTTATCCATCCCTTGTTGTTCTGGGATGTCCTGGCTCTTAGATTTATCAATAAAAAATCGCCTACCTGTGTTCACTGGCGTTTCTGTTGTTTCCAAATCCTTTCTTACTGGGTTACTATGTTGTTTTGGTCTTGCTCCCTGCTGTTCCTGTGCACTCCTGCTCCGCAGGTTATATAAGTTCTCCTTACTCCCAGTATTCCCTTGCATTCTTGGTACTTATTTGCCCCTTAGTTGAGCGCCACATGTACGGGTTAGGGTTGTTTCACAAATAAGGCAAATGCAAAGGTCCGTTGGACAGTTTATTCTCAGCATACACCAATCTAAAATTGCGTAATCACATCAGTCCCGGCACATTACCTAACCTCAAACAATAGCTTTAAATATCAGTCTCCAGAAAGGAATAGTAGATGAAGAGAGACTCCTATACATAATAATAGTGACTTACCTAAAACCAGGCACCCTGGCTCATAGTAGCACGCTATTATTCAACAGTTACACCCAAAGGCTTTTAGATTGCTTGATGCGCATCAAAATGGCTTCTCACAGCCTTATACGAAGTCCAAGCTTCAGCAGCAAGATCTTCGAGTTTGCAGGACAAGACAGCGCAGAACCTACTGCGACTATCAATAATATTGAAATCTCACTCTCCGCGACACCTGAAGGAGAGTCAAACAAGGTAGGTAATGGTAAGGATACCGACTGATAGAAATCTGAAGAGATACTTGATTAGACGGACAGGTATCTGTAAGTTAGTGATCTCCGATCGAGGTATTTTGGTACAGTGGCAACGGCGGAACTGGCAACTCTGTAGAGAATCGTCGTAGAACTGGTGTGAGAGGTCGCGGAAAATACTAGAGTGCGACAGGCGACTCGATAACGAGAACGGCGATCAAGGGAGAATACAAATATTATAGATGTTGATGTGTTATTTGGAAATTACGAATAAATAGTTTTGAGTGAAGTAGTGTGATAAAGTGAGGTGTTTCAATGAGATCATACTGAATATCTTCGATACCCTAGCTCCAGTTACCATTCGTAAAGTCAATAAACAGAGACCACCCTGGCTCACTGACAATATCAAGTTTATGATGTCCCTACGTGATAAAGCTTTCAGAAAATATAAAAAAACCAAAAGTAACATTCATTGGCAGTACTACAAGGATCTCAAGAATTTTAATAATTCTGCTATCAACAACGAAAAGAAAGCATATTTCAAATATTGCGTTGATAACTATGGGAAAAACAGTAAACTTTTGTGGGAAAAATTGAAACATTTGAATATAAAAAATAAAGCCTCTGATTCAAACAAATTACCTGATGATTTGAACAAGCCTAATGAAATAAATTCCAATTTTCTTTTATACTCTGGAAATACGAACCCAGCTGACGCTGATTTACTTTCATACTATTATAATAATTCACTACCGCATACAGAGTCATCATTCACATTCTCAACTATTGATAGTAATACTATCTACAAGTATTTAATTGATATAAAGTCGAAGGCCGCAGGTGTAGACGGATTACAAATTGATATGCTACTTTTGTGCTGCCCGCGTATTATTCCCATTTTATTACATTTATTTAATACATGCTTACGGCAGGGAATTTTCCCGGAGCAATGGAAGATTTCTAAAGTTATTCCGCTTCCTAAAAAATCCAACATTTCCAGTTTCAATGATCTCAGGCCCATATCGATTTTACCCGTTCTATCTAAAGTTTTGGAAAAAATAATGAAATTTCAGATTATCTCATACGTTGAAAAATATAACATATTACCTATGAACCAGTCTGGATTCAGGAATGGATATAGCTGCACTACTGCCTTACTGGATGTTACAGATGATATTTTCAGGGATATTGATAGAGGACACTCTGTAGCCCTAATTTTATTAGATTATTCGAAAGCTTTCGATACTATAAATCATGAGTTGTTGTTTGCTATACTACACCACATAGGTTTTTCCCAAATTTCAATTAACTTTCTTAAAAGCTACCTCACAGATCGCGAACAATTCGTTGAAACCAGTCTAGGAAAATCTGATATGAAACAAATTGCTTGTGGAGTGCCTCAAGGCTCCATTCTAGGTCCTTTACTGTTCTCAATTTACACATGTAACATTACCAGTTGTTTAGTTGGATGTAAACCCTTCATGTATGCTGATGATACCCAAATCAAATTCACAATATCTCACGCTGATATTGACTCAACAAATCTTTTAATTAATGAAGAATTATCTAAGCTCATATCATTTTCAGAACAACATCAACTTCAGGTAAACCCATCAAAAACACAAATTTTGATTTTTGGGAAAAATAAATTACAAATCGAACAAGACATTAATATTGAAATTGCGGGTAATAATATATCTTGCGTCAAAGTTGCTAGAAATTTAGGTTTGGAGTTAGACACAGACTTGCGGTTCAAAAATCATGTTAGTAAATGCGTGAAACGGGCGTATGCTAACTTGAAAATGTTATATCCCCATCGTCAAGTTTTAGGAAAATCAACAAAGGTTATGCTCACCGAATCATTAGTTCTTTCTCATTTTAACTATTGTGACGCTATTTATGGTCCTTGTTTGGATAATATAGAAATTAATCGGATTCAAAGGGTTCAAAAATCTTGTCTTAGGTATATTTATGGTATAAGAAAATATGGAAGTATCTCACATAAACTGAAAGAAACTAAATGGCTCTGTATGTCTGCTAGGAGAGAATTGCACTCTGCAACCTCATTTCACAAAGTTATTCTTCACAAAACTCCTCCTTATCTTTATAACAAGATAACATTTCGCAGTGATATTCACAATCTGAACACTCGGTTCAGGGGAATAATTTCGCCTCCATCTCATCGAACTACAGTATTCAGGAGGTCCTTCAGTTATAATATTTACAGATTATACAACCAAGTTCCTGCAAACCTAAAAACGTCTACAATCTCGAAGTTCAGGTAAGCATACAAAAATTCACTAATTGATGCTGTTAGATAAATCATATTCATTAAGATGATGCCACTTTACATTTTACTTTACATTTTATGCTTAATTCATTATTCATGTGCCAATCTTGATGTTTTTTGCCAGACGCTAGGGATGACACTCGTATCAGTTTTACTGCCTGTCATCTCTATTTTGCGTTATGATCCGATAATCAATTCCTAATAATCAGTTGTTCCTTTATATGTTTATATCCTGTATCATTCTGCAAATAAACATTATTATTATTATTATTATTATTATTATTGTTCGTTTCAATTCAGAAGTGGTGATAAAGGACTGCACAGTGCCTGGCGGGCGAAAGAAGTGAAAACCTCGGTGAAAACAGTGAGTTTCAATTTCAATCGGCGTTTTGGAATAAATAAGTGGTGTTAAAAACAAATAAAGGCGATCGGCGATACTTTAAGTACAAATTCATTATTACTGGCGATTTAGTACATGCAGTAACAATAATTATCATTGTTTTTGGGGAGATTTTGACGAATTCCTTTGTTCCCTATCGACGGCGCACGATTCTCGACCTTATATCCAGTGTAGTTAAGGGATTTTATGGTGTGGAACTAGTTCAATGACGCGGTGAGGTCTACAGGTGAACGTTGCTTGCTGGCAGGCGTTTGCTATTCTCGACCTTAGCAGTAGAATAGTTAAGGTAGCTTTCGGTGTGAAACTATCTTAAAAGGCGTTTCTGTTTACATTGAAAAGGGACTGAAAATTATATTTTAATTTATTTTGGCGATTATCATTATTCCAAAAACGATATTTTGAGTTGAATCACTTGGCGAATAATTGATTTTTGATATTTAATCGGCGAATTTAAATAAAATTAATATACAGAGGCGTTTCTGTGGTATTAATTTGCAACGGCGTGACATTTTATGACGAACCGTAAGATAAGTTTGTAGTCGGCGTGAATTACATCTTATTCTTATTCTGGCGTGAAATAAAGTTTGATATCAGCGATTTATCAATTAATTAGGTGACGGCGGTCACTAAATTTTGATAAATTATTTTTGTATTTTCTTTTGTTGTGGACTAGCGGCGATCCAGTAAGCAGTCAATTTCAATTGACCAGTGGCGTAGGTAACTTAAATTAGAATAGGAATTTATAATTTTTACGGCGATTTGGTTTCATTGGCGTACTAAGGCGTTAGTATAGGACTATTATTTCAAATTGCGGCGGTTAAGAATCAGTAGCGTAGATTTCTATAATATTGGCGGATATTAATTTCAATATTTCCTTTTTCTTGTAAGATGGCGAGTCAAGAGAAGAACCTTATGAACTATGAGGTCGATTTGGATGTCGATGGGTCCCCACGGCGGGAGGGAGCAACATCGACACCTAAGGAGCTGGTGGACTCCCCGAGGCGGCGACGGCGTCTAGATCCTCCAGCAGTTGAGTTGACCAGCGCAGGTGTAACAGTGGAAGGAATAGTTACGGCTTTGTTGGCGGGCGGCCTTAAGCAAAGTATAGCCAAGGTTGTTAGACAGGAAGCAAGGTTGGTGATAGGCGATTTGACCGAGGCGACGGCCAGCGGATCTAAGAGAGCGGAATCGGAGGACCGACCGTCGGCGGCGAGTGGTGGTCGGCGGGGATCATTGCTGGGATCGGAGCTGGTTGAGAAATTCGATCCTGATGATGCTGATTCCAATATCGAGAGGTGGTTGAGACGCATCGATCAACTGGGGGCGATTCATGGATGGTCTGACTACGAGCGATCGGCGGTTGCTCAGAGCAGACTAGACGGCGCGGCGAGGCGATGGTTCTGTCGACTAGAGGATTATGACCTCACCTGGGCGGAGTGGAAGGAGAGACTGGCGGCGGCATTTCCACGGCGTTTGGATTATGCTGTCATTATGGAAGAGTTGGTTAATCGGCGGAAGTTGGCAACAGAAACAATGACGACATACTACCATGCGAAGTTGGCGTTGTGCAACAGGGCTCGTATCAGAGGCGCTGATGCGGTTTCCTTAATAATTAGAGGTCTGCCCCAGGAGCTCCGAGCCAATGCGTACGCGGCGAGGTGCGTTAGTCCTGAGGCTTTGCATAGTACTTTCTTGGAGGGGCTGGAGAGCTACCACGGCGTGGAGCCTAGAAGACCAGTGGCGTCCAGAATCACTATTCCGGCGAGAATTAGTGGAGTCAATTACGGCGAAAAAGCGAGGTGTTACAATTGCCAGCAGATAACGACGCACCTAAGTCGAGACTGCCCGGAACCCAAGGTGGAGAGATGTAGAAGATGCGGCGACAGAGGACATTGGGCGAACAACTGTCCCAAGAGACGAGCAACCGGCGATGGCGTACGTCAGGTAAGATTGATTATTTCCCCAATTGAATCTTGTTTTAAGAATTTGGTGAAAATAAACGGCGAAGAAGTCAAGGCGTATTTGGATACTGGTAGTGAGCAGAATCTCATGACTTTGACTACGGCGAGGCGATTAGGGCTTGGTATACAGGCGAGAGGACGGGACACTATCCTACAAGGTTTTGGTGGAGCAACAGCCTATGCTCTTGGCGAGGTTCTGTTTGATTTGGTGATGAAATATTGTGCACTGAATACCACGGCAACCCACCATTACTGCTCCTGGCCTCACTGTGGTGGTACGACGAAATCAAGCGTATTTGGTGGAGGAGCCTGATTTTAACGAGTTGATGCGGCGTATCACTCTACATTAGGATCACCAACTTAGGCGATACAGAAATATCCTGGGCGAAAGGCAAGCTGCTTGCTCGAGTTAAGGCGTGTCAGTCAAGCAGCGATAGCGAGAACACGACGGCGATATGTAAGGTGAATAAAATTTCAGTAACTACTAGTACTTTAGATCTTTCCGGGATAGATGTAGGCGATGTATCTGGCGAATGTATGAGGAAGTTGTACGTACTTTTAAGGCGGAAGGAGAATTGTTTTTCTAGAAACGACGGCGATGTTGGGTTAACCAATTTAGGCGAGATGGAGATCAAATTGACTAGTGACGTGCCTATTTGTTATAGGCCCTACCGGTTGTCGTATAGGGAAAGAGAGTTGGTGAGAGAGAAGGTACAGACCTTACTGAATGCTGGCGTGGTGAGGGAGAGCGACTCTGCGTACGCTAGTCCTATTGTGTTAATACCCAAAAAGACAGGCGATGTCAGAATGTGTGTGGATTATAGGGCGTTGAATGCTGTCACGGTGAAAGATAGGTATCCATCACCCTTAATTTCTGATCAGTTGGCGAAACTGGCGAATAAGACTTTGTTTACTACATTGGACCTGTCGCAAGGATTCCATCAAGTTCCCATGCATCCGGATTCTATAGGTAAAACTGCATTCATAACTCCTGATGGCCATTATGAGTACTTGCGTGTGCCCTTTGGTCTTAGTAATTCACCGGCGGTGTTCCAGAGGATGATCCACAAAATGTTAGGTAAACTGAGGTATGGCGAGGTGTTGGCATACATCGATGATCTACTTGTTCCCTCAGACGGCGAAGAGGAAGGATTGAAGTTATTGGAGACGGTGCTAGATTTGGTTGGAAGAGCAGGCGTAAAGCTCAAATTAGAAAAATGTTCTTTTCTGAAAGATAACATAGAGTATTTAGGCCATGAGGTCAGTGCCGACGGCGTTAGGCCCGGGAAGCGTAAAATAAAAGCGGTGGCAAAGTTTCCTGTACCTAATGATGTGCACGGCGTAAGGCAAATCATGGGGTTAGCATCGTATTTTAGGAAATTCATTTTTAATTTCTCGGTGTTGGCGAAACCTTTAACGCAGCTTACAAAAAAGGACACGGCGTGGCAATGAAGAGCATCTCAGGAGGCAGCGTTCTCTGAGCTGAAAGAGCGGTCAGCTTCTAGACCTATTTTAGCATTATATGATAGTCTGGCGGACACGGAGTTACATACGGATGCCAGTAAACTGGGTGTATCCGGTATTCTGTTACAGAAGGGAGCAGAAGGCGATCTGCGACCAGTTGAGTATTTTAACAGAGCGACTACGGCGCAAGAACAGTTTCATCATAGTTATGAGTTGGAGACCTTGGCGGTGGTCGAGTCCATTAAGCGATTTAGGGTATACCTGGCGGGTATTCATTTTAAAGTGGTTTCTGATTGTGTGGCGGTGAGAGCGGCTCTGCTCAGGAGAGATTTAGTTCCTCGTATAGCCAGATGGTGGCTGGCGATACAGGAATACGATATGGAGATTGAATATCGACCTGGAAGGCGTATGCAGCATGTTGATGCTTTAAGCAGAAATCCTCCAGGCGAAAGCATTGGCGTTAATGTAATAGTAATGGAGGTAGGTGATTGGTTCTTAACAGTACAAATGCAGGACCCTAAGGCACAAGAACTTGTAAGAACTTTAACGGCGAACGGCGATGTTGATCCAAATATAAAATTAAACTATAAGTTTAAAAACCGGCGATTATATCGGAAAACGGCGAACGGCGATAGATTATATGTACCGGCGATGGCGAGATTTAATCTTTTGAGGCGATATCACGACGACATAGGACATCCGGCGTTCAATCGGTGTTTAGCGTTAGTGGCGGAGTCGTTTTGGTTTCCAAGGATGCGGCGTTTTATCCTTAAGTATGTCAGGTCATGTCTGAGTTGTGAATTTGCGAAAGGTCACTATGGGCGAGGCGAAGGATGTTTACATCCAATTGGTAGGCGACCAATACCATTCGACACGGTGCATGTTGATCATTCAGGACCTTTTGTGAAGAGCATAAGGGGCAACTCATACATACTAATGCTTGTTGACGGATTTACTAAATTTGTGGTTGCGAAACCCACAAAGACACTAAAAACGGCAGAGGCGATGGCGCGACTTAACGAAGTCTTTGGTGAGTTTGGATATCCACGGCGATTGATATCAGATCAAGGAAAGGCGTTCACTAGCAGGGAATTCAGACAATTTCTGGCGGATAACGGCGTAAAGCATATACTTATTGCGGTGGCGACACCAAGGGCGAATGGTCAGGTGGAAAGGGCAAATAGAACGATTGTAGATGCTTTGTCCACTTCTGCGGAGACTGAAGGTCGGTGGGACGAGAAGCTGCCAGGGATTGTGTGGGGTCTCAATAACACAATAAATTCCAGTACACATTTCTCTCCTTTCCGATTGATGTTCTCTTCTAGTCATGGTAGAGTAGCAGATTTAACCGGCGAGCTGATCAGCGACGGTGCAAACCAGGCCGGCGAGTATGAAAATCAGGCAGGCGAGTCTGAAGGAACACGGCTGGGGTTCCAGGAACATGGTGAGAGTTCCACTAGGTGTCAAGAAGTAGACGAGGAGGATGGCTAGGCGATGGAGATTGACCAGACGAGCGAATATGCAAAGACTGGCGAGTCTATTGTTGAGTCAACTCTTATGAATACTGACACCAACTTGGAAAAGTATGGTGACGACCAGAAATTCCAAGGAACAAGGCGGAGCGAGGAGAAAAGACTCAGAAAGAGTCCGGCGAAAGCAACACGGCGAAGTGCTAGGCTACTCCGGCGGAATGAAACCATGACAGGAGCTCAGAGCGTGTCCTCTCGTGACCTTGGAGTGATTGGGGCTGCAGACCTAGTCGCACTGAGGGATGATAGAATGCACTCTGACCGAACCAAGGCTCTAGCAAATATCACGAAATCTGCTAACAAAATGAAGCGATTATACGACAAGCGTAGAAAAGTAGCGAGTTCGTATCAAGTAGGTGAGTTGGTCCTATGGCGAAGCGGATCTACTAAAAAGGCGGGCTCCGGTGTGAGTAGTAAACTTTCTAATAAATTTGATGGACCTTATAGAGTACGGCGTAAACTCAAGAATGATAGGTACATCATTGAGGCGATCAAAGGTGTAAGGGGTTACAAGCGGTTTACGGCGATGACTGCTGTAGACTCTCTAAGGCGTTACCACAGCGTGAATGATTTAGAAATAGAGTCTGACGATGACGGCGATGATTCAGATAATTTTGTCGAATCTGGCAAGAACGGCGAGGCGTAGGCGTATTATATCTAATTGTGTCTTTTGTCTTTTTAATTAATGAGGACATTAACTATTTCAGGATGGCCGACTGTTACGACCCTCTACAAGTGGCAACGGCGGAACTGGCAACTCGGTAGAGAATCGTCGTAGAACTGGTGTGAGAGGTCGCGGAAAATACTAGAGTGCGACAGGCGACTCGATAATGAGAACGGCGATCAAGGGAGAATACAAATATTATAGATGTTGATGTGTTATTTGGGAATTACGAATAAATAGTTTTGAGTGAAGTAGTGTGATAAAGTTATTGTTCGTTTCACTTGGTTTCTTTCCCACGAATTTTTCACGTTATGCTGCTTCCATTGAATCTTCATCAAAACTTTATAGTAATATTGAAAATATAAACTTATCGCATGAATTGATGAATACATAAAAAATCGGAAATAAGGAACATACTTCCGCATTCAAAACTCCTTGTTTTATGGTTCAAACTAAGAGTGATATTCATGTCCGTTATGCAAACAAGAGCATCTTCCATTTCGGAGTCCAGAATATCTGTGTAGGTCTTCAAGTGAGAGATATCTAGTGGTTGAACATCACAAATGATGTGTCAACTGTTTGAGCAATTCGTCACATAACACGTAATGAGTCACATAATATATTACTGCATTTTGGAAAACCAGAATGATCACTCATTTGAGTCATCCTTAGCTTCATACTCCGCTACTGACAAAGGTTCAACTCTGGCCCCTGAAGATTCAAATTATAATTCAAATCCCCCCCATTCAGAACACATTCCCACTTCATACCACAAGTGTGTTATTGTCTACTGCCCAAGTGGAAGTTTTGAACAAATTTGGTGATTAGATACGTATGAGGTGTCCTCTCAATCCAGGTAGCATGATCTTCAATGGCTCAGTAGATATTAAAACCCTTACTGAAAATTGCGGCGTAACCATCTGTATTTGACCCTGAATTGACAAAACACCTAACATGTTAGTGGATGCTGTTATCGTTATTTCTTTACTAAATCAAGAAATTTGAATGGGTGAAATGTTGTGTTCTTCCTATTTCGTGATCCAGTTTTTCCTGGCAGTCGTTTTCTGGCAGTCGTTTTCTGGCAGTTTAACGTTTTTACTTCCTAGAAAAACGCCCCTTGAAGAACCCTTCTGTGTGTGAAATCAGTGGACTTGAGGCTTGATCATATGGAATTGGTTTCAGAAACCTACACACCTTCTGCAACTTACTTTATTCCACAATACTGTGTGATGAAGCCTGATGGTACGATCACCAAGTTGAGAGTGGTTTTATTGCATTGGCACGTCTACCGAATGGATCTTTCCTCAATAATTATCTGATGATTGGGCCTAAGCTCCAAAGGAATATATTTTCAATTCTGTCGCAATTTTGTGGTCATCAATTTGTATTACCGCTGATATAAAATGATGTATCGTCAAATTTTGGTAGTGAAATAACAAAGGGAGCTCTTCAACCCAACCGATCCGCTTTAGGTTTACCGCCTTAAAACCATTCTTTATGAACTGAATTCCTCTCCATACTTAGCAATCAGGTCTTTGCTGAAATTGGCAGATAATCAAGAATGCAACTTTCCCCACACCGCGGAGGCGTTGAGAGAATCCAAATAAATGGACGACATTCGTTCAACTTCAGAAGGTGCCCTGAGTTTGCAGGAATTAGTGTCAACATCGAATGAAACCAGGATTCGAATTCCGGAAATGGCTCATTAATCATGCTTCATTTTCATCTCATCTACCGGAATCTGATGTGTCCGTCGATCTCTACACTCTCGAGTCCAATACAGTGAGTTCCTCAGAAATGTCAGGACTCGGATGGAATCCCTTATCAGATACATTCCGATTTTCTGTCGACTCTTTTGACAAACGATTCATTGAACGCTATCGGTTTTCGATGCATTGTATGCGAATGTATTCGCTACATCTAAAGGATTCGTTGAAATAACACCATCGGAGCTGACTGTTATATCATTTTCTTTTTTCTTCCTTCCAGTCTCCTCATTCACTGGATTCCAGATTGATTTAGCATTGGTCTCAGAATTGTTCACAAGTTGCTCATGAAATTGTCTTTGAGTTGTCTCAATTAGATTGTTATATTCAGTGTTAGCATTTCTGTACAATCGTTGACAATCATGCCATTCTACATTTTTACTCAACCAGTAGAGAATTTTCAAATATTTACCAGCTTGCTGACTTCTGCAGTAACCCACTCTCCTTTATTATTTTGATACTTTCTATAATCCGTTCTGACTGAGCAATAGAATTCTAGATAATAGGTTAGAACATTGATGAACGTGTTTGTAGCATCCTCAATATTAGATTCAAGATAAACCTTGCTAAAATCTTCTATAGACAGTGCGTTTTTGAATTTATCAATATATTTCTGAGACATGTCATGATGGGACATTGTTTGCTCTCTTCTTTGAAAATCTTACCAAAATGGGCAACAGTCAAGGCAAATATTCTGTGATCACTAAAATGACCTCCATATAGGTTAGATTTACAATAATCAATATCAACATTAGTTCAAACGAAGTCCATTTTTGTGGATGACATTTGACCAAGTTTATCCATGAAAACTCTTGTGCGAGTCATAGATGTGACTCTCAGATTGAATTTTACAAGAATATCTTGTATTGATTGTTTGTTTATTGAATTTACCAAGGAATCAATATTTAGATCCCCACAGACAAAAACATCATGATGAGATTCACTGCATAATTCTAAGACATCACGAAACTCGCCTAAAAATATTTCCACATCCCCTGTGGGTTGCCTATAAACACTCGCTATACAAATTCTGCGATCAGGTGCCACAACAGATATCGCACAGCACTCAAAAGGCATTCCTTCACTCAAGTGTGAAATTCGTATCGGCTGAAACTTGAGATCAGCCTTAATATAAATGATGGTTCCTCCATGGATATGGATTGCTTCCCAAGCAATTATGCCATAGCTCGAATGTGATCCAACTAAAGCTCCATATGGTATGAGTAGTCTCTTCACATTGAGCAGTTCCTTGTAAATTTGGAATTTGTATATCAGGAAACGAAGTCCCAAGTAACATTTTAAATGCCTAATAGCTTCGATGAGACTTTAAAGAGGTTATGTGAGCGCAAATGATATGTCTTATTTGTTCTAACGTTTTATGAATGCCCTGGAAAAAGCATATCGGCCTTCATGTCCATATAATCTTATCAAAAGGCTTTGAGATACTATGATAGAACTATCGCATAAAACAATTTGGCATTCAGCTCACTTCGGTTTTAAGAGAGCTCTGTGAGAGTCATTGGAATTCTTTATCAAAACTATTTACTCTTACCAACCCTCTCAAAACTCTTAAGTTTTATTAGTGTCTCGAATTTGACCAAGAGGTTCTGAACTAATCCTGTGAAAATACGTCATAAAGCAATCATAAAACCAAATTAACACTAGGCCAATTAGGATTTGACTGAGGCAACAATAAAACCTATTGGCATTATCCTTGCTATGTAAAAGTAAGTATTGAAACCTATAAGCCACAATGAATTCATCGAAGTCAATCATAAAATCTATAGGATTTATGAAGTTTCATTTAGAACCGTGGTAAGCCCAAATATCATAATATAAATGTTCGTATTTTTTTTGCCCACAAAACGACTCCGTTGAAATGAACTCACAAGGAAAAAAATAGTGTGAAATTGAGAGAAATGGCAACTCCAAGTGAAAAAATAAAGAAAATTAATTAAGAATCAAAAATCAAGTCGTAAGAGCAACAGTAAATCAGAAGTCTCACGCCCAAGCAATTCCAAACACTGCGTCTTTCAATTCATACCACCTGAAGCCACCAAATAGCAAGAATTCATTAGGACCTGATGTTCATGAAGTACCATCAAGGAGTCAGAACGTGATGGAAAATACTTCTGATCATCGTGCTTCTGAATGGGAACTAGGAAGCGCGGAAGTTGACAACAGTTTTGCACAAATTATGTCAGATAGCGAGTAGAGCATGAATTTGAGAGAATGGAGCAATCAACTCAATATCAGGCGAACTGCACTGCGTGTAGTTTGTCCATGTTTCCTACTAGTTCCTACTTTGAACCAATCACAAAATTTACAAAGTGAACACTGTAAACAACAAGAGTGGGGTTATGTTAATCATGTTGATGACGTTCTTCTACACTTTGCAACACTGTCAATAAGCACTAGCCAGGATATTCTTAAAGCTTTGTAGTTTTATGAAGGCATTATCTTAGGACCTTCTTGAATCAATCTTATCATTTTCGAAGCTATGTTGTCATACCCAGGAGCAAATAGTCATAAGAATGGATTCGACTATGCAATAAGTACTTCAACAGGAGGAAATTGTCTCATAAAATGCCTTATCATTACCTATAGGTTTTAATCCAGCATTAGAGGAAGAAAGTTGGTTTTAAATATATTTTGGGCCATATTTACTACAAACTGATGTGGGCCATTGATGGAAATAAAAATTTCAAGCGGAAAATAGAAAAGATGCAATGATACTGCCGTCGAAAATGTTGTTATTCCACATTTTTCAAACGACTCACCCATATTCAGCAGACATTCACAGAGTTTTCTCAACTTTTTTGAAAAGTTATCAAAATTCATATCCAATTCTAACTGGTAAAAAGACATTATTTCTAGGGCGCTGCTATTTTTGAAGCATATCTGGTATGTTTTCGTCAAAAAAGTCGTCATCGTTTTCATTTTACAGCCTCAATCTTCACAAAAATGACTATTCGATAAAGTAGGGAATTATCATATCATACCGCCATGTTTAATCTCTTTTATAACTATCTATTGTTTTCTCTCCATTTTGACATGTTTGTATTATAATTAGTTTTGAAAGAAGACTATCATGAGACACGTTACGGACTATATTATCTTAACAAATGCTTACTGCAACTGAAAAGGTTTTAATTCTAGCCAATAAGTTTTAATGTTGGCATGAGAAATGTCGTTTTAAAACATATAGGTTTGAACTCGTGCTGAAAGGCTTTGAAGAAAAGTGTTTTGATAGGTTTTATTATTGCTTTGAGGCATACTACAATAAATTTCTATTAGTTTTATGACAAGCTTTAAGAGAAGTTGTGACAGCATTTATAAAGGTGAGCCCTTTATGTTTTGAGAAGGTTGTTTAATTGTTTCAATAATATCATTAAAGTATAATAGTTTAAAAAAGGCATTTTGAAATAGGCTGTAACAACCTCCTGTAGCTAACAATAAAACTGATAATGTTATTTGGGGTGTCTTGTTTGAGAAATATATATATTGGAGCCACTTCGAATGTGAATCTAGGACCACTTCGAGATATTTGGTTGAGGAAGTTGTATCAATTACCTGATTTTCAGTATCCAGTTTATCGAAATTAGGCAAGGTTGATTTGTTGGAAGTGAAGGGCATGAAGGCTGGTTTATCCCAGTTTAGTGATATGTTCTTATAAGCAAAAAAATCAGAAAAATTCTCAAGATCCTTCTCCGCAACTTTCTTAATCCCAGTCCAGCTCTCTCCTTTCCAGAAAATATCCCATATCGTCTGCAAAACCGACTACACTCCCACTAGTCGAAGATACTGTTGATAAAGATGGTGGAAAGTAAGGGACCCAGAACAGCTCCTGGCGGGACGCCACACGTGACCGTTCTAAAACTACTAAGATCACCATCTACCTCAACGCATTGTTTCCATTCTGAAAAATAACTACTCATCAGTTCTTCCTTTTCTCTCCGAATCTCAGAGAGTTCACAATGTTTAGCATTTCCGGATGATTGAGTATGCTAAAGTATGCTAGAGCATTTCGCGTCGACCTCTCTTCTTGAGAACCTTATTATTTCGTGTTTGGAAAGATACCAGACAATGCGTTTCTTGAGTATTTTCTTCAGTATCTTTCGAAAACAAGAAATGGTAGATATGGGTCTTTATTTGTTGACACTAAATTTATCTACTGATTAAAAGTGGTCTGATTATCGCTTTCTTCAAGGACGATTTCAGTAATAAGTTGAAGATGTGAGTTGGAGAACTGTATAGAGAGCTACTTTAATTTTTCACAAAGTTTTATCGTATTCCATCTATTCCTGGAGATTTGTTAAGCTCCATATTTCTCATCATCCACATTTATTCTTGTCAAAACGTTAGCAAGAATTTATTTCCGTCATTCAAGACTTCATTTCATCCATTGATTTTCAATGGTTCGATTTTGAATGCTAATCTCTCACCAATGTTACTGGAGAGGAAATTCAAATGGTTTGCAATGTCTTACCAATTCGTCATCAATATTTCATCTTGTACAACCCTGAGTCTTTCAATTTCTATATCTTCCGTTTCATTTCCCATTTTTTTCTATCATCTTTTTGTGATAGTTCAATTCAGATTTCTTTATAAGCTGCTGTAATGGGTTTCTATATTTTATTAATTCTGTCAATGAATATTCATCAATTGGATCATTTTTCCATACCTACTATCCTCTTTATTAGTAGAAATTATCAAAACTTTCGTTATCCATGGACTTCTTTGCATCTCCGAGCGCTTCATCATTACAGTATTCGAGCAATTGTTGAGATGATAATTCAAATTACGCCTCGTCTTTTCGTCAAGTCAGCAATAACAATAATAATAGTAGTGACAAAGTCACTCATACCAGTGGCAAAAATGTCGATACAACGATAAAACTAAATTAAATAACCTACCACTGTTCGATCTGAAACAAGTAAGCACAGCAATTCACCAAGCAACTGCCTCGAGTGTGGTGCAACAAGTGCAAGATCTAGATAATCATCATGAGAAGAAAAATGATGACTGGCATAACGTCAGTTACAAGAAGAAACGAAGATTTGTTGTGGGAAACAATGTCAGCAATAACACTATCAGTACTGTACCAAAATCAGCTTGCTTACATGTTACTAGGCTCAAGCCAAATACTGAACCGGATGATCTCAAAAAAATGTTAGAATCGGAGTTTCCAGAAGTGATGTGTGAGAAGCACAACTCTAAATATCCTGAAGTATATGCTTCTATGAAAGTAACGATCAGCCAAGAAAACCTTAGGAAAGCATGGAGGTGTGAGATCTGGCCAAAGGGAGCTCTAGTCTCATTTTTTTTAGCGAAGCGAAGGATCTTGCCCCAGAAGCCGGTGGATCCTCTGAACGCGGAAATTATACCGGAGAGAACAATTTCACTGCAATAGGGACCCCTAATCTAGTGGACCAAGTGAACAACGATGGTGTTAGAAATATAATATTCCATCATAATGTTCAATCCATTGGAAACTGCCTAAATCTGCTACAGCAGGTGGCTTATGAACTGAACTGTTTGGTCATTTGCATAACTGAGCATTGGCAAACAAATCAAAATATCAAGTACTTCAATATTCCAAATCATATTCTAGTTTCGAGTCACTGCAGAGATGAAGGAAAACATGGAGGTTCAGCTGTTTATGTATCAAACAAACTGTCAAGTACTATCTGGAAGAAATCAATAATCTATCAGAAGAAAGAGTATTTGAATGTTTCAGCGTCAAATGCAAAGCAAAAAATTTCAATTTTATTGCAGTGTGTGTATACCGGACTCCCAATAGTGGAGTCAATGTATTTTTGAATGAGCTGCACTGTCTGCTCAACATTTCAAATGATAAAAATCTAATATATTTCATAGCTGGAGATTTTAACATCGATTCATTGAGGAAAGAGAGTCATGACTGCTCAGAATTCTTACAACTTATAAGTAGTTTTGGTGCAGAGCTAACGATCCTAGAAGCTACTTGAGTTACACCGATGTCTAGAAAGTATCTAGATAATTTATAACTAATTTCAAAGGGAATAAGTCAGGGACTGTTGTCCTCACTGGTATCTCAGATCATTTAGGGATAATTTTGAAAGGTAATATGATTCACACAATAAATTGTAGGTACAGGGAAATTCGAAAATACCACAATGAGACTGTGGCCAGTTTTTGTCAGCAAATACGAGAAGAGACATGGGAAGACGTATACAGCTGTCAGAACATCTGTGAGTCCTACTCTTGTTGTTTGCGTATTTTTCTTTATCATTTTGATGTCAACTTTCCTAAAGTGTTGATTAAAACTGGAAAAAGCAGAACTATGTTCATATCTGATGAGATGAAGTACATGAAAGATCAACTAGTATTGTTTCAAACTTTATCAAATTCTGATGCTAAGTACAAAACAATTTACAACAGAATGAAAGCCAATTATAATAACCTCTTGACAAATTCAAAAAAACAATATTATAAAAACATAATTACTCAATCAGATAATAAAATGAAAGCTGTGTGGCATACAGTGAAGGAAATTATGCAGCCAAAAAATCAAATGCATTTCAACACCGAAAATGCACTGAATAAAGCTGAACAGTTCAACAAACACTTTGTAAGCATGTGCTCACCTACTATACTGTCGAATCGATCAAGTCCTGATGAACCTAATCATTTCTTTAATTTGATTAAATTCCATAATAAAACTCTCTTTTTACAACCAATAACGGCTGATGAGGTAACATCCATTATTAGGAAGATGAAAAACAAAAGAAGCACTGGAATTGATGATGTACCAATACATGTCCTGAAGGCCTGCACACATGAAATTTCAGAAATTTTGACTTTTTTGGTAAACAAGTCTTTTTCTCAAGGTGTTTTCCTAGAAATTTTTGAATTTTCTGTTGTGAAACCACTTTTTAAAAAGGGCAACACAGGTGATCTTTCTAGCTATAGACCTATTAGTTTGCTAACATGTTTTGCAAAAATCTTCGAAATCCTGATGGCTCGAAGAATAATATCGTTTTTCGAAAATTTCAAGTTGTTTTCACCAAATCAACAGAAACCGCATTATTTCACTTTACCACTGGAGTTTTAGAAGCATTGGATGATGGTGATCTGTCCTGCGGAATTTTCGTGGACCTCTCAAAAGCTTTTGATAGCATAGACCATGACATTTTACTTAATAAGCTATATAAGTACGGCATAAGAGGTAACGCTCACAACTGGTTAGAAACATACTCGAAAAAGAGAAAGCAGATAGTTGAAATAACTACAGATCAGGCAACAGTTAGATCCAGTGTATTAGAGACGTCCATGAAGGTTCCGCAGGGCAGTATCCTGGGTCCAATACTCTTTATAGTTTTTATTAATGATTTAACAAATGTAGTCAATGATGATACCATAAAGATTCTTAATTATGCTGATGACACCAATTCCGTCCTGAGAGGTCCAAATTTAGTTGATGTCGTGGATAAGGGTTCCGTACTCATAAGTAGAACTGAGGGTTTTTTTCATGAGAACAAATTAACCATAAATAGCGAAAAATCTGAGTGCATGTTACTGACAATCAATAAAATACACAAGCCAGATAGTATAGAAATAAATGATCAAAAAATGGAATGCAGTTCCCCGGTTCGTTTTTTGGGAGTTCATATCAATGACACCATGACGTGGACAACTCAGGTGGAAATACTGTGCAACAAATTGTCTTTTATAACGTATGCCATTAGAGTTCTGAAACCAAATGTAAACACGAATGTTTTGCTTTCGGTATATTATGCTTACTTTTTTTCTAGAATCAAATTCGGTATTGCAACGTGGGGAGGTTGTTCCAACTTGAAAAACATTTTCAAATGCCAGAAAATGGTTGTGAGAATAATATTTGGTTTATTCTATGATGAGTCATGTAGAGGAATTTTCAAATCAAACAACATATTAACAGTGCCTGCAGTTTTTATTTTGGAATCAATAACTTTTTTACTTTTTTTAAGCATAAAGAGTATTTGACAACTATAAAAAGACTTATTTTCACAGAACTAGGTTCAAATATGATTATAACTACCCCAAACATACAAAAACTATGTTTGAGAGAGGCCCACTTTACAACGCAATAAAGTTTTCCAATAATATTCTCAATGGAATAAAAACCATTGAGAACTCTAGAAGCCTATTGCGATCACTCTATTGGAACTATTCAATAGATATGGAACCTTATTGTGTCGATGATTATTTTGTCGCCAACTAGTGTATTTATTATTATTATTATTATTATTTAATGTTAATTATCAATAATGATTTATATATATATATATATATATTTGTATACTGTTTAAGTAAGTACTTCGTCATATTATTTCTTGTCTGTATCTTACCTACTGTTTTGCTTGTATCCATACTCTTTTAAGTACTCTGTATTTTGACGTTTTTCTCAGACCTTGTACTCTGTAGAATTGAATAAACTATCTATCTATCTATCTATCTACTGTAAAATATCCCTAGGGATTTATTACCACCACTGCAAGTGGAAATATCATCCCACGAAGTTTCTGTGAGGACTTTCCTCAATTTTCCGTGGTGAAGGTGAGTTTTGTTTTTATTCGACCCCTGTTGTATGTTTATATTTTTCGGATGATGTTCACATATTCACTCACATGATCATTATCATCATCCAATATATTTATATCGATATCTCCAACCGTAAATTTCAAATCACATTGAGCATTCGAATTTCTCGAAATATTGAGACACTTTCATTGAATTCTTCAATTTTCAGAAACGGAGATCTATTAGAGAAGTGAATAATGATATTTTAATTGTAATATATGATATTCGTTTCTATCATTTTGATGTTTCTCAAGTTAATGACATGGCTTTGATGATTCAGGTCATTTCCAATGTGGATCACAACCCTGTCACAAGCATTTATGTTGCCTTCATTATAAAAAGCGAAATATCCAGGAATATCCAACATATCAAAGTTCGTAATGTGTCTGGTTTCAGTATTAATAATGCAGTCAAAGCTGTACCCACCCAACGCTGCCAGTAAGATCTCAAGTTCAGACAGATATTCATCCACTTCTCCTTTATTATTATAAAAAATTGAGGAATCATTATCTCTATTAACAAAAAGCAATCTCTTACAATCCGTGATTTGCTCTGCAATCACAATATCTACGGTACTAGTTCTGAATTCATTAGGTTTTTCAACTGTATGTATGTGACTTACTTCTCAGACGCATAAGATAACTCTGTAAAACTGAATAAATTATCTATGTATCTGTATATCTATCTACCTGAATGGAAATATGTGTTCAATGTTTCCTAGAGTGTATTTTATACTTTCAATATAAGAAAGAAAAATTCGGAATTAAAAAAAAATAGAACATATGATTATTACTAATGGTATTGGAAGATTGGAATTATTTATTTATTATATTGGCTGTTAGTTCTCATGAAAGATCTTGTTTCATCGGGAGAATTCGTGACTGATTTCGAAATCTGAGGTTTCACCTTCTTCTCTTCTGTTTTTTTTTTTCGTCCTTCTGGTTTCTCCTTCTGTTTCTCCTTCCTTTCTTCTGGTTCCTCCTCCCTCTCCTTCTCTGTTTCAACACTATCTTAAGCCGATGAGGTTGTGTTGTACTCTCAAAAATTTCTTCGTAATTTTCGCCCGATTCGCTACTTGCCAAGTTGTGTTGACCTTCCCGTCGATGTTGGAGACTGATGCATTACTTGATTTAGATAGTTCTACAACCTTTTTTGGTTGTAATGGCTCTTCCCGATATTCAGCTGTGAATCTTTTTCCGTTTATGTAATGATACTTACATAAGTTGCAGCAACGTAGCGAATGAAATGATATTTTCGCACCTATCACTCCTGGTACACTAGTACTGATCAGAACTGATGATACAAACAATGTTCTACAGGAATCTGATATCTCACATCAGAATATTCGGTCTCTTGGTAATTGCGTGAACGAACTTTGTGCAATCGTCGAGGGACAAAGTGAACTGCAGATATTATGTTTAACCGAACATTAACAAAATGAGGATCAACTAACATTGAATGCTATCTCCAATTTGATATTAGCGACATCTTTCTGTCGCCCAACTCATCAACATGGTGGAGTGGCCATCTATTGCAGCCCGAAGATATTCTTCAAACCTATTCCAGTCATCAATGAACTAACCATACCCAAGATTTTTGAATGCTGTGCAGTGGAAATGAAAATTAGGAATTCGTTCTTTGCAGTGGCATGTGTTTACAGGCCACCATCTAGTGATTATGAAGTGTTCTTCTCCAAATTAACCCACATGTTAGATTATCTAACAGCTAAGAGGTATGATTATTTAATTGCAGGAGATTTCAATATCAATTCTTTGAACCAAACTGAAGAATCCAATGACTTCAATGACATACTGCAATCATATGACACTGTCCTGACAATAAAGGAGGGCACTCGTCTAGACAGTTGTCTTGACAATGTCATTACAAATGTAAGTGATGAAAATTATATAATAAAAAATGCCAGCACAGGAATATCTGACCATTCTGCTCAGTTTGTATCCTACAAAATACATACACCATCAATAAATTCTGAAAAGAGAGTGAGATTCTTTCCTGAACAAGCTATCAATGACTTCTGTAGAGATATATCAGAAGAAAATTTTGAAAATGTTCTCTCTAGCAATTGTGTTGATATTGAATATAAAAACTTCATGAATACCTTCCTTATATATTGTGATAAGCATTTTCCAGCAAAATACGTGACTGATAAAATATCCCAGTGAAGATATTACTCTAGTCAAGAGATCCAATCTCGCAAAGATGAAATGTTAGCACTCGAAAAACTATCTCGCCAAACACCTCAAAGTAGAACTGAATTTCTCAAAGCCAAAAATAGATACAAGGGACACCTCAAAACTACTAAAAATACATTTCTAGAGGAAAGACTCCCAACCTCCCAAAACAAATCAAAAACCTCATGGCAAATTGTCTCAGAAATAATAGGGAAAAACAAAAACAGTGATGCCCAGCCATCACATGCAAATTCCATAGACTGTTCAAATGCACTGAATGATTTCCTCATGAACAAAGCCTACCAACTGATTGAACAAAAAATTCCAAATTTCAACGAATTTGAATGTTATCTCACATATAATCCCAACTCCATTCTTCTGGAACCAGTGACTGCAAACGAATTACGTGATATTGTTAAAAGCATGGATAATAAAAGAAGCTCTGGTTATGATGAAGTTTCACCTGATCTACTGAAGAAATGTTTCCACCAAATTGTTGATTCATTATGTGACATGATTAATAAATCACTTGAAATGGGAATTTTCCCCTCCAGCTTGAAATTCGCCCTGATAAAACCATGTCTTAAAAAAGGCAATAAAGATCTCTTCGAAAATTATAGACCAATTAGCCTCTTAAGCACCTTTGCAAATCTTTTTGAAATATTATTTTGCTCTAGATTGTTGTCTTTCTTCAAAACTCAGAATTTACTCAGCTCCAGCCAACATGGTTTCAAAAGCAATAGGAGTATCGAGACTGCTCTTTTTGAACTCACAAGCACAATCTATGATTCATGGGAACAAGGAGATATCACCTGTGGAATCTTCTTGGACCTTTCCAGAGCTTTTGACCTTATTGACCACACAATACTATGCACAAAACATTGCCTTAGACCGGATAAGATCATACCTCAAAGATAGACATCAGGCGATAAGAATCAGAGATGGAATTACTGGACAAAATATACAGTCAAAAGCGATGGACATCTCCATGAGGGTCCCTCGGGAAAGTAATCTTGCACCCCTCCTTTTCATTATTTTTCTAAATGATTTTAATAAATTATCAACTTCGAATATAAAGATAATTAACTATGCTGATGATAGCTTTTTCCAAATATCTGCAGCCAACTACCCAAAGATATGTTAAATGGGAAATTCCATACTTACCTCGGCAATAAACTGGGTCAACAATAGCAGATTAGTGCTGAATCCTGAAAAAACAAACACAATACTTTTCAAAACAAATCAGCGTCTAGAAACCCCCCCGAAAATCAATCTCAATGAACATAATATATCTTTTTCCCTATCTTTCAAATGCCTAGGCATTTTTCTAGATGAAACACTGAAATTTGATGACCACATAGATTACCTGTCTAAAAAACTAAGCACAGCCTGTTATGGTCTGAGAGTTCTATCTAATAACTGCAATCTAAGTATCACAAGAACCTTTCACTTAGCCAACTTTTATTCCCGGGTCAGATATGGTATAATACTGTGGGGTGGTAGTATGGAAGCACTTAGAATTTTCAAAATACAAAAGCGAGCCATCCGAATAATGAACCAAATGGGGTATTTTGAATCATGCAGGGGTCATTTCGGAACAATGAGACTACTGACAATCCCAGCTCGGTATATTTATGAATGTATAAAATTTGTGTTCAAAAACAGAAAATATTTTGATCAACACAAGCCATCAGGAGTATACCCTACAAGACAAGTCTACAACTATAATATACCTGTTCATCATCTCTCCAAAATTGAACGTGGTGCTCTCTACTCAGCTATTCAATTCTTCAATCACTTACCAGCAGTCATGAATAAAGAACATAATCTTGTAAAAGTTAAGACAGGTCTCATAAATATGCTTATTGATTTGGAGCCAAATGAACCTGCAAGTTATCTAATTATACCTCATAGTTGAACCCCCATTACCAATCAAGTTTTTTTTTCCTCACATATAGCAATAAATATACATAATATATATATATATATATATATATATATATATATATATATATATATATAGGTTGTGATTTATTTAATTGGCAGGGGAAAGTGGGGTACATTCATCTTATGACATCACAATTACAAAGTCATTATTGATTCAATAATTGAACTCAAAATATGAATTAGTAGAACTGAAAAGAACCATCATCCCAGACGGCACAATCATATTCCATGAATATCCTATGCATATTGCGTTGGAATATTGCCATATGCCATGGATATTCCATGTCCTCCAAAACATATGATATGCATATTCCAGGAATATCCAAAGTCACCATGAAACATATGCCAGGAATATCTGTGAATCTTCCAGAAGAGATTGGTGGCATATACTAGGAATATGTTTTTTGTATATGCATAGAATATGCTTCTCAATCATTACTAGAATGAAATATATATATGAATTGTGATTTATTATGTAAAAGATAGAAATCAACATACAGGATGTAGGTTTGTAAAATACTTGAAGCTTGCACTTTAAATATCATATCATATGATTTTCTTCTTCTCTTGAACGGTAGCGGTGATGAATTCAACAGGATCTGCAATGATTATAACATAGCAATTACTAGAATATAAAGATTGATTGAATTCACTCACCTTTGCTTTGGGCGTTCTACAAAAGTTGAAAGAACTAGATACTGAATTTGTCAACATATGAGTTAATCAGAGCTGATTTCAATCTATTGTTTATTTCTTTGTCACGTTTGTATCTTCAACAACACGAGTATGTCCTGGATTTTCCATTTGACTGATGGGTAGATATAGATGAGTACTGAAAAAAATGAGGTGCATCTACAGGGTGTATCTAAATAACAGAGAAAAATTTCTATTAGTGATTTCGTGATGAAAATTGAGGTGGGCGTTTGGTATGCATTTTTTTGAAAAATCTCTTCACGGAATTGTAACACCCTTCTCAAAATTAGAAAAATGGTTTTTCTTTTTCATTTCCTCTGTATATGACAAAAGGCACAGAACTAGTTAATATTATTCATCAATAAAACTACCCATTTTGGAATGTTTTCAACCCTGAAGTATGCTTAGAAGGGCTCGAAATATTCAACGCCTGAGATATTTTCTTTAGAACTTTTTTTTATAAACACTTTTTTTTTAAAAGTTGTGAAATAAATATATTTCAACCCCTTCTAAGCATACTTCAGGGTGTCGTAAAACATTTCAGTGTGTAGTTTTATTGACACATGATCAAGTTTCGTGTCTTTAACTAAATATACAGGAAAGTTGAAAAATAGTAACAATGTTTTTTTATCTTCGGATGTGTGTAACTTATCCGGGGTTGAGAGGGTTATCAAAAAATGCTATACCAAATACCTTCATTCTCATCACAGAATCACCCCTTTCATTTTTTCGATGTTACATAGATACACTCTGTATATGAATTCATTAATGTATACCTCATACTGGTATTGAGTGCCATTGAGTCTCCTCTGTGATCTTCCTCAGTTTAATGGCGGCCAAAAGAGAAGTACTTCCCAAGTCAATGTTCCATTTTTGAATTGTAACTACCCAGCAAACACAGGGCAGTAACTGTAAAGTACTATGGAAGTAATTTTGCAACTAATATCCGCGTGCGATGTACGAAAAACATCTCCTCCCGCTCTTATTTGCAGCGAAATGTCCGCGACATCAAGTACGCATTTCATTAATTGTGTTGTTCAAATTGAGATTTGATAAAATAGCCCAAATGAAACATATATCCGTATAGTCACTGTGGCAGTTTTTGAGACAATAAATGTCGTATTTACAATCACATTGGGCACATTCATGCGAGGATTCTCTGAGACTTCTCAATTTTATTCCTTTTGATATGGTGACTTTCTCTAATAGACTTCTTTGCGATGTTTCTCGATGACGATCTTTTCAACTAGAAATTCAACACATTTTGTGGTAATGACATTGTGGTTGTTTATTATTATCTTGAAATAATAATCACTGCATCTTAGATTTTTTGTTAACAAAGCGAATTCTCAATGTAACCACGTTCAGAACAAATATGCGTAATCAAACTGAAAACATATTTCCATTTGCAATTTGGGACTTCGCGAAACTGCCATGTGATGTAACGTGTTTGCTGGGTAATAACTTCAAACGTCTGAAACTTTATATTGATGTCAACACTATTCTCAGTAATCGATACACATTCTAGCACTTCTGCTTAAACTAATAATTCCATGCACTTCTCGTCTGTTTATAATAAAAACAATCGCGGCATATTCGCGTCCATGTTGATATCACGTCCTTCACTAGGTGACTGTGGAATGTGGAACAAAAGGCACTGTGAAAAGGCGATGACCCATAGATGACCGACAGACTCGTGTCGTGTTCATTCGGCATCGGTCGACATTCCGACAATCTGCTTTTGAAATATTCCTGGAATTTTCGAAATGCATATTCAATGGATATTCGATTAACATCCCAGCAAACACGTTACATCACATGGCAGTTTCGCGAAGTCCCAAATTGCAAATGGAAATATGTTTTCAGTTTGATTACGCATATTTGTTCTGAACGTGGTTACATTGAGACTTCGCTTTGTTAACAAAAAATATAAGATGCAGTGATAATTATTTCAAGATAATAATAAACAACCACAATGTCATTATCACAAAATATGTTGAATTTCTAGTTGAAAAAATCGTCATCGAGAAACATCGCGAAGAAGTCTATCCGAGAAAGTCACCATATTAAAAGGAATAGAATGTAGAAGTCTCAGAGAATCCTCGCATGAATGTGCCAAATGTGATTGTAATTGAGACATTCATTGTCTCAAAAACTGCCACAGTGACTTTACGGATATATGTTTTATTTGGGCTATTTTTCCAAATCTCAATTTGAACAACACAATTAATGAAATGCGTACTTGATGTCGCGGACATTTTGCTGCAAATAAGAGCGGGAGGAGATGTTTTTCGTACATCGCACGCGGATTTTAGTTGCAAAATTACTTCCATAGTACTTTACAGTTACTGCCCTGTGTTTGCTGGGATATTCAGGGAATATTCTTTGGGGATATCTAATGACTATTCGAAAAATATATTCCAGGAATATTCTTTGAGGATATTAGATCAAACACATATTCATGGAATACTCTAGGGATAATGCAATATTCATTGGAAAATTGGATGTAGTAGGCATATTCCAGGAATATAAGGATGTCTTCAAGTAACAAGAATATATTTTTTTTACACCTATTAGTATTGACTGAAAGTATCCCAGTAGTGGGGTAGAATTATTAATTCAGGTCAACAATTCATCCTGAAAAGATACCTTATAATTTTATGAGAACATTTAGTTGTTCTTCAAACTTTGCTTATTGGAAATTGGAATTGAATATGAAATAATGAGTTAGTGCTGTTATAGGTTTGGTAGGCCTCAATACATATATTCAATTTCAAATCCTTGTTGCTCATAACTTTTCCATGCCTGAATGAAACTACCCGACATGTACAGTCAGATGCAAAAAACATGTCACGGTTGTATGGTGTTAGCGCTCTTGTATAGGAAATAATCGATTGTAGTGAAAATGGTGTTGAGTGTAGTACTAGAATATATTAGACATCACTCCATATTAATGATGTCATACTGAAATGAATATACCACAAAAAAAAAAACAGAAGAGTATGTCATGATACAAAGAATACCTACTTGAAATTTTTTCCCAAATGTAGTTAAACAAATTCTAGTTGTTCATAAAACATCTTTAGATATATGGTATATGGAACAATTCATGACACAAAGAAAGAAAAAACACTTTTTCGGTATTATACTATGAAAATTATGCGATTTTTTTCCAATAATGAGTATTAATTTTCCAATCCGAGGGGGAAAATTCCCAAAATATGGCCACCATATTTATATATCTAGCAAATGAAAAGTCCTAAAAATATAAATATTGACAATTTTAGTACTGAACTTGGTATTGAAGAACTTGCAAGCTTATTATACTTAATGTATAAAAAATTATACTCAATGTACTAGGTGCATAAAAGCAAGTTACTAACTGTCAATATGGAATTTAATTCATCTGACCAAATTATGTTTGCCACTGGCAAAGAAAGGTCGAACGGAAGTCTACTAGAAATTACTGGAGAAACAGTGAAATTTCAACCTACAGACAGGATTTGTGAAATTTTAAGTTTTTAACAGTAGGAACACCTGCGTTGTAGGCATCTGTATCATTCTTTTGAAGTAATCAAATATCTGATGTCACTTCTGTCAGTCTAATTCTGTGATTTGATTTCAAAAAATTGCGAATTTAGTGGTGGAAGACGAATGGAAGATAAAAGAACTTGCAGTTATTCCTTGGAGACGGTATTATTGACTCATTTTTAGGAACTATAGCACAACAAAAGCCATCAACAGTATATACAGGGTGTTTCATAATTGAATGCTGATCCTAAAGGGCGATAATCCTTGGATGATTTTAAAAAAAATTCTTTATGTGAACATAGGTCCGTAACAGCTACGTTTCTGAGATACAGGATGTTGAAATTTAACAAAAATATAACTATTGGTATTTTCCCCCCTTTTTTCGAAATTTTCAAAAAGTTTTTCTTTGGTCAAAGAAGTGCTAGGAGTAGAATGTGTGTCAAAACTGTTATCATAGGTTTTTTGAGAAGTTTTCGAAGTTTATAAAGGTTTTAAATATACAAGTTCCTCAAATTGAGAGTTGTCAAGAGAATTATTAACACTTGTCACAGTTGAATCTTCATCAGGGGAACTCAATAAGCTTGAGTTGCCACTGGCAAAGTTGTCATCTGATTTGTCACTGCAGCTAGAACTCTGGAGTGAGTTATTGTCAGAGTTTCCCTCTTTTGACGCTGAATCATGCTCCTGTGTATGTTCAGTATCAACAAGATTCGAATTTTTCATAGAGTTGCATTCATTTTCTACTACTTCTAAAAATCTAGTATTTTCAAAATTATTTTCAGAAAACAAGTCTGGGCTAGTACCTGATTGAGATATATTTTGAAAGTAATATGCGGAAGTTTTGGATGTGTCAAACTCTCTAATGAATTTCCTGTTGCGTCTAATAGTAGAACCATTTTCTAGTTTAATCAAGTATGACCGAAAAGCTAGTTTTTTCAAAATTTGACCATTTTTCCAGAGTGTATTTGGTTTAGTTTGGACTTTGACAAAGGAATTAATCTTCAGAGGTGGTAAAGATTTTTTATTTTTATCAAAACATTTTTCCTGATTTTGTTGAGCATTCAAGATGTGAGAATTAAACTATTTTTTGTTGAAATTTTTCGAAAATTTACTATTTATCTCAGGAACTTTTGAACAACTATTCATTAGAGCGTTTGCTGCAGAGTTTTCCCCATCCAAAGGTGAGTTTCTAAAATTTAAAAGAGCTAAATATGGATCTTTTTTATCCAGGAAACATTTTTTCAAAAGGTTTTTTACAGACTGTACAGTTCTTTCAACCTGACTATTTGACTGAGGATACAATGGAGAAGAAGTAACATGGTGAAATTCCCAATCTCCCACAAAATTTTTTAACTCTAAGCTACAGAAATTAGAACCATTATCGGTCATCAAAATTTTCGGAATGCCAAAACGAGCAAAGATTGATTTGAATTTATTAATTAGGTTCTGAGAAGTTAAGTTTTGATTCAAGTTAAGAACTTCCACAAATTTTGAATAATAATCCACGACTAAAAGATAATTTTGTGACGGAAATTGAAAAATATCTGCAGCTACCTTTTGCCAAGGAACCCTGGGAATGTCGTGAGGCCTCAAGGGCGCCGAACATTGAGATCTCTGATAGATGTGACAGATATTACAGGACGTTACCATGTCTTCAATCTGTTTTCGCATACCTGGCCAGAAAAATGACAAATTAGCTTTATCTAATGTTTTTTTATAGCCTAAAGTAGTTAGGTCAACAAGGCTTTTATTTCAAGGGTTCAAAAAACACTCACTGGTGTCGCTAGTGGCGCTAGTGTCGCTGTGGCTGCGCTTTGTACTGGGCGGCGGCAAATTCAAATATTGGATGGTGACAAATTCAAATAGTGGATGATGGTGGCGATTTCGAGTAATGGATGGTGATTTCGATGGAATGAATATTTGGAATTAAAAAAAAGCTGGTCGGGTGTGCTCTGCGCGAGGATTCGAACCTCGACCGACGGGCTGTGAGCCCGAAACGCTACCATCGCGCCACACCACTAGACGGGAAAGTTTACGAGTTGTGAGAATGATACAGAGATTGGCACAGTGGCACAGGCACAGACTGCTAGCGAGTGCTAGCGAGCGATGGGACAGGGTTGCCAGACATTGGAAATACTCGGTGTGCTACGTTGTCGGACGTCAGAATAATTCGGGGTGCTACGTAATACATAATTGCCGTTTTGGCGATGGCGTATGACGTTCGACATATGACGTATGACTTTTGACAGATGACGTTTGACGGAATCGAGGATGAAAAAATGGAATAAAATTATCGGTGAAAAAGTTGTTTTTTTATTAACTAATTCAGTAACATCATTTAGGTATCAAATTATCGAACCATTTGTATAAAATATCAACATTGCGAAGGCTGCAATTGAAGGATTCTCGACGAATGTGATGCATACAGGATGTGATGGTGTTGTTGTTATCGAAAGTTGGAACGATGTACCAGGAATCGTCATATTGCTCCAAATTCACGACTCTTGCATGTACATTGAATGTTGCTAATTTATCGTCCAGGAACTCCTTTTTTTGATGACCTCGCACATAGATGATATCGATGTCACTCAGCTTATCCTGAAGGATATCATTGAGTAAATTGTATGCCACAAATCCGTTAGAATACCTCAACCCATGAATGTTCTTTTCCAAGAAACAAGCGCCGGTTCGGTCTTCTTTGCTGAGAGAAGAGAAGGATTTGTATGGAAGTAGTAGATAATTACTACATTGAACTCCAATTTTGATAGCAATCTCCTTGGGGCGGAATTCATGCTCGATAATGAACCCTTGAATGTCTATGAACGCTACTCTCATGATGCTGGTCGAACTCAAACTGAATGACAAACTGAGATTCAATTCCACTTCTTGATAATTTCACTGAGTGGGAGGTGCTCAATGATGTTATCATGGATGATGATACAATAGGCTCGAGTGTTGGCAGGATATCCTTGGGATGCTTCAATTTCAAGTTTGACATCGACAGTGGAGCTTTTGACACTTTCGTCTCGTCGCGAACAATCGATAACGAAAAGAGGTTGTTTATTGGCAAACTCGGGGTAGCCTAGGAGCGGAGTGTGTTGGGAGGTGTTTTTAAAGCTATATCCAAATTGCGTATAGTTGAAGTACGCCTGTGGAAAGGCTCCTTTATCGAAGGCCAATTGCATCTTCTCCTTTGGATAACTTTCCCCGTTGAGAGTTAATGTGATATTCGTTATGTTTGCGTGATTGAGAATGGTGGGATCAGTATCAACTTTAGTCAGATCATGATCTGTTTGAAAGCAAACGATGCAATATCTAGGACTTTCGAGAAACGAAGATGTCTTGACGGCCCATATTTCATTGGTGGCGCCTGTCGTGAGAGAAGGCAACATATGCAATTCCCATTTTCTGAAGGGTATCAGGATGGGAGTGTCGGCTTTGATGGCCTTCAAAAGTTGCAATTTGATTTGATCGTTCGGAAATAGTCTTTTCACTTTGAGTTCCACGTTTTCGATTTCCAATTGTACTTTCGTAGGTACAACAGCGGTGCCAACAGCATTTTCGGTGATTTTGAAGCAGTTGTTATCGTTTCCAGCTCTCACCAAACGAATGGAATGTTTACCATATGAGACACATTCATAATCTTTGAAAATATTCAGCTGATGCTTCAATGGGATGAACATACTAAATGCCAAACTTGCTGCATTTATGACATCAACGTTATTGGGGTAGGTCCATCCTGCTATAGCCAATTGTTTCGTATCTTCAGCACTGTAGCACAAATAACCTCTGACAGTGCTCACAGTACCAACATCACGTACTGATTCCAATTCCTTGCCATTCTGATCATAACTGATGGATTGAAACATATAGGCACCGGCATTATTGACGAAAGCTACATGTCCAGCACCTTCAGTTCTCGTAACTTTTCCACTGATGTGTAAGATACTTTCATAGAGAGCATCGAAAGCATCAGACTGATTGATGTTGATTTCTATGACATCATTATTGCGAAACGACTTGACGTAAGGGTAGTATGTTAGTAGGGGTCGGTGGACTCCAGTCCAGCCCCTCCCCTACACTTTTCTCCAAACCACGTGACCAGGCTAGACAATCACAGCTACTCGCGGCCTAGCGAACGGGTCGTCATAATCGGTTGGACTGCGATAGATCCGTTCTAGAGATAACGGCGCGCATTTTATTCCATTTTTCAACAACGGTTATATACAGGGTGTTTGAATTGGGTAATAGTTTGGAAAAAAATATAGGGTGAACCCAAAAGACGTTATACCTCTCCGAAGAGTAGACTACCTACATATAAAGGCTACCCGCTATAACATGATATATACAGGGCGTCAACGGCTATATACAGGGTGTATGAGTTGGCTAATAGTTGGGAAAAAAATATAGGGTGAACCCAAAAGGCGTTATACCTCTCCGACCTACATATAAAGGCTACCCGCTATAACATGATATATACAGGGCGTTTGAGTTGGATAGCAATTAAAGAAAAAAATATACTGGACGCCTCACCCACTTTTGCGGGATTAGACAGCTGACGTATTACATAAGACATTTGACAGTTAACAAAGGATTGATGACACGACGTGACTAGATGACCTGTAAGTAGACTACCCGCTACCTAATAATTCAATATACAGGATGTTTGAGTTGAAAGAAATATATACAGGGCGTCTCATGAATTATATATCACAGTTTTAATAGATTACAGCCAACGTATGACAGATGGCAGATAGCATATGATAGATGACATGTGACCTTCCGGTGCTCATTGAAACTAAACGCTCAATTTACGTTGATGGATACCACGTGACGCGCTCGGCAAGAGCAGAGGCCGTCAAAATGGCTACCAGTTCAAAATGGCGCTGAAATGATGATACGTATGATGTTTGACAGATGACGTATATCACGTGACCTTCCAGTGCTTGTTGGCAGAAACACTCACAGTCGAGACAACCTACCAATTTTAATCAAAAAGGCTATTGAAACACATAGGGCGATAATGAGAAAATAGAAACTCGCTGCAAAAACTATCTACTATAGGCATGCCTAGCATATATTAAACAAAAATGTCGAACAACTCTTGAACAAAACACGGAAAAAGACTTCGAGGGCTTTTCGATGTTCAACTCGCGAATAATATACAATGTCCTATAAGATTCTAGTCAAAATCAAATCAAGATATGTGAATAACCTACACTTTCACTCATAATGCTGAATATTTGACATACGATGATTAGATGTAAGCCCAGACAGCTCATCCTTTCATGAAACAACAGTCGAAACTCGTAAGGGTTAGGGACGCTAGGGGTTATGGGCGGGTGGTTTAAGGGTATACCAATACCGCTATAATCACCTTTAATGCCATACAATAAAGCATAAAACGCGATTGTTGAGTCAAAATCGGCGGAGATACATACAGAAATCAATAACAAATCTTGTAGGAAAATTTACATTGAATTCAGAAATATTTCTCATAAATTTTTCCCTAGATTCTACGGATGTTACAATTTGCGGGCCATCAGAGCCTATGTGGAGCAGATTAGATTTTTCCCTAGATCTAGGTACTTCTTCGAATGTGCATAACAAAACTCGTTCAATAACAGGGTCGATATACAGGGTGTTTGATAAAGGAGAACTCATGAGTAGACCACCGCACTTCAGATGGACTTAGCAAACAGATAGCTGACGTATGGCAGATGACGTCAGAAGTCTTCCGGTCACACCTATAGAAGTATTCAGAGGTATTCGGAGGTCTTCAGATCACGCCTTCAGATGTCTTCAGATGTCTTCAGATGTCTTCAGATCACGCCTTCAGAGGTATTCAGATGTCTTCAGAGGTATTCAGAGGTCTTCAGAGGTATTCAGATGTATTCAAAAGTCTTCAGCTGTATATCAGACACCATAGCGTTCACATCATGGAGTCTAAACCACATTCATCAGAGCAAGCATTAGATAAATATCACTGTGCAGATTATGATAATGCTTATGGACCGAAATATGTTGACGGCAGATGGACACTTGGACATAAGAATCTACGCTTTGAGGGCCAACACATAGTCGTAGATAATGCCAATTTTAAAAGTACTTAGGAATCGAAATCATAGAAAAGAACACCCTTTCACCGTCCACCTTGGAATATATCGAACAACTATTTACACCTAAAACTCATATTACAGCTCAGTGTTTCACCATAGGAGGTATTCTGGTTGGTTCATGAAATATGTCGAAAAACTCTCTACCAAAACTGGTAATTTGAGAGTCAGAGGAACAAGGGGATAGCGTTTAGTGCGATGGGATGTAATCCGCTGGAAGCGAAATGGGTATCATTTTTCGGGTGATCTAAATATGAAAGCATACCCGATCAGACCTAAAATAATTCTGTCATATAGAAATCCTATATATCGTAGGCCAATTCTCATCAAAATCCTCATCAGGAACATCAGTCACGTGACCTGATAGATCGTGAAACGGTTACTTGGTCATAACTGCAGAAATATATGTTTCAACTATACGAGGTGTTTTTGAAATAATAATATGTATTCAGCACATCGAAAT
The DNA here is from genome assembly GCA_918026855.4 of Phaedon cochleariae. Classification (NCBI taxonomy): domain Eukaryota; kingdom Metazoa; phylum Arthropoda; class Insecta; order Coleoptera; family Chrysomelidae; genus Phaedon; species Phaedon cochleariae. Next base: position 25,561,387 of record OU896710.1, read on the forward strand.
ATAATATTCTTATATCAGATATCTTCAAATTCCTCAAATCAACAGGAAATTGCATCCCGAAAATTGAGCAAAAACAGGAAAACATCAAAACAATCTAAATAATTGAGCACAAAAAAATTCATGTAGATGGAACGTTATAGGATTGTTACAGAGTGGAACTATATAGGTGTAAAATTGGTCTCGCCTCACCTATATGTCATTCGATAGTATAAACGTCTCGAGGTTCGAAATTTTCACGCTTATTCCAATACAGCCCAGTATATAAAAAAAATGTGGTTATAAAGCATTTACCTTTAGCTTTTTTCACCTTAGCAGGCTTAGATTCGATGAAAATCCGAATAATGAATGAAAATAGTGAGAAGACAATTCAGATAATACAAAAACCGCCATACTCCTATTTTCATACAGGATTCTTTGAAAGCACACATCACTACCATCACAAATAATTCACACACAAACGGCATTTTTGAAAAACAACACCATTTAATCGACGAGAAATTTCTTATAACGTCCACGATATGACTGAACAAAACGACTAAGTTCATCATAGGAAGTGTTTCCAAGATCTCCAAATGCGAAATCTCAGCCAATTTCATTGATATAAAATGATCACAGGGCACCATTTATTTTCACCCGAAATAAAGATACTAAACTACTTACCAGATGAAGTGGGACAGCCAAAAAATTGACTAATTTTGATAAGCTATAACTCGAATATTTCTTGGCCGATGTTGGATTTCCAACCAGAGGAAGAAAGCGTCATCTTTGGGCTATGCGTCATCGGCGTCGGCTTTTTATTTTTGCGATTCGTTCTTTTTGTACAGACTGTGAATTAAGAGCCGGAAAAATTTCAAATTTTTGACCAATTATTTGGGAAATGTGAGGGACCCTAGAATTCTTTTTTAGATGTTGGGTGAATGGTTGGTCCGATACCTCGGAACGTCTTTGAAATTTTTTTGATAAATTGCGTTGCTATGGAAAAATCGCCATTTTATGAAATTCCATTTTTATTTTCAAATGTGGCCTTTCTTAGTTGAACAATAACAGTTAACATCTGAACTGCAATAAGGGATATTCCTACTGAAGATAATTAACACCAGTGGCGCGCAAAAAGGGGTTTATCATATTTAGAAACAAAAAATTCGTTTTTAATGGAAAAATTCAACAGTTTTATTGATCGTTACAAGTGAAGAGATGTCATAATCTCAATAAACATGATGTTGACAAATTCATAGGCGTGCAGAAAAGGGGCTTATGATATTTAGAAAATAAAGAAACGTTTTTATTGAAATAAAAACAACAGATTTATTGACCGTTACAGTAAACAAGTTACCATACATTTAATTAGCATGATGTTGATGAATTCAGAGGCGTGCGGAGGATGATTCTGTAATCATTGACGTTTTAAAGAGGATTCATCATTAGAGGCGATTCAAAAAGTTTGATATGGAAACATTTTTAATGATTTCATCAAGTGTTTTGTTCTCTGTTCGCCCAGTGAAAATTTTCTTGTATCATCATTTATGAATGAAAATTCAGGAACGTGACTCTGGTGTTTCTCGAACCGTACAATTTGATAATTTTTCCAAAAAAAAAATCAAAAAATCTTCAAATTTTGCCCCCGAAAAATTTTTCAAGTATTTTTTCTATATAGATTTTCTCGTCCTATTTATGATACCATTTTCTCTAGATAATTATTTTCTTCATTTTCACTACACGGACCCGGTCATGACACGATCAAGAATTTTTTTACTGGGCGAACAGAGAACAACACTTAGCAAAATTATTCAAAATGTTTCTATACAATGTAACACTTTTAAACGCCTTGTATCAATGGATTCTCTTGTTTAATTATGAAACTGGAATTTTGATCTGTCTACGATTACAGAATCACCTTCTGCACGCCTCTGAATTTGATGAAATCATGCTAATTGAGATTATGACATATCTTCAACTGTACCGATCAATAAAACTGTTGAATTTTTCCAATAAAAACAAATTTTTCGTTTCTAAATATCATAAACCCCTTTTTGCGCGCCACTGGTGTTAATTATCTTCAGTAGGAATATCTCTTATTGCAGTTCAGATGTTAGCTGTTATTGTTCAACTAAAAATGGCTACATTTGAAAATAAAAATGGAATTTCATAGAATGGCGATTTTTCCATAGCAACGCAATTTATCAAAAGAATTTCAAAGACGTCCCCAGGTATCGGACCGACCATTCACCCAACATCTAAAAAATAATTGTAGGGTCCCTCACATTTCCCAAATTATTGGTCAAAAATTTGAAATTTTTCCGGCTCTTGATTCACACTCTGTACAAAGAGAACGAATCGCAAAAATGAAAACCCGACGGCAATGACGCATAGCACAAGGATGACGCTTTCTACCTTTGGTTGAAAATTCAACATCGGCCAAGAAATGTACGAGTTATAGCTTATCAAAATTAGTCAATTTTTTGGTTGTCCCACTTCAACTGGTGAGTAGTTTATATGAAGATCCTGAACAAGAATTGGAATCAATCAGTATACTACGACACCGAGATCCATCACGAAAGTTTCAACGAAAAAACTATGATTTTTATTTCACGCAAAAAGCTACTATACAAGATACAGATATGACATTTTTCAGAGTACTGTTCCTACATATTATAGGGTTCAACATCCATACATACTCTGATTTCATTCAGAGATACAGTCCATTCGCCTGACTGGTGTTTCTACACTCACTGATTCTCAAACAACATTGTAATATCACCGAAAAGACATCGACCCTCCACTTTTCTACAGATACACAAAAAATAATTTTCAGAGATTCCTACTATCATCCCATCGCTAGCAATACCAGTCAGACGCACTCAACAAATTCAGAAAACGCATTCTGTTGCCACCAATCTTGAATATGTCGAGCAACTCTTTACCAAAACTCATTAAATGACTGAGTTTACTATAGGAAGTGTTTCTAAGATCTTGAAAAGTTTTAAATTTAATACCTATACCTCCTGTTGTAGCCTGTGCATGATTTTCTTCGAATATAATAGGTATTTGCTTTGGTGTGCTTCAAGAGATAAATAATAATGATAATCTGACGCATATTGTAGCACCAAACATTCAAACAACGTATACCAATAATTAGGAATTAACTTCTAAGACGAAAATATTTGGAAAATCATCTCTCTCTCTCTCATCAAGTGAGACATTCCCAGTTAGATTGAATATCCTATCCCCTTTAAGGTATGCACGACGTTCTTCGAATCTTGTTAGGATTTTCTTTCGTGCGCTCCAAGTGATAAAAAAAATATGAACTGATGAAAATGTACCAGAACATGAAAAACGTGAAAAAAAATATTCAAATAGGCTATTATACATTATGGAGAATCGTATCCCAGCTATCGCTCGAAATATTGACCAACTTCATCGATATCAAATAATGATAATGAACTAGATTCTCCACCTGACATATAGAAAATGAAAGATCAGAATCATGAAAAAACATTGTCAGAGGAAAAATATTCAAATAGGTTGTTATCCTGTACACTATGGAAAATATAATATCTCGGCTATCATTTGAAATATTACCCAACTTCATCGATATAGAATAATCATAAGGTACCATTCTTTTCAACCGAAATAAAGATACCCTATGCGTATTATGGATAACTATTGAATTCAAACAGTATATGACAGATAGTTCCATCACGAACGCTGCTTCACAAAAACTAGGATTTCCAAATACATTGATATACGCAAAGTTTCAATGCTTGCGAGATATCAATAAAGAATGGAGAGCCGTGAATAACCTATATTCTTATGTTATCTCCCATAAAGCTAGTATTGGGCTTTTTTAATGATACTGACAATAGATGCGCGATTAGAATACTCTACTTTATGCACGACATCGTTACAAATTATGCTAGATAGATGACACTTGACAGATGCCATGTGACACATGAAGCGTTTTTCAGATGATGTATAATTAAGAGGAGTCATATTACGCATGCGTCAAAACGTGACGGAAACATCACAAAAACAGCACGATTGAAATATTGCTTCGATAACATAATATAAGGATGGCACACCATTCTGACCCAATAAAATATGAAAAACATAAACCAATTATAAATTATTGAGGTCTTAGACAAAAATACTCGGAATGACTAATGTACACTGCGAAAATTAATATATCTCTTACTATCATTGCCAGACAGTTTAAGTATCCTATTCTATTCAAAATCGTATCTAGGCTATCATTCGAAATATTACCAAACTTCATCGATATAGAATAATCACAAGGTAGTATTCTTTTCGAACCGAAATAAAGATTCCCAATGCTGATTATAAATAAAAGCTATTCTACGAAATACAGATACAACCTGTTCAAGAATACTGTTTACTCATATGGGTTCAGCACTCACACATATACGTTGATGCTCCTAGATGCCATCCAGGAGACTAGCTATGCGCCTGGTGGGCGATGCTACACTCACCAAGTCTTAAAAACATTGAAACATCGCAAATGAGTCGGAGAGAGTCGGAGACCTTTCCTTATTCTACAGATACTTCCGCTCCATTAACAAAATTGAAACATCACAGAAAATCTGTTACTCTTCAGATATATGTTGAACAACTCTTTACCGAAACTCATAAAACGACTAAGTTTACCAAAGGAAGTAGTTCCAAGATACACCAATGTTCAATACTGCACCTCCTTTTGGCAACCTCCCTAGGCATGCGCGATGTTTCACGAACATATTAAGCATTCCCTTTAGTGCGCTTCAAGTGATGAAAGAATAATAATCCGACATCTATCATAGTACCAACCATTTGAATAACGTATAACAATCAGGAATTAACTTCATAGACAAAAATATTCCAACAGGCTATCATGCATTAGGGAAAATCATATATGTCTTGTCAGGTGAACTTTTCACCAATTTCATTGATATGAAATGATCACAAGGTACCATTTCTTTCTACCCGAAAAGAAGATACTAATGCTGATCCTGAACAAGAATTGAAATCAAACAGTATACGATACCCAGATATCCATCACGAAAGTTTCAACACAAAAACTAGGATTTTTATTCCAGACAACATGCTGATCTACAAAATACAGAAACAACCTGTTTTAGAATACTGTCTCCACATATGGGGTTCAGCAACCACATATTCGTTAATGCTTCTAGATTCCATCAAGAGAGACAGGTCATCCGCCTGGTGAGTGATGCCACACTCGCTAACAGGATAGGTTAGAGAGTAGGTTGACATCATTGGTTGAGATTGATGCTATATCGACCTGGACTATTCAAGCTACGATAGGTTAGATCTATTTTTTGGGGCGTGCCAATTAGCCCCGTCACTCATAGACATGCCATGGACGTGTCACGGAACTGTCACGGAACTGTCAAGGAAGTGTCAAGGAAGTGTCACTGGGCTGGTGGCCGTGAGCGTAGAGTCGCTGGCTGTTGCCCAGGCGGTCCGGGTTCGATCCCCGGCGCGAGCACTGAATTAATTTTCGGTAGTTTCGTTGGGCGGGAGGAGATAGGTGGCCAACCCAACATTCTTGGTACCTAGATATCAATCCTTTGGACTGTCCACGGTTACCAGCCGAGTAGTGCTTCGGATGACACTTAAAAAGCTAAGGTCCCCGTTTTCTTAACTCACACAAGTCTCTGACTTTCGAGGGTTGCTTTGCAACTAAGCTGGCGGTTAAAAACACTTTTTTTAAACAGTGTCAAGGAAGTGTCACGGAACTGTCACGGAACTGTGACACTTCCATGACAACTTCCGTGACAGTTCCTTGACACTTCCTTGACAGTTCCGTGACAGTTCCGTGACACGTCCATGGCATGTCTATGAGTGACGGGGCTAATTGGCACGCCCCAAAAAATAGATCTTACCTATCGTAGCTTGAAAAGTCCAGGTCGATATAGCATCAATCTCAACCAATGATGTCAACCTACTCTCTAACCTATCCTGTTAGCGAGTGTGGCATCACTCACCAGGCGGATGACCTGTCTCTCTTGATGGAATCTAGAAGCATTAACGAATATGTGGTTGCTGAACCCCATATGTGGAGACAGTATTCTAAAACAGGTTGTATCTGTATTTTGTAGATCAGCATGTTGTCTGGAATAAAAATCCTAGTTTTTGTGTTGAAACTTTCGTGATGGATATCCGGGTATCGTATACTGTTTGATTTCAATTCTTGTTCAGGATCAGCATTAGTATCTTCATTTCGGGTAGAAAGAAATGGTACCTTGTGATCATTTCATATCAATGAAATTGGTGAAAAGTTCACCTGACAAGACATATATGATTTTCCCTAATGCATGATAGCCTGTTGGAATATTTTTGTCTATGAAGTTAATTCCTGATTGTTATACGTTATTCAAATGGTTGGTACTATGATAGATGTCGGATTATTATTCTTTCATCACTTGAAGCGTACTAAAGGAAATGCTTATTATGTTCGTGAAACATCGCGCATGCCTAGGGAGGTTGCCAAAAGGAGGTGCAGTATTGAACATTGGTGTATCTTGGAACTACTTCCTTTGGTAAACTCAGTCGTTTTATGAGTTTCGGTAAAGAGTTGTTCAACATATATCTGAAGAGTAACAGATTTTCTGTGATGTTTCAATTTTGTTAATGGAGCGGAAGTATCTGTAGAATAAGGAAAGGTCTCCGACTCTCTCCGACTCATTTGCGATGTTTCAATGTTTTTAAGACTTGGTGAGTGTAGCATCGCCCACCAGGCGCATAGCTAGTCTCCTGGATGGCATCTAGGAGCATCAACGTATATGTGTGAGTGCTGAACCCATATGAGTAAACAGTATTCTTGAACAGGTTGTATCTGTATTTCGTAGAGTAGCTTTTATTCATAATCAGCATTGGGAATCTTTATTTCGGTTCGAAAAGAATACTACCTTGTGATTATTCTATATCGATGAAGTTTGGTAATATTTCGAATGATAGCCTAGATACGATTTTGAATAGAATAGGATACTTAAACTGTCTGGCAATGATAGTAAGAGATATATTAATTTTCGCAGTATACATTAGTCATTTCGAGTATTTTTGTCTAAGACCTCAATAATTTATAATTGGTTTATGTTCTTCATATTTTATTCGGTCAGAATGGTGTGCCATCCTTATATTATGTTATCGAAGCAATATTTCAATCGTGCTGTTTTTGTGATGTTTCCGTCACGTTTTGACGCATGCGTAATATGACTCCTCTTAATTATACATCATCTGAAAAACGCTTCATGTGTCACATGGCATCTGTCAAGTGTCATCTATCTAGCATAATTTGTGACGATGTCGTGCATAAAGTAGAGTATTCTATTCGCGCATCTATTGTCAGTATCATCAAAAAAGCCCAATACTAGCTTTATGGGAGATAACATAAGAATATAGGTTATTCACGGCTCTCCATTCTTTATTGATATCTCGCAAGCATTGAAACTTTGCGTATATCAATGTATTTGCAAATCCTAGTTTTTGTGAAGCAGCGTTCGTGATGGAACTATCTGTCATATACTGTTTGAATTCAATAGTTATCCATAATACGCATAGGGTATCTTTATTTCGGTTGAAAAGAATGGTACCTTATGATTATTCTATATCGATGAAGTTGGGTAATATTTCAAATGATAGCCGAGATATTATATTTTCCATAGTGTACAGGATAACAACCTATTTGAATATTTTTCCTCTGACAATGTTTTTTCATGATTCTGATCTTTCATTTTCTATATGTCAGGTGGAGAATCTAGTTCATTATCATTATTTGATATCGATGAAGTTGGTCGATATTTCGAGCGATAGCTGGGATACGATTCTCCATAATGTATAATAGCCTATTTGAATATTTTTTTTCACGTTTTTCATGTTCTGGTACATTTTCATCAGTTCATATTTTTTTTATCACTTGGAGCGCACGAAAGAAAATCCTAACAAGATTCGAAGAACGTCGTGCATACCTTAAAGGGGATAGGATATTCAATCTAACTGGGAATGTCTCACTTGATGAGAGAGAGAGAGATGATTTTCCAAATATTTTCGTCTTAGAAGTTGATTCCTAATTATTGGTATACGTTGTTTGAATGTTTGGTGCTACAATATGCGTCAGATTATCATTATTATTTATCTCTTGAAGCACACCAAAGCAAATACCTATTATATTCGAAGAAAATCATGCACAGGCTACAACAGGAGGTATAGGTATTAAATTTAAAACTTTTCAAGATCTTAGAAACACTTCCTATAGTAAACTCAGTCATTTAATGAGTTTTGGTAAAGAGTTGCTCGACATATTCAAGATTGGTGGCAACAGAATGCGTTTTCTGAATTTGTTGAGTGCGTCTGACTGGTATTGCTAGCGATGGGATGATAGAAGGAATCTCTGAAAATTATTTTTTGTGTATCTGTAGAAAAGTGGAGGGTCGATGTCTTTTCGGTGATATTACAATGTTGTTTGAGAATCAGTGAGTGTAGAAACACCAATCAGGCGAATGGACTGTATCTCTGAATGAAATCAGAGTATGTATGGATGTTGAACCCTATAATATGTAGGAACAGTACTCTGAAAAATGTCATATCTGTATCTTGTATAGTAGCTTTTTGCGTGAAATAAAAATCATAGTTTTTTCGTTGAAACTTTCGTGATGGATCTCGGTGTCGTAGTATACTGATTGATTCCAATTCTTGTTCAGGATCTTCATATAGTATCTTTATTTCGGGTGAAAATAAATGGTGCCCTGTGATCATTTTATATCAATGAAATTGGCTGAGATTTCGCATTTGGAGATCTTGGAAACACTTCCTATGATGAACTTAGTCGTTTTATGAGTTTTCATTTATGATGTTCAGATGTTTTCTAGAATTAGTGAGTGTGGCATCGCTCATTAGGCGCATGGCTTGTCTCTCTGGTATGGCTCGTCTTTATGTGTGAGTGCTGAACCCCTATAAGGAACAGTATTCTCAAACAGGTCGTATCTGTATTTTGTAGAGAAGTTTCTTGTCTGGAATGAAAATCCCAGTTTCTGTGAAGCAACGTTCGTGATAGAACTTTGTGTCATATGCTGTTTGGATTCGATTGTTATTTATAATGAGCATGGGGCATCTTTATATCGGTTTGAAGAGAATGTCGCCTTGTGATTATTCTATTTTGATGAAGTTGGGGAATATTTCAAATTATAGCCGATATACGATTTTGAATAGGATGGGATACTTAAACTGTCTGGGAATGATGGCAAGAGATATAATAATTTTTCTTCGTGTATATTAGTCTTTTCGAATATTTTTGTCTGAGATCACAATTCATAATTGGTTTATGTTGTTCATATTTCATTTGGTTAGAATGGTACGCCTGTTTTTGTGATGTTTTCGTCACGTTTTGACGCATGCGTGATATGTCTCCTCTTAATTATATAATATCATCTGCAAAACGCCTCATGTGTTGAGTGGTATCTATCAAGTGTCATCTATCTAGCATCATTTGTGAAGATGTCGTAAAGAAAGTAGAGTATTCTATTCGCGCATCTATTGTCGGTATCATTAACAAGTTCCAATACTAGCTTTATGAAAGATAACATGAAAATATAGGTTATTCACGGCTCTCCATTCTTTATTGATATCTCGCAAGCATTGAAACTCTGCGTATATCAATGTATTTGCGTGCTAATCCTTAGGAGTACTATTTATTTTCAATGGTTGATTGTTGGATCTGTCACAGATCGTCGGTAGCCATATTGTTTTCAGATATCACAGTCGAGAACCTATGCATTTGTTATAATGTAAAGTCATACGTCTCTCAAATATTTCATCTGATTCAGGTTTTTAATCGTCCTGTATATTATATTTTTCCTCGTGGTGGTTCATATATTGTTGAAAACATATTTTTTGTCTGCTAAACATGCATTATCAACGTTTAATTGTTATCAGGTCTCCTGTTGACTATCAAGTTTCTATTTCTATATTTGTTCAGTCATATCGTGGACGTTATGTGAAATTTCTCGTCGATTAAATGGTGTTGTTTTTCAAAAATGCCGTTTGTGTGTGAATCATTTGTGATGGTAGTGATGTGTGCTTTCAAAGAATCCTGTATGAAAATAGGAGTATGGCGGTTTTTGTATTATCTGAATTGTCTTCTCACTATTTTCATTCATTATTCGGATTTTCATCGAATCTAAGCCTGCTAAGGTGAAAAAAGCTAAAGGTAAATGCTTTATAACCACATTTTTTTTATATACTGGGCTGTATTGGAATAAGCGTGAAAATTTCGAACCTCGAGACGTTTATACTATCGAATGACATATAGGTGAGGCGAGACCAATTTTACACCTATATAGTTCCACTCTGTAACAATCCTATAACGTTCCATCTACATGAATTTTTTTGTGCTCAATTATTTAGATTGTTTTGATGTTTTCCTGTTTTTGCTCAATTTTCGGGATGCAATTTCCTGTTGATTTGAGGAATTTGAAGATATCTGATATAAGAATATTATATTTCGATGTGCTGAATACATATTATTATTTCAAAAACACCTCGTATAGTTGAAACATATATTTCTGCAGTTATGACCAAGTAACCGTTTCACGATCTATCAGGTCACGTGACTGATGTTCCTGATGAGGATTTTGATGAGAATTGGCCTACGATATATAGGATTTCTATATGACAGAATTATTTTAGGTCTGATCGGGTATGCTTTCATATTTAGATCACCCGAAAAATGATACCCATTTCGCTTCCAGCGGATTACATCCCATCGCACTAAACGCTATCCCCTTGTTCCTCTGACTCTCAAATTACCAGTTTTGGTAGAGAGTTTTTCGACATATTTCATGAACCAACCAGAATACCTCCTATGGTGAAACACTGAGCTGTAATATGAGTTTTAGGTGTAAATAGTTGTTCGATATATTCCAAGGTGGACGGTGAAAGGGTGTTCTTTTCTATGATTTCGATTCCTAAGTACTTTTAAAATTGGCATTATCTACGACTATGTGTTGGCCCTCAAAGCGTAGATTCTTATGTCCAAGTGTCCATCTGCCGTCAACATATTTCGGTCCATAAGCATTATCATAATCTGCACAGTGATATTTATCTAATGCTTGCTCTGATGAATGTGGTTTAGACTCCATGATGTGAACGCTATGGTGTCTGATATACAGCTGAAGACTTTTGAATACATCTGAATACCTCTGAAGACCTCTGAATACCTCTGAAGACATCTGAATACCTCTGAAGGCGTGATCTGAAGACATCTGAAGACATCTGAAGACATCTGAAGGCGTGATCTGAAGACCTCCGAATACCTCTGAATACTTCTATAGGTGTGACCGGAAGACTTCTGACGTCATCTGCCATACGTCAGCTATCTGTTTGCTAAGTCCATCTGAAGTGCGGTGGTCTACTCATGAGTTCTCCTTTATCAAACACCCTGTATATCGACCCTGTTATTGAACGAGTTTTGTTATGCACATTCGAAGAAGTACCTAGATCTAGGGAAAAATCTAATCTGCTTCACATAGGCTCTGATGGCCCGCAAATTGTAACATCCGTAGAATCTAGGGAAAAATTTATGAGAAATATTTCTGAATTTAATGTAAATTTTCCTACAAGATTTGTTATTGATTTCTGTATGTATCTCCGCCGATTTTGACTCAACAATCGCGTTTTATGCTTTATTGTATGGCATTAAAGGTGATTATAGCGGTATTGGTATACCCTTAAACCACCCGCCCATAACCCCTAGCGTCCCTAACCCTTACGAGTTTCGACTGTTGTTTCATGAAAAGATGAGCTGTCTGGGCTTACATCTAATCATCGTATGTCAAATATTCAGCATTATGAGTGAAAGTGTAGGTTATTCACATATCTTGATTTGATTTTGACTAGAATCTTATAGGACATTGTATATTATTCGCGAGTTGAACATCGAAAAGCCCTCGAAGTCTTTTTCCGTGTTTTGTTCAAGAGTTGTTCGACATTTTTGTTTAATATATGCTAGGCATGCCTATAGTAGATAGTTTTTGCAGCGAGTTTCTATTTTCTCATTATCGCCCTATGTGTTTCAATAGCCTTTTTGATTAAAATTGGTAGGTTGTCTCGACTGTGAGTGTTTCTGCCAACAAGCACTGGAAGGTCACGTGATATACGTCATCTGTCAAACATCAAACGTATCATCATTTCAGCGCCATTTTGAACTGGTAGCCATTTTGACGGCCTCTGCTCTTGCCGAGCGCGTCACGTGGTATCCATCAACGTAAATTGAGCGTTTAGTTTCAATGAGCAGCGGAAGGTCACATGTCATCTATCATATGCTATCTGCCATCTGTCATACGTTGGCTGTAATCTATTAAAACTGTGATATATAATTCATGAGACGCCCTGTATATATTTCTTTCAACTCAAACATCCTGTATATTGAATTATTAGGTAGCGGGTAGTCTACTTACAGGTCATCTAGTCACGTCGTGTCATCAATCCTTTGTTAACTGTCAAATGTCTTATGTAATACGTCAGCTGTCTAATCCCGCAAAAGTGGGTGAGGCGTCCAGAATATTTTTTTCTTTAATTGCTATCCAACTCAAACGCCCTGTATATATCATGTTATAGCGGGTAGCCTTTATATGTAGGTCGGAGAGGTATAACGCCTTTTGGGTTCACCCTATATTTTTTTTCCCAACTATTAGCCAACTCATACACCCTGTATATAGCTGTTGACGCCCTGTATATATCATGTTATAGCGGGTAGCCTTTATATGTAGGTAGTCTACTCTTCGGAGAGGTATAACGCCTTTTGGGTTCACCCTATATTTTTTTCCAAACTATTACCCAACTCAAACACCCTGTATATAACCGTTGTTGAAAAATGGAATAAAATGCGCGCCGTTATCTCTAGAACGGATCTATCGCAGTCCAACCGATGATGACGACCCGTTCGCTAGGCCGCGAGTAGCTGTGATTGTCTAGCCTGGTCACGTGGTTTGGAGAAAAGTGGAGGGGAGGGGCTGGACTGAAGTCCACCGACCCCTACTTATGTTCTCCATTCGACCTTTTGTATGGACTCGTCGACGTGAGGCTTTCGGAATATGTTGAACACTTGAGAGGATAACATGATAGCCGAGTGACTTGAGAAATGCTATATTCCGAGTACTGAGTGGGCGGCGGGCGATGTGGTTGATGAATGTCTTCTTGAAGACTGAAGGAGCAGGAACGGGGGTGCGACTCTTATAAACACTCAGGACCATAATTTTTTCAGTTCCAATCGGATGATGACTTCTTCGTTTCGGAAATTGACCAGTTGAAAGTTTTGATCGAGCACTCTGAGCGTGATGTTGTAGATTTCGTTTGTATGGGCAGCGATGGGTAAATAAATGAGGTGATTCGGCGTTTCGTCGATAGCGTAACCAGGGTCAGCATCGATGGCAAATTCGTAGATCGTGTGAGATGGTCTGTCGTTGTAGAAGGCCCCTGAGGTAATGTTACTATCGACATGTATTGTTCGAACTTTTATAATATTCACAGGCTGATCTGACACATGATGAATGTCATTTTCCAAGATTCTCGACGAAAATCCCAATATGTTGGCCAATCTATTGTTTTGAGTGAAATCGATTACATGATGTTTGCAGAAAATTTCACTCTTCAAAGTATCATTATTCGGTTTGAGATAGAAAAGGTCTTCAGGCTCCTGCGATGGAGACAATGACATCATATTTTTCGATGTAGGTGGTAGTACAAGATGCTTTCTGATCAGCTTTTCAATATCTTCAATTTCGTAAGCTCCAGTAGGAATATCAATACTTTTCCTTCGTTTTTTGTCACCGTTTTCGAAATAATAGAACTTTGTTTCTTCCTCGATGTTGGGCACGCTGTTGTACGAATGGAAACTGAGTAGAGCTAAGCCATATTCATAATCGGAATCTAATGGAATTGGAGGTGAAAAATCAATAGAGAGCGTCGAAGAACGACTCTTCAATGTCAATATCAAAGACATGACTGATGGATCAGTGTAGAGGTATGTATAATTTAAATAGTTTGGTTTTCATTTTCATCATTCTAATTTCGAATTCAATAGAAATGTTAAACATAAATGACCACAATTGATCTGATTGTATTTCTGATAGACATCATTATTATAGAATATCTGCACGTTGTTCCGAAATATTCAGCTAATTCCTTCGGCGGTTTCAGACAACCATACGAATCGAAATAATGAACAATATCCCCATGTTTTATATAAGCTACCCAATGGGTACCAGGATTGATGGAGGAATCTAAATTCATGACTGCACACTCACGACGTCGCCATGGGCGGGTAGGTAGCGTGTCTCGCATGAAAACTCCTCGAAAATATGGTATTTTCAGTTGTTTGGCGTATTTTACAATCTCTCCATCATATAATGCTCTATTGGGTAGCTTGGATATTAGTTTTTTTGTTTCTTCAAGAATAATCCAGCTCCACAGCTGCCACCTCCTCCTCCTCCTCCTCTACCACCGCCGCGACCACCACCTCCTCTCTTTTTCAAATACAGTCCATATCCTTTACGTGTTTTACGAAGATACACACCGGAACCCAGATGCTCCATAGCTTGATTGTGACGTTTATCCTCTTCCAGTTTTTTCCTCGCATTCTTGGTATCGATTACTGTCTTTGCGATAGCGCTTGCTCCCCCAGCCAGCGATCCTAAAGCCGATAGGCCTGCAAATGGTGGTATCAATGGTAGGAATCCACCACTTTTTCCTGCGGCAGGCAGAGGTATTATTCTGGGAATTCGAATTTTTTTCCGACCTCCAACTTTTTTTATTGCCTTATGGGCTGCACGCAAAGCTGCTGCAGATGATCTACTCAAACCACTACCTTGATGACTACCACCGTCAGCGTTGCTGTCAAAGGTTTTTTTCAGAGCATTCAGCACATTTTTCACGATTTTGGAGAATGGCTGCTGCTGCTGCTGCTGCTGCTTCGTCACCCCCATGCCAAGTTTACGTTTTGTCTTCATACCGGTGGTGACGGGCCAAGCAGCAGCCTTTTCACCAATTTTCGCGTCTTTTGATTTGACACGTCCCCAAGCTCTATTTTCCAGCACTCGATCAGCCTTATGACGTTCTTCCAAAGTGTTGTTCTGAGAGTAGGCGATATCGTGCTCTTTACAGGCTTCGTCCAAGGGGTTTATGCCTATATCTCCACGTTCTAGTCGTTCTTGTAATTCGGTTCCTGGACCACAATACGAATAACCAGGAAGATGTAATTCGAATGGTAGTTTATTGATGAGTGTATTGACAATACCTTCACCGCGGTAGATCAACATTAAGAATGAGCTCTGATGTTGGAAATCATCTCTATTTATAAAAGCACTCAATGCTCTGTGAATTGTCACACATCATGAGGGTCGTTCAACAGAAAAAGACGCTACCAATCGAAAACTTGGACTACTTGAATGACAGCAGTAGCGAAATCGATCGAGGTAAACATGGTGTCCTCTTACCACACTCATTTCGCGCCATTATTTGTGGTCCAAGTGGATGTGGAAAAACGAATGCTGCACTGTCATTGTTGTTCCATCCCAATGGTGCCAAATTCGAAAACGTCTACGTGTACTCAAAGTCGCTGTACCAACCCAAATACCAGTTGCTTGAGAAGATACTGAGAATGGTCAAAGGTGTTGGATATTTTCCATTCAAAGCTAATGAGGAAATTATGGGCCCCAATGAAGCAAAACCAAATTCCATTTTTATTTTCGATGACATATCGTGTGATTCACAACAGAAAATTCAAGAGTATTATTCCATGTGTCGTCATCGAGGTATCGATGCTATATACATAGGACAGACGTACAGTAAAGCCCCCAAGCAAATGTTGCGCGACAACACCAACCTAGTGGTGCTCTTCAAACAGGATGAGGTGAATTTGAAGCATGTGTTTGATGAACACGTCTCGCCCGACATGACATTCGATCAATTCAAGCGAACTTGTGCGGATTGTTGGAGTGAAAAATATGGTGCAATGGTTATTGTTGAGGATCACGATCTGAACGCAGGTCGCTATCGTCAAGGCTTCGACAAGTTTATAAAAGTATGAACTCGATGTGATAAAGCCTATTTGTCAACATGAAACCACTCAGCAAAGAAGTGGATGTCGTTCGCAAAAATAAAATCAATGAAATAGCCAAGGCTATGAAAAAGAAATATTTAGCTTTGAAATTAGGCAAATCAGAGGAGGATGAAACGTTGCAGAAATTCTTCAAACCTGTATCTGCACCACTGAAAGAAATAATAGCAGCAAACACTTCATTATACAACACAGCCATCAAAAATGAACCTTTGCTACCGAAAAAGGAAGAGAAAGTTCAAAAGGAAGAGGGAGGAGAAGAAGAAGAAGAAGCTTATGGACTACCGTTTCAGAAACTTGAACGTGTTGCTAGTACGAGTGGCGAAAGTTTTGGTGATGAAGTGTTCGAAGGAGATGTAGGAGAAGATGAAGGTGATGTGGAGAGCTTCGATCCTGCAGCTATTGAGGCATATCTGGAACAATATCTTCCAATGAGCGTTCCATTCATGAAAGAACATTGGACAAACAGCGATAAAATAGACAAAATTTATGGTCCCATATATGATTCTAGTAATTCAAAATGGAGGCTTGGTTATGAAGAAATCGATTTTGATGCACGTACTGGCTACATCAAAATTGATGGGAAACAAATTTTGGAACTATCAAAGGCCCATCTGAATGTAAATGGGAAGATCAAACATAGTCCACGATTCAAGTACAGGGAAATCGTTAGACCGTTTTTTCTGCCTCCACCACCACCACCACCACCATCAGCAGCAGCCGCTGCCTCGCAGACAAGAACACGACGTGGTACAACGGGACGGGGCCTAAAGATTCGCCGCGATATCAAGAGCAGAGAACCCATGATGATTACGTACAATACCAAGCCCGTGGAATACATCTATTGGGATGACCCGAATGAGTTGTGTGAACGTTTGAGATTGCTCATAGCATCACAACAAGCGGGAAATACTTCTCTCGACAATGAAATTGTATCCATTATTTCGGAACTGAAGGAGGCAAACATTATACAATAGATATAAGCTTATGAAATATCAGTCATTTCAAAGATGACAATCGATAAGTTCGGACGTAGTTCGGATAGAAAACGAAAACTGGTGGTGATTGCATCAGGAGACGGCGGCTTAGCACATAGTCCTAAAGGCGATATAGATTTCGGTAATTTGAATTTGTGCAATGTCAAAACACCTATTTTGAAGAAGGATGCTGCAAACAAGGATTACGTGGACCAGATAAGAAATAACGTGAAACAGTCCCTAGCGCGAATCCAGACAGATTCATTTTCTACGTTAGGTATATATCCTCAATTAAACACATCGATAAGTAACCTACCTCCATCAATTACCTGGATATTCACTGGGAAGATACATCATTTGATTTCTTAGCAACTTAGTAATCAGTTGGCCGATTCAATATCCACTGGGAGCAGCGAGACAATGTTTAGCATACCTTTCAGTCCATCTGACTTCTATTGTGATAAAGATCTAATGAACGATCGCTACGTCCTGCACTGATTGAATTGTTGGTATAAAAGTGGGGCCGTGGGCACTGTATTATTGTTTACGTTGTTTGGAATTTTCGGGTTATATTACTCAAGTAAAGTTAGCTGGAAGCGGTCTCGGAGCTGTTCTTCCTTTAGGTGATCATCGGTTCTCGTGCGTTCTCGCGCGCCCTCGTGCTGTCAGTCAGGGAACAGTACCTCTTGCACGAAGTGTAGAAATTGTGGGGTAGGGTAAGGTGCGGTATGACACAGAAATGACGCGGATTAAGGTGTGTTCGTGCTTGTGCGGGTTCCGCGAAATTTATGCGAATCGCAAAATATGAAATTCCCAACAGAATTCGACGTTAATACTCAGGCGACCAAAATATACTGGAGATAAGGGTTTTGTTGACATATATAATTTCTTTATTTCTGGTCCCACCATTGATGGAAGTTCATCAAATTGAAGGCACGTTACACGACAGTAATTGAAATATTTATTTGGGTCATTCAGTCGAATTTATCAAATGAGGCTGTACAATCTTTTTATGCATTCAGAAATGCTTCCAACAGTACTTTGCTGATACTGTGAAATTGATTCGTGCAGGCGTGGACATACCTTTATCTGCTGCGCCCTCTCTCCTTGCATTCTGTCCCTAAAGGGATCGTCCCAGGTAATTTTGAATCGATGACCAGTGGATGACTTTGAGTGGGTGTTCTGTCTTTCGCTAGCTCTCTCTCTCTCTCTGAAAAGTGGCTTGATTGCGTTTGACTGGCGTCTTCAGAATTATATTTGATTTTCATAATCATCTTTAATTAGGATTATGTTCTGAGGCCGCCATTTAGTGATTTGGGTAGTGATAATTTGTGTGATTCAACGTGTGTTGAAATTTTTGATCGATGACCCAAATCTTTCTCTTGTGAGGATATATTGTCGCCGCAACATTCCATAACCTCACTGGACATCGTGAAGTAATTGACGAGATGGAGAAGTCCTGATTGCAGCGCCTTAGGGACTGGCTAGATTTCCGATCATCCGTCAAATAGGACTGTCTGAAACTCTAGAAGCTAGATTGGACACTGTCTAGAGGCTAGGTTGGTCACTTTGGAAAACCTGGAAAAACTCTGGTGCCTGATAGAAAGAAACCCCGATTTTGAGGGGTTTTAGTTGCGGGTTTGGTTCTGGGACCAAGATTTCCTCGGGTTCGTCAACCCCAAGTACTCGGTGAGGACTATACAGGGTGGCCCCAATCGTAGTCTACATAAGGCGTCCCATGTGAAGCCCCTACCAGGTGGAGCACGTGGACTCTATACAGGGTGAACCAGTTAGAGCCTATACAGGGTGGCCCGGTCTAGGGCTATACAGGGTGTTCCTGATTCTGCAGTCGCCGAGGGAATTTTGGTGATGTTGACTTTATGTTGAAGTGTTGTTGAAATTTATTTGTGCTCTCCCCATTCTACTGACCTCTCCCTTATGATTTTGCTCAACCGGGATATTTGATTATTATGTTTATGATATTTAAATGACTTGTACCTGTTCTGCGAAACGATAAGCTACCATTAGGGTTTATGAATATCTGCGCATGCGCCTGAGCTCAAGCGACGCATTTACCCCGCACCCTACTTGAATTATTCTTTTCTCCTGAACGCTTCGCGGAATGGTTCATTAACTTCAAACTAACTTAGCCGTTGTTTGTTTATTTTGGTTGAAGGTCATAAGGGTGACCGCATCCCCTCGGTATAGGGTTATTATTTTGTGAGTCATTAAATGGGGAATTCTTAAGGAACTGTCTTGCATTTATTTTCATTTGTTGGCCCATACAACCTTAGGTTTGATAGACTACCACTTGGTAATTTGTGGTAGTCTGTAACGTGCACATTGGGTGTTAGTGGAGGTAATCGAATTACCTGGCGCCCATTTATCGAACCCTCCCATCTCCACTGAAACGCTAGCCGAAGACCTTGGACCCTCGGGTTAATTTCAAGGTTACATTTTTGGCGCCCAACGTGGGGCCTTGTTTTCCTAACTAGTGTCAAAATATTGGTCAAGACAGTTCAGTTGTAGTGGTGGAAAAAAAAATTTTTTTTTTTTTTTTTTTGCTTAGATTTCTCCAACTTGGTTTATTTTTTTTTCTTGTCACCTGGTAACTGTATTTGTTTAACTTGGTTGAAAAGAGTTCATCATGTCTCTAGGAATGAAGATTAATAGATTGAATTCAGAGGAACTCTCTTATGAACTCAAGATAAGAGGGATTGCCCTTGGTACAGTAGAGGAGATGCGACACTCTTTGACCATGGCGATGAGACTTGAGAAATCCGGAGATAGTATCAAATACCCCAAATATCCCTTCACCGTGGAGGAGGATGAACTGGCCATTGAGAGTAAATTATTAGAATTAGACCCACTCATTAAGGCATTTAACGATTTGGCTACTAGTACTCAATTTGCTAAGCTCCAAACTAAACTAACCCATGTTTTGAATCGCATCGAGCATCTTGATGAGGATAAGTCGGATAAGCGCCCACACTTCCTGGCAAAAGCTCTAGCTTTCCTTAGTGACTTGTAAAAGAAAGCTGATGATTTGGCCAAAATAGACATTCCACCTCAAGTTAGTATTTTGGGGCAGAGTAATTTTGGTAGTTCTATTCCTCCAGCACGTAGGTCCTCGAGTGCTGCGCCATCTCCTACTCGGGCTAGCACAAGCCAGGTTAAACCGGTGTTGCCCATCAAATGGGACTGTAAGTTCTCAGGAGACAAGAAGGGACTTTCACTTAGCGCATTTTTGGAGCGGATCGAGGAGCTCAGAATTGCTAGGCACGTTACTAAACAAACCTTGCTTGAATCTGGTATAGATCTTTTTAGTGGTAGGGCCTACCAATTCTATCTTGCCTATCGTGATGAAGTAGCTAATTGGGATGAATTTGTGAACTTATTAAGGGAAGAGTACTTATCATCAGATTATAATGAAAAATTGTTTGATGAACTACGTAAGCGCACTCAGGGGGCCGATGAGTCCATTGGCATATATATTGCGGTCATGACAGGCTATTTCAATAGGTTGACATGCCCTCTGACGGAGGCTATGAAACTCAAGATTTTGCTGAAAAATATTGCCCCTTTCTATCAAAACCAATTAGGTCTGGTCGACATCACATCGATTTCTCAGTTACGTGAGTTGTGTAGGCGCCTTGAAGCCAGGAAGGAGTCGGTGGAGAATTTCGTAGCTCCCTCAAGAAGAACTTGCACTCTGGAACCTGATCTAGCATATGTAGACGTTGCCGAGGCTTTTGTTGATGATTCTCGTGATTGTGTTCCTGTCGCTTCCAGTCAAGTAGGTAGGCAGCAGGAGGCTCCGGCAAATGACATAATATGTTTCAGGTGTAACAAGCCAGGACATAGGGCAATTGGTTGTACGGTTCGCAGTGGTATGTTCTGTTATCGTTGCAAGAGGGAGGGGGTCACGGTTAGGAGCTGTCCAGATTGTTCCAGGCAGGGAAACGGCAACCGGCGCTCCTAAGGAATCGAGGTAGGTGTGCCGGAGGTGGTGACTCGATTGAAAAACTTCAAGTTATATTAGATTATGTACTGGATCAGGCGGCCGGGGACGAACGACCTTATTTGAAAGTGGACATACTAGGAAAGCAGATATTAGGGTTGTTGGACTCTGGGGCGTCCCGCACGATACTTGGTGGTAGAGGGATGGATGTAGTGCGTGAGTTGGGGTTGCCTCTAGATCGAAGCAAGACCACGGTTTGTTCGGTGGCCAATGGTAATCGCTGTGCCAGTATAGGTGTGGTTGAGCTCCCTGTATCGGTGAAAGGGTGTGTAAAATTGATAGAGGCCATAGTTGTCCCTGAGTTGTCCCATGTATTAATCCTGGGCACTGACTTCTGGAGGACCATGGGAATCGTCCCAAATCTTCGCCAGAACGAATGGCACTTCTCTAAAGACCCCGTCCTGGTTAATGCTGTGGAACATGTGAGTGGGCAAACTCATTTGACGGCCTTGGAGAAAATGAGATTGCAGGCTGTATTGGATCGCAACATGTCGTTAATGGGTGGAGGTCTCGGTTGTACCACGAAGGCTGAGCATGTTATCCACACTGATAGTCCCCCCATAAAGCAGCGGTATTATCGTGTAAACCCTGTTGTACAGAATCAGATAGACAAGGAACTTCAGGAGATGTTAGAGTTAGGGATAGTGGAACCATCTAATAGTCCTTGGTCTTCTCCCATCCTACTGGTTAAGAAGAAGGACGACTCATATAGATTTTGTGTGGACTATAGGAAGCTCAACGCTGTGACAGTTCGAGATAGTTATCCACTACCCCTGGTGTCTGATACACTGGATAAGCTCCGGGATGCCAAGTATCTATCCAGCCTGGATGTGAAATCAGCCTATTGGCAGGTACCTATGGCAGAAACTTCGAAACAATATACGGCCTTCACCGTGCCGAATCGTGGGCTATTTCAGTTCCGACGGATGCCGTTTGGTCTGCATAATGCCCCTGCTACGTGGCAAAGGCTAATAGATACCGTGTTAGGTCATGACCTTGAGCCCTACTTATTTGTATATCTAGATGACGTAGTAATTGTCACCCAAACGTTGGAACAGCACCTGACAGTGTTGGAAGAGGTGTTTCGTAGGTTGAGAGAGGCCAACATCACAGTTAGCATCGATAAGTGTCAATTTTGTCGCCCGGAAATGAAGTATCTAGGTTATGTCGTGGATAGGAATGGCTTACATGTTGACCCAGAAAAGGTGAGTGCAATGCTAGAACTTCCTACTCCGACAAATGTCAGCGAGGTCCGCCGGATTGTTGGAACTTTCTCGTGGTATCGGCGCTTCGTCCCTGATTTTTCTTCCATCATAGCCCCAATTACGGGCCTGCTTCGTAAGGGTTGCAAGTTTAGTTGGACGGATGAATGTGCTAACTCCCTTCGTCGGATTAAGGAGTGTTTGGTGGCAGCACCGATTCTGAGCTGTCCAGATTATGAGAAGCCATTCGAAGTGCAGACGGATGCCTCTGGTTATGGGGTGGGAGCCGTCCTGACTCAGCCGTATCCCGATGGCGATAGGGTTATTTGCTACATCAGCCGTTCACTCACACGGCAGGAACGGAACTTCACGACCACGGAACGCGAATGCCTGGCTGTACTATGGGCGGTGGAGAAGCTTAGACCGTACCTGGAGGGTGTGGCTTTCACGGTAGTCACCGACCATTATAGTCTCCTCTGGCTTCAAACACTTAAGGACCTGACTGGACGTTTGGCTCGTTGGGCTGTCAGGCTCCAACAATATGATTTTAAGGTTGTTCATAGGAAGGGACGGGACCATATTGTTCCGGATACATTGTCTAGGGCCGTTCCGGTTATCGATGCTGTGGAGGACGGGAATTCCGACACTAAATTTGAGTTCGAAGATGATCGCTGGTATTGTAGAATGTTGGAAAGTGTCAGGAGGAATCCGTTGAAGTTCGCTGGTTGGAGGGAGACAAATGGTCGTCTTTGGAAACATTCGCCCTCTCCATACCCAGAGTTGTCTCCACCTGTAGATTCTTGGAAATTAGTAGTTCCAAAACGTGAACGTCCAGCAATCGTTACTGCGGCCCATGAACCTCCAACTTCTGGTCATGTTGGAGTCTACAAGACACTGGCGAGGGTGGCTACGCAATATTATTGGCCTAAGATGAGGTTTGACATCTCCAAACATGTCCGCCATTGTGCTGTCTGCGCGGCTTACAAGGTGTCCAATGATCTTCCTACCGACAAGATGGTTTCGAATCCGAAAGTTGATAGGCCCTGGGAGATGATTTCCACGGACCTGATGGGTCCTTTACCGAGGTCGAAACGTGGTAACTCGTATATATTGGTGGTGACGGACTATCTTAGCAAATTTCCCCTCTTGTTTCCCCTCCGAAAGGCAACGAAGGAGGCGATCATCCGCAAGTTGGAAGATGAAGTATTTTTGATATTTGGTGTCCCTAAGGTGATAATTTGTGACAATGGGCCACAATATCGAAGTAAGGAATTTGGTAAATTTGCTGAAAGCTATCAGTGTCGAATCAGGTTCAATGCTCACTATCTCCCACGAGCCAATCCAACTGAAAGGGTGAATCGTTCCATCAAGACCATGTTGGCTATGTATGTGTCAGACAACCATCGAAGTTGGGATGAAAGTCTCACTAAAATCGGGTGTGCCCTTCGAACATCGAAACATGAGGTAACCAAACTCACGCCATTCTTCATCAACTTCGGTAGGGACATGAAACTCTCAGGGGGTGACTATGTGTCTAGTAGAGAAGTAGGCATCGAGGACGGTACAACGGAGTGTGTCAGTAGCAAGAATGAGTCTTTTAGGAGGATGTTTCAGGAAGTACGTGAACGCCTTGAGGTAGCTGGGAAAAAGGCGTGCGATAAATATAATCTTAGACGTCGTCACGTTGAGTACTTCCCGAATCAGTTGGTTTGGAAAAAGAACTACGTCCTCTCAGATGCAGCCAAGTATTTCAACCAGAAGTTGGCTCCTAAGTATGTCGGACCCTTCGTGATACACAAACGAATTTCACCTTGGACCTATGAACTGCGGGATGCGGCCGGGAATGTGAAAGGTACCTGGCACACGAAAGACCTCAAGCCTAGTCCGGATGATGAGTAGACCTCGTGAACATGGGCTCTGCAGGAAGGGGCCTGAGAATACTCCTGCCGGGGTATGACCAGCCGGTGGGTAAAAGTCCCACAACTGGCCACCCTCAAACCTTTTTGATCTGGTTCCCAATTAGTAGGTTATCACGGTGTTTGGTATTGAATCATGTTCCCGCTGGGTCTAGCAGTTCATGGCTTCTGGACAGTGATATTGTTCCTCCCGTTCTCGTCTCGTGTCTATCTGTTATGTAGGGTAGCCGTTGTTTCTTGGGTGGTGAGGTGATCGACAGGCGACCTCAAAATTTTACTTGATTTTCGAAATCTTCCTTTACTGGGATTACATTTTGAGGGTGCCATTTACTGATTTGGGAATTGTTAGTTTCGTGGCTTGACGTGTGTTGACATTTTTGTCCCAAATCTATCTCTTTGGAGGATCTGATGTCGTGACGCCACCGCCATCTTTGCACCGACGGTCTACATATCGCTGTGTCGGGGCGGGGGTGGGATGTCTTGGAACACATAGTTTCGAGATAATCGACATTTAAGTTTTACATTGGGGATGTCTTGAAGCGTATAGTGTCGAGATATTCGACATTGAAGTTTTACATTGGTCTCTGGGTACTCTCCCTATACTTCAGCAATATTTTCTCATACTCATAATCGAAACTGTTTCAAGATGTCGGGCCCTTGTTCTGGCACGGTGATATCGTAGGTACAGTTTGTACTGCCAATAGAGAGTTAGGAGTCCCTCGGGTTGAACCGTAGTTGGTATTCGAGAAGTCTATGATCGTAGTCACCTACTCCGAGCCGTTCATGCACCGTTTGGGTGTTTAAATATATTTTTTTGTTTATTTGCGCGAGGGTTTTTGTTTGGTAGGGACCTATTCGTAGTGGGGGCGGGCAGGTCGCGTTCCCGGTTTCAGGGTTACGTGCTCGGGGCTGGAGAGCGAATCCAGGAGCTGACCGGTCGACGGAATCGCGAGTTGCCTACGGGCGCCCGTCACTATGGCCCGTCAGTACTCCTGAATTCGGTCAAAGGTCCCTGGGCCGAGGGAGCGCGGGATTGTCCGCCGCATTGCGTTGTGGAACAATCCCGAATGTTTTGTTTGATCTCGCACCGGCATCAGCGCCGTTTCAGGGTGGTGGGCCCTCCTGTCCACTAGGGTTGAACTGGCAATCCTTGGGGTTACCCCTAAATCAAAATTTGATTTTACATTTTCGGCTTTCCATTGCGGGTGTCCAGTGCGGCACGGATGGCGGGCTCGGTCGGCCGTGCGCGTGTCGGCGCGTCTGAGGGTTGCTGATGTAATGTCGACCAGAGGGCTGGTCCACGACGCGTCTGACATCTTCGCGAGGGCCCCTCTGAGGCTCCCTTGGAACGCCGACACTCGGGCGATCGTCGGGATCATCCATCTGTGGGGCGACTGGGACCCAAGATGTCTTAGGACATATCTTGTACCAAGAAGGGTACAAGTTTGAGTGGGGGATAACGGGGGTGATAGCAGTTCTGAGTTCCCGGTTTGCACATGTGCGCTTGGGGTGTAGAATTCCGTGTATTCGTTATTTGGGCCTTTCGTAGTTACTCGGATTGGCAATTTTTTGTTGTTGTTTATTTGCGCGAGGGTTTTTGTTTGGTAGGGACCTATTCGTAGTGGGGGCGGGCAGGTCGCGTTCCCGGTTTCAGAGTTACGTGCTCGGGGCTGGAGAACGAATCCAGGAGCTGACCGGTCGACGGAATCGCGAGTTGCCTACGGGCGCCCGTCACTATGGCCCGTCAGTACTCCTGAATTCGGTCAAAGGTCCCTGGGCCGAGGGAGCGCGGGATTGTCCGCCGCACTGCGTTGTGGAACAATCCCGAATGTTTTGTTGGATCTCGCACCGGCATCAGCGCCGTTTCAGGGTGGTGGGCCCTCCTGTCCACTAGGGTTGTACTGGCAGTCCTTGGGCTTGCCCTAAATCAAAATTTATTTTACATGTTTCGGCTTCCATGGCGGGTGACCAGTGCGGCATGGATGGCGGGCTCGGTCGGCCGAGCGCGTGTCGGCGCGTCTGAGGGTTGCTGATGTAACGTCGACCAGAGGGCTGGTCCACGACGCGTCTGACATCTTCGCGAGGGCCCCTCTGAGGCTCCCTTGGAACGCCGTCACTCGGGCGATCGTCAGGGTCATCCATCTGTGGGGCGACTGGGGCCCAAGATGTCTCAGGACATATCTTGTACCCAGGGGGTACCTGGTACAAGTTTCAAGGGGGTATAGATAGTAGGAATTTTAGTTTGTTTTGAGTCTAGGGAAAAATTTGCGGGCAAATTTCTTGAAGTAGGGGGGGGATTTGTAACGTTCATTTTCTACGTTAGGTATATATCCTCAATTAAACACATCGATAAGTAACCTACCTCCATCAATTACCTGGATATTCACTGGGAAGATACATCATTTGATTTCTTAGCAACTTAGTAATCAGTTGGCCGATTCAATATCCACTGGGAGCAGCGAGACAATGTTTAGCATACCTTTCAGTCCATCTGACTTCTATTGTGATAAAGATCTAATGAACGATCGCTACGTCCTGCACTGATTGAATTGTTGGTATAAAAGTGGGGCCGTGGGCACTGTATTATTGTTTACGTTGTTTGGAATTTTCGGGTTATATTACTCAAGTAAAGTTAGCTGGAAGCGGTCTCGGAGCTGTTCTTCCTTTAGGTGATCATCGGTTCTCGTGCGTTCTCGCGCGCCCTCGTGCTGTCAGTCAGGGAACAGTACCTCTTGCACGAAGTGTAGAAATTGTGGGGTAGGGTAAGGTGCGGTATGACACAGAAATGACGCGGATTAAGGTGTGTTCGTGCTTGTGCGGGTTCCGCGAAATTTATGCGAATCGCAAAATATGAAATTCCCAACAGAATTCGACGTTAATACTCAGGCGACCAAAATATACTGGAGATAAGGGTTTTGTTGACATATATAATTTCTTTATTTCTGGTCCCACCATTGATGGAAGTTCATCAAATTGAAGGCACGTTACACGACAGTAATTGAAATATTTATTTGGGTCATTCAGTCGAATTTATCAAATGAGGCTGTACAATCTTTTTATGCATTCAGAAATGCTTCCAACAGTACTTTGCTGATACTGTGAAATTGATTCGTGCAGGCGTGGACATACCTTTATCTGCTGCGCCCTCTCTCCTTGCATTCTGTCCCTAAAGGGATCGTCCCAGGTAATTTTGAATCGATGACCAGTGGATGACTTTGAGTGGGTGTTCTGTCTTTCGCTAGCTCTCTCTCTCTCTCTGAAAAGTGGCTTGATTGCGTTTGACTGGCGTCTTCAGAATTATATTTGATTTTCATAATCATCTTTAATTAGGATTATGTTCTGAGGCCGCCATTTAGTGATTTGGGTAGTGATAATTTGTGTGATTCAACGTGTGTTGAAATTTTTGATCGATGACCCAAATCTTTCTCTTGTGAGGATATATTGTCGCCGCAACATTCCATAACCTCACTGGACATCGTGAAGTAATTGACGAGATGGAGAAGTCCTGATTGCAGCGCCTTAGGGACTGGCTAGATTTCCGATCATCCGTCAAATAGGACTGTCTGAAACTCTAGAAGCTAGATTGGACACTGTCTAGAGGCTAGGTTGGTCACTTTGGAAAACCTGGAAAAACTCTGGTGCCTGATAGAAAGAAACCCCGATTTTGAGGGGTTTTAGTTGCGGGTTTGGTTCTGGGACCAAGATTTCCTCGGGTTCGTCAACCCCAAGTACTCGGTGAGGACTATACAGGGTGGCCCAATCGTAGTCTACATAAGGTGTCCCATGTGAAGCCCCTACCAGGTGGATCACGTGGACTCTATACAGGGTGAACCAGTTAGAGCCTATACAGGGTGGCCCGGTCTAGGGCTATACAGGGTGTTCCTGATTCTGCAGTCGCCGAGGGAATTTTGGTGATGTTGACTTTATGTTGGAAGTGTTGTTGAATTTATTTGTGCTCTCCCCATTCTACTGACCTCTCCCTTATGAATTTGCTCAACCGGGATATTTGATTATTATGTTTATGATATTTAAATGACTTGTACCTGTTCTGCGAAACGATAAGCTACCATTAGGGTTTATGAATATCTGCGCATGCGCCTGAGCTCAAGCGACGCATTTACCCCGCACCCTACTTGAATTATTCTTTTCTCCTGAACGCTTCGCGGAATGGTTCATTAACTTCAAACTAACTTAGCCGTTGTTTGTTTATTTTGGTTGAAGGTCATAAGGGTGACCGCATCCCCTCGGTATAGGGTTATTATTTTGTGAGTCATTAAATGGGGAATTCTTAAGGAACTGTCTTGCATTTATTTTCATTTGTTGGCCCATACAACCTTAGGTTTGATAGACTACCACTTGGTAATTTGTGGTAGTCTGTAACGTGCACATTGGGTGTTAGTGGAGGTAATCGAATTACCTGGCGCCCATTTATCGAACCCTCCCATCTCCACTGAAACGCTAGCCGAAGACCTTGGACCCTCGGGTTAATTTCAAGGTTACAAGTGCAACTGACGAGTATGTCAAAAGAGACAAGTTCACAAAAGTGAATGATTCTCAGAATACCCAGTTGGTGGAGTTGACCACCAAGGTGCAGAATACAGCTATGCAAATGACACATTTCCTCAAAGAATCGTTGCCCAAACTAGAAAAAGATGTGAACTCGAATGCAAAGGGCATAGCAGAAGTTTTGAAATTACTCGAAGATAATACTAAAAGTATAAGTACTCTGAAGAATGAGCAGCAACAAAGTTATCAGACAGTGATTCAGCTGGCTGATAATATTGCTCAGATCGGAGATGGACTCGCAAAGAACGTGTATCAGACCGTTGATCCGAAAACACCAATGACAAGCAAAGTAGTGTCTATGAAAAATACATAAATACAATGTTTGTCTTCAACTGTGTCATTCTATTACCTCCTTACCTCCCTTCCCCCCATATATATATATACTATGTCACAATCTCAGGAAAAAATCAAACTTGTCAATGAGCTACATAAACCTGCTCGTAAAAACTATCCACATCGACGTACTATCATTAAAGGCATAGATGACTTATAGCAAATGGATCTGGCTGAAATGCGTCAGTATGCAGCACATCAAAATCGGAATTTCAAACTAATAATGGTGGTGATTGATTGTTCTTCCAAATACGTTTGGACTCGCCCATTGAAAACGAAAACCGGTGAGGAAATAACGAAAACGTTTGCAGATATTTTGACGCACACAAAACGTTGTCCGAAAAATCTGCAAACAGATCAAGGAACGGAATTTTACAATAGCAAATTTCGCAGTTTGCTGAAAACGTACAACATCAATCATTATAGTACTTACAGCATCAAGAAAGCAAGCATAGCGGAACGTGTAATCAGGACATTGAAAGAGAAATTATTCAAATATTTCAGCCTGAACGGCACCTACAAATGGATAGACGTATTACCTACCATTACGAAAACCTACAATGATACACGTCACAGTAAGATTGGATGCAAACCATCTGAAGTCAACAAATCCAACGAGAAGCAAATTCTGAGCAGATCGTTTACTCACTTGAAAATTGCTGGCCCGCGAAAACTCAAACTAGGTGACGTTGTTCGCATAAGCAAAGCTAAGCATGTGTTCGAAAAAGGATACACGCCAAATTGGACTACTGAACTATTCAAAATCATCAAATGCAAAATAACCAATCCTGCCACCTACATGCTGGAAGACATGCATGGTTCACCAATTAGTGGCGCTTTCTATGAAGAAGAATTACAGAAAACTGCAAACCCCGACATCTATCTGGTTGAAAAGGTGCTGAGAAAGAAGGGGAAAAAAATGTACGTCAAATGGTTAGGTTTAGACGCCAAACACAACAGCTGGATCGAGAACGCTGATTTAGTATAGGATTTTATGGGAAATACGAACAGTTTCACATGTTTTATGGGGCCTTCTGCTGTGTGTGTGTGTATGTGTGTGTGAGTCAATACCACTTACTGGAAAAACAAAAAAAATCATATCAGTATCTCATGTGATTTCCAAGTATAAATAATGTCATACGTCTGAACGGCATTTCAGTAGAGAGTTCAAGATGTCTCATGTTAGTGGTGATAATATTAGCAATTGCAGCTGCATCAGTAGTGCTGAAATGGAGTTTGATGATAGCAGTAATAGTAGTGGTGATTATGAACAAACTCTTGAGGCTATCAATCGCGCCTTGAACAAGTATGAAAATGCAGCTCATCAAGAATTCGATGATGTGGGTGCTAATCACACCGGGATGATTCGGTATGAAATCAAAGCACAAAGTGAAAATCCTTCGTTGTTGATGGTGTTTCCTATGCCCTGCTATGAAATCCGATGTGGTATCAGTCCTACGAGAGATTTCTGCACCTGTGTGATTCTAAAACAACGATTTTCACCAAAACAAATATCTTTCAACACATACGAGTGGGTCACCAGCATAGACACATTGACGGACGTCAAGCAATCCTTCTTCAGAGCCGCACTAAGCACCCAGGGTAACAGCAGCTATCCAGATGGCTATGAACCTGTGATGAAAAAGTGTAACAGCAGCTACCCAGATGACTATGAACCTGTGATGAAAAAGTGTGGGGACTTTGTGACTTCACATCAATTCATGGAAAGCGGTGTGAAACAAATTTCCATTCACAAAGATGCCACCGAAATGACCTTGAATGAAGAGGACGCCACGGAAATTTCAAAAACACATGTGGGTGTGGTATCTAATCGACTTGCCATGTTGAATGCCTTGGATTTTCATGGTTATTTCTACAATGTTTCCAACATTGCCAGCACATGGTTGTATGAAAATAAAACTATTTTGTCATTTAAAGAAATCATTACTGGGCTTTGTGAGGCATCTTTTGCAGACAGCATTCGTGCTAGTGCTCTACGAAAATATTTATTCTATTACGATTCTCAAAATTGATGTACTTGTAAATAATTTCATGTAATAAATGATTGAATGCTTGTACTGGTTTTGTTTCACATCAATAGTCACCATGATGATGTGCGGCTATGTATAGAATGAATGAAGCACAAAGATTTTCTCTAATATGTTTTTTAATTCATGATTCAACGAAACAACAGCATGACAATGAAAAAATACATATACTACCTATCTACCTACCAGTTCAACACCTAGCTAATGCAATTTTTCTCATATTCATAATACCAATATTGCGTGAACACTCTGTAGCTTAATTAAAAGCGCAAAGTTTCTTGAATGTTCAACCTCTCTAGCTCATGACATTTTCCCTATATTCATAATACCAATATTGTATGAACACTCTGTAGCTTGATTAAAAGCGCAAAGTTTCTTGAATGTTCAACCTCTCTAGCTCATGAATTTTTTTCCTATATTCATAAAACGAATATTGTATGAAACTGCAATATAAAAAAATCTATAATGCTGCATATCTTGATTGAAGCGTAAAGTTTCTTGACTATATCTATATTTTCTCATGAAATCATCATTACACTACAAAATATTTATTTGAAATTACATGAAGCTGCCAAAAAAATTATATGAAAGATTCTATATAATACAGAAAAAATCTAAGAAGAAAAATAATATATGAGTAACATTTTTTCGTTTCTGATCAAAACTATATATTGGTGAAACACAATCAGCAAAATTTTGCTTTCTTATATTTATGAAGATCGTGAATGCATTCATCACGATCTTTCAACTCAAACAAAACATTGTGAAAATCATTTTGCCACCAATTAGACTTGTTGCGGTATAGATCGTGAATTTCATTGCTAGTGATAATTGTATGCTCACTATCAGTGCTGAAATTTAATTCTTTGTCTTGAAATTCTTTTATCATCGTGGCGAATGATTTCTTACACGTTTTACAAACAGATAAATTAAACTCTTCAATTTTGTAACATTTTTTCAGTGAACAATAACAATCCTTGTCGCAAGAAGCCTCTGAATTATAAACATCTAATAGTGCCTTTCGAAAATCTGAAGGAAGGTCGATGTCATAGTAGTATTGATCTGGAAAATCCAGCAGAATCAAGTCGTTGTAAGGCACTGTTTCTTGATTAATTTTGAGCCATTTGTACTTTGCGAAATTTTTCACCACTCGTCCAGTTATTGGCGGGGGTAGGGGGGATCTGAGAATGAAGCCGAGTACTGATTTCATGTTTTCACATACAGCTTTGATACACATGTCTTGTAGATTCATTTTTTTTTTTCTGTAATGAAAAATAATGAAGAAATTAATTCAAGGTTTTGTGTCCCCAGGGCAAAGTGTCAAACGAATCGTCGTTCATAATTTTTCAGTTATCGTCATGTGGACTCAGACCTTTTTTACATTGCTCGATGGAGTAAACATCATGGGCGTAAGAACGAATTGTTTGTTGGGTTATAGTCTTCTCTTTTTTATCTTTCAAACATTCTACATAATCTTCAAATGATAATTTATTCTTAACTATGCATTTTTTGACTCCCTTTGACTTTTTAGTTATTTCGAAATTTTTCAATTCACTATCCAATCGTTCTTTATTCAGTCCTTTCCTCTCTAAACGTTTCCTTTCTTTTTCAATGTCTTCATTGGTTGTTTCCAATTTATAGCTATACATTTTGGCTCGCAACCCTGCGAAATGAGAAATTATCCTTCCGCAGGATTCGTCCTTTAATAAACCCAATACCTTTTTATTGACTTGAGGAATTCCATAAACATTTTCAGGAGCATAGTCCGATGTATCGAATCTTTCTATATTCCGAGCAATCACTTCCCTATATACATCGTCACACGTAATTTCATAAATGAAACTATCTGTGTCGGTGTACATCAGCTTTGCAATTTTCTCCGCCTATATCCAATTTTTTTATGAAATTATAATGGAAATCGTACATGACAATCTTGGATAAATCGAGAATAGACATACCAATGTACAGAAGCTTGTTGAAAATTAACTCTGACTTTTTCAATTCAACAGCTACGAGGTCCTTATCGAAAATTGTTCGATTCTGAAATCTAGGACTAGCAATTAAATTTTTGATGCCATAACGGCCTTCATACTTTCGCACCAATTTTACAACGCGGTGATTGCGAATATTCTGCATTGTTTTCCCAAACACCGCATTGTTCATTAATTTATAAAGGTCTTTCTCAAAGGTGCTCGTAGCCATAGTCCTCAATCGCGTATTCAAATCGATATATGGTTTTAAAAATGGAGACTGAACGAATTTTAAGACTTTATGGATTTTTGTCAATTTCAATCCATGCTGCAGAGCTTGCTTCAAGTTTCTATAGTGTAGGGTGTATTGTTTTTTGTTATGAAGGGTGGCCATCAATTTTGATAATTTGGAATTGGGTGGAATGCGATGTTCAGGACAAAATGGGAAATCTTTGTGCAAATCGTGTAGCCTCTCAGGATATTCCAAATCGACTTGAAGAATATAACCTTCATCGGCATCATCAGCAATTTGAGTGACATCAATGTTGGTGTCATCAACCCAAGTGAAGCCTCCATAGGGGAGCGGTTCACTCATAGCTTTATCATACAAATTGTTCACGTCAAGGTAAAGCAGATATTTTGACGTTTTTCAGGATCATAATTAATCTGATATTTATTATTCGCCTCACTGTATCTACTACAGCAAACCGATAAACCTCCTCGTATTGCTTCTTCTACAAACATGACCATGTCTATATCTTTCAGAATTTGTAATTTACACCCTGTATATATGAGCATACAATCCCAAGTATACCCCGGCATGGTGTAATACCAGGCTGGGTCGAGAGAGTACGTTTTCAGTGAGGATTCGCGAAACTTTTCCATTATGTCGGCGAGAAGAAGAATATCAGTACGCATGTACAAGTCGCTATATTTCCCAAGTGTCTTAATTTCGAAAGCCGCCCAAACGTTTCGAGCGTGAGCATAATCAACATCAGAAATATTTTCATCGTATAATCTATTGTGAAAATTTTGAATAGAAGGCAAGTCAGTTTCATTCAATTTTTGTTCACGATCAATATAGTCATAGGGAAAAACGCCTTTTCTTGTAAGCAACTGAAATTGGCTTTTATTCACACTACTAAATTCTTTTTTCAAAATTATCAAATCAGCAATATTCAGGGTTTTTGTGAGAGCATCGAGACCTGCTCCCAGAAAACGAAATGAGTCAATAAATCTGAATTTGATATCGGTTTCAGAATCATGCTGAGTAAAAGATATGTATTTCTCCTTGTTTACTGGAAGCACAGTTATACGTCCACGCTTGGAAATGTCCCGAATTTGGAAATGTGAGTCATATCCTGAGAGGTTGTGAAAAGCTATTGGTACAACAAACTGTTTTTTAAAGTTGATGTTGCATGGAGCTTGGTGCGCAAGACCCCTAAATTCGCCCGTGAAATGATTATGTTCGCGTACGACAATGTCTTTTTCCTCGAATTTTTTCTCACAAATATGGCAAACATCAGTTGCGACGCCACTGGTGTTACCCGGCTTCACCACCATTGGAACGATATTTTTAATTTTAGATTGCACTAATTTGGCAACGTCAGACATTTCTTTCGCAAACCAATCCATGCAATCCTCGCCCCGATAACTTTTATAAAATGAAAGTGAATCATCATAGGCACATTTTAAGTAATACCCAGCACTATAGGTCTTATGGTGCTGGTACTTTAAAGTTGTTTTAGATATTTTTGAATTGAATTTTTGTAATAGCGATTCGAAATCTGCATAAATTATAAAAGGGCATGTCTGTTTATAGATGTGGTTCTTGAATTCGACAAAATCATATTTTGGAAAAGAAATTTGTTCATTATTGGTTTTCTCACATAAAGCAGTGTGATTATCGAGCTTCTCCTGACTCATGAAATAGTTGAGACATCTGTCACAAAGATATTTTTTGTTACGATCTTTGTTGAGTTGTCTGGATAGCAAACGTGACAAGTCTTTTATCCAGCAGTAGTGGTATCTGATTGAAATATCTTCATCATGAACAGGCGGAGCTTCATAATCATTTAATTTGGGGAAATATTTATCTTGAATCAATAATAAATTAACATGTCTATCCAATTTATGTTTGGTTAATCTGATGGGCACGACTGAGTGATATTCTTTGTCTCTAATTGTATTCAATTCTAAGCCATAAACATTAATGGAAATATCATTTAGTTTTTCGAATTTTGTAATCTGAGGTAATTTTATCGGTATGTCTAGACCTTTTGTATTCAAAACTGTCGCAAAATGTGGGTAATTTGTTAATCTTCCAGTATTTTTTGCTGCTGGATATAAAGCGCTAACTACGCTCCAATAGAAGCATGCTTTATCAAGGTTCTGCACATTGATACAAGCACGCTTATTTGAAATGTCCCTAGGTAATTCGATGAAAGACGAGCCGTTTCCCATTTCAAATTTATTGATGGCCACTTCCAAGGAAATAATTTCCTTCAAAGCCCACCCACTGTTTTTCTCAGCAAATTCACTCAATTTATTCAAAATCATATCGATGCAATTAATTTTGAACCAATCCTCTAAATCCGTTCCTACGTCCACAGTAGCATTAGTAGTATTGAAATATTTTCTATCACTTATTTCAACATTATTTGATGTTTTCACGAAATCACCACAAAATGAAAAATTGATTTTCAGCATGGTAAACTTATCGAAGATCTTCAGAATTTTTTTCTCGAATAATTTGAAAGAATCCATCAAAAAGTCAATGACTTCCTTATGACTCAAATTGAGAATAAGTGCTGTTTGAAGTCTTGATTCAAATAATGAATTCACGTTTATCCATCTAACTGTTTGTTTTTGTTTCAAACCTGAGCCAACATGACGATGTTTATGCATCGTTTTTTTGAAGAACCTCATTCGTTTGAGCTCGCCAATTTTGGTTTGTATTTTTCGCTTCAATCCGATCGAAAAATGGAATTTTTTCGTAGCCAAAATACATTTTCTAATATGAGAGTTGATTGACTTGAGAGCAAATAAAGCATGTGGTTTGGAATTATTTGTTTTGATCGCTAAAAGTGTCTCATCGATTTTAGTGAGGGTCCTATTGAAATTTCCCATGATTGTGTAATACCAATATATGCGTTTTCAGAAAGAAAAAAGTTACTCACTATTTATTTTCGATGATTTCGAAAGATGTGGCTGGATGCTGCTTTCCGACGTTGATTGTTCCCCTATATACCAAGGAATATTTGCCTGGGGTGAACTCTCCGACGTGAGGCTCGTAGTCAGCTGTAACCCTGTTTGGTAGAAATACCACAGAGTCCTCCAATTCTAGAAGAACTGCCTTGCCGAATCTCGTACTCGTTATTTTTGCTCCTTCTATTGAGTGCGCTTGTCCCAAGGATAGCTCCGTAAGCTTTCTTATATCCTTCTTTGCTACGAGGGAGGCTTTGTTCAGAGAGGTAAGATCCATCTGGAGAGAAGAATGAGTTAAAAAAGAATCTTTTTCCTTTGAAAAATTCAAATTGGGACGACTTAAGGTCTATAATATTCGCAGAAATGTGAAATTATTCACGAGAGATCGAAATGAATGATGAAAGACCAATAATATTTGCAAAAACTCAATATGAAATGGAAAAAAAACGCCAATTATATCTACGCAGAATAGTGGAATTATTTTCTAAAATTCGAGATGAATTACAGAAGGTCTATGGTATTTGAAGAAAAAAAACTCTGAATGCGATTGAAAATAAGTTGCAATAATTATATGCGGTATCAAGAATACAAACTCAGAAATACAATTAAAAAAGGTCTGTAATATACGTAGACATTAGGGTATAAACAAGCACTTTGATATGAAATAGATGTACTTACTATTATCGGTATTATGGCGGCGAAACAGACAGGTTCTGGCACTGGTAGGTAAATAGGTAGTAGTTGGCTGCTTTCACTGTTGAACTGATGACTGCATCAATGCGGGATGCAGTTTTATAGGCGCAGATAGCGTGGGACCGCAGGCAGTAAACATGCAGTCGCGTCATGTTAATTGATATGCGCATATGAAAACATTCTGGCAATCTCAAGATAATGGTCAAACAAAATAAAAAACGCCGGTCATGGAATGTTGTTTTGAATATAAATGCGCATCTTATATGCAGCGAATAGCAATCTTGAGATATCATCATAAAAAAGGAAAACTCGTGTGCAAGGTTATCTGAGACTGGTTGCGTAAATATTCCTCGAAGAGCGGGTCTATAGATACACAGCGGTCATGCGGCGTCTTAATTGGATTATTATGCAAATTGATAATGTATTCCCAAGGCATAAAAACCCACAAGAAATCTTGCAAAATAACGAGCCAACGAAATAAACATATTTATATCCACATGAATCGACATGACCAGACAAGATTGAGCTTGATTTTACATATTCTTTATTTCCTACAGAATAACTGTACAATTTTGAGTAATATTATTACAACAAAAAATGCTGAATTGATATATATGAACAAGTTCAACATAGCAAAGAATGTTTCATGATCCACTGCCCGTGTTGGTATTGATGATCTGAGAAACTGCCATTGATTCAAGTCGCCAAAGTTCCTATCGTTGAAAATCAATCTGACTTTATATTTCGTCTCGTTCTCGGGTACTCTTATTGAAAAAACTTCCATTAGACCATCATTGATGAAATCTCTTCGCATAGCAATCCACTGGCATGACTCATTATCGAAACAAATTCCTGCTTCGCTGACTTTTTTCGGCACATCCATGTACAAAATGTCTCCCATAATTGAAAACAACAATACGAATGATGCTTTCAAAACAACCATATTTTTTTCGATGTGCTACTTGATAGTGGTATAGTTCTGGTACTGATAACGTCTTCCAATAAAGTTATTTTCGAAAAATTCCGAATCATCAGCTGTTTATCTTCGAAACGTTTTATTGCTTCGTCCAGTTCTCTTATTTTCCTCTGGAATTCCTCCAACTGACGTTTGAACTCTGTCGCAGACATTTGAAAACTGTCACAAAACATTCGACTATTCCATTTTTGCATCTCGATGCGCATGCGCATACGCAGTAGCTATAATGCTTGCATTTTCTGCATGCCATTCCGTCAACCACATCATCTTGAGCAGATATGGAGAAACACTTTTT
This sequence comes from Phaedon cochleariae, assembly GCA_918026855.4. Lineage (NCBI taxonomy): Eukaryota > Metazoa > Arthropoda > Insecta > Coleoptera > Chrysomelidae > Phaedon > Phaedon cochleariae. The sequence goes on from OU896710.1 coordinate 25,599,720, forward strand.
TCTACAGCAATATATTTTCAACGTTTTAGGACATTCATATTCTACTGAAACTCCCATCATTGATGAAGGTTCGTTGGAGAATAACACGTCAACTACTGACATTCAAAGATTTATACCTTTCTGTTTTTTTTGTTGTCTATTCATAACAAAGGACGTATCATCTTTATTGAATCAGTGTACCAATTGACGTGAAACGAGAAGCATCTGAATTCTTTTGAACCAGCTTGAATTGAGAACAAGAATGCAGCCTGAAGTAGCAGTGCTCTTAGATTTTTTTAAATCTCCAACCACGGCTCTGGAAAATCTCACCGAACAAGAATTGCAGTACATTCCAGTAGAATTTCTCATCGATTTTGCAGATCCTTGTGGACTATTAAGGGTGTGGCATAAACTTCCTGAAGAATATCGCAGCAACTTTAAACTAAAGATCAAGCTGCCATGCTTTGTTCATCATAATCGTCCAGATCGGCGAACACACTACGAAAGTCAACCATCTTCTCAAGAAACATGTCAACTTTGTAGAAAAGCATTACTATGAGATATAAATAATTTCGATAATATTCTCGTGTTTTAGTTTTTATATCCTTTTACTCCATACATTATATGTCAAAAGTCATACGTCATATGTCGAACGTCATACGCCATCGCCAAAACGGCAATTATGTATTACGTAGCACCCCGAATTATTCTGACGTCCGACAACGTAGCACACCGAGTATTTCCAACGTCTGGCAACCCTGTCCCATCGCTCGCTAGCACTCGCTAGCAGTCTGTGCCTGTGCCACTGTGCCAATCTCTGTATCATTCTCACAACTCGTAAACTTTCCCGTCTAGTGGTGTGGCGCGATGGTAGCGTTTCGGGCTCACAGCCCGTCGGTCGAGGTTCGAATCCTCGCGCAGAGCACACCCGACCAGCTTTTTTTTAATTCCAAATATTCATTCCATCGAAATCACCATCCATTACTCGAAATCGCCACCATCATCCACTATTTGAATTTGTCACCATCCAATATTTGAATTTGCCGCCGCCCAGTACAGAGCGCAGCCACAGCGACACTAGCGCCACTAGTGACACCAGTGAGTGTTTTTTGAACCCTTGAATTAAAAGCCTTGTTGACCTAACTACTGCCTAAGTGTTCATAATGAAGTCTTTGTAAAATTTCTTGCTGAAGGGCATTGGGAACTAAAAGTTTTTGTCCCTTGAAGATTAAGTTTTCTATACATGAAATTTCCTCTTCAAATTTGAAATAAAACTTGATATTTTCTGGACAGTATTTAATGTTTTTTGGCCATCCATTTTCTAATATATTTTTTAATGCACTAAGTTCTGAATCAAACTCTGTTAATTTTTGAATTTGATGTTTTTTGGTTTCTGTGATGTTTAGAGACAGTTCAATAGCACAAATATCAGATTCAATATCAAAATCTTTGTTCTCATTCGATTTTAATTTTGGATTGTAAGCTCGACTTAAAGTGTCTGCTAGAATTAATTGTTTGCCTGGTTTAAATTCAAGGTCAAAGTCATATTTTTTCAATTGCATTAACATTCTCTGAAGTCTAGGTGGACAGAGATGTAGTGGTTTTTCATTGATTGAGATTAAGGGTTCATGATCTTTTTCTATGATGAACTTTTTTCCAAAAACATATTGATAAAATCGAGATGCTCCAAACCAACAATAAGCTAGTAATTCTTTCTCTATTTGGGAGTAACGTGACTGAGTTTCTGTTAATGCCCTTGATGCATGAGCACATGGTCTCCCTTTTTGCATTAGAATAGCAGCCATGCCATTCTGAGAAGCATCAACAGAAATTGTTGTTGGTTGATTTATGTCAAAAAATGCAAAACAAGGAGTTTTCGACAAGATTGACTTTAGATCTTGAAATGCTTGCTCATGTTCTGCCAACCATTGAAATATACTATCTTTCTTCAATATAAAGAGCGCAAAAGTGATGTTTTTTCCGAAAGATTATCTAAAAACTTTGCAATATAAGTGACCATGCCAAGAAAACGTTGTAAATCTTTGACGTTTTCAGGACTTGGCATGTCTATATAATAGCTTGTATTTTAGACTTGCCAGCTTCAATGCCTTTTTCACTTATTTGGTGACCCATATATGTTATTTTCTTACATAAAAATTTACATTTACTTTTGTTGAAACGAATGTTATGTTGTTCAGCAGTTTTCAGTATTTTTCCTTAAATAGAATTATGTTCTGACATGTTTCTTGCATATACTATTACATCATCAATAAATATTGCACATCTCTCTACGTTTCCAAAAATGTATGGCGAAGGTACAAAGTTTTGAGCTTTCTTTGTCCAATTTGATTTGTAAAAATCCTTGAGTGGCATCTAGCGTGCTAAAAATTTTAGAGCCATGCAATTTAGAACTTATTTCTTCCCAAGTTGGAAGATGAAAAACTGGCTTTTTTATAGAAACATTCAACATGTAAGGGTCCATACATATTCTTAGAGGTTTTTTGACAATTACTATTGGATGTACCCAATCAGACACGCCCCGTACTCTTTTTATCATCTTATCTTTTTCAAGTTGGTTCAAAGAATGTTTTAATTTTTCTGTTAATGCTGATGGGATTTTCCTAGCTGGGCAAATCGATGGTATGGCATCATTCTTGAGTTCAATGTGATATTCTTCTTCTAAACACCCTATACCTTTGAAGATCTGTTGATATTTATTTAGAATATTGTCAAAATTTTGATCTGTTTGTAAATTGTCGTCAATAGACTGAATCTTTTTTATTAGCTCTAGCTCTAAACAGGCTTTAAGACCCAATATTGGTATACTTTCAAAATCAACAGCATAGAATAATAAATTACAAGTTTTGTTGTCAGATTTACATTTTAAAAAACATCGGCCCAAAACAGGTAAACTATGTTTAGTATAGGAACTCAGTATAACATTTGATTTTTGCAGATTTGACATGTTGAAATTTGTTTCTTTTAATACCTTCAGAGGAATTACATTTGCCATTGCTCCAGTATCTAGTTTGAAAGATATGTTGATGTTATCATTGACCTCAATGTTCGCAGTCCAGGAATCCTCAGACACTGTTCCTATTGTCCCTGGCTGTTCTGATAACTGCCTGCTACAGAAGTGACTTTCAATGGAATCTACAAATAAAAAGTTTTGAGCAGAATCATCATCATTACTAGAATTAAGATATTGGTCAACAGTGTGAATATGTTTTTATAGTAGTTTTTGTGGTAATTATTTCCTGACGCCTGAAAATGAGATTTACATTTATTATTGCCATTGTTGTTTGGAAATTTCGAACAAAGATGCGAAAAATGGTTGTAATTTTTGCAACGAGTGCACTTAACTTGGTAAGCTGGACATTGGCGAGGACCATGGTTCCTGCCACAATTACGACATTCTCGACTTTGTTGTTGGCTGTTCCTCTTCATCTGGTTGTTTGATGAACCTGATTTGGCTTGGTGGTGGAGAGCGGATCTCCCTTTTTGTTGATTATCAGAATGGAACTTTCTGATTGCATTGACTTCTCCATGATCGCCATAGCTGTTTCCATTGGTGATTTGGCGGTTTTGTTCCTTGGTGGATTCGCTATTTATGCAGAAAGTGACGGCTTTATCTAGCGGTTTGCAATCTTTATCAAAGAGTTGTGCCCTAAGATAATCAGTTTTTAGACCACATACTAATGAATCTTTGACCAAAGACTCCCTCAAGTCTTTAAGCTCACATGATAGAGAACGGTTCTTCAGTTCAATGATGAATTGCTCTATTGTTTGTCCCTCTTTTTGACGACAGGTTTAAAATTTATATCTTTCGAAAGTAAGGTTCACCTTGGGATTGAAGTGATCGTCGAATTTCTTCAATAAAAGTTCCAATGTTTCAGTTTCCCAGCAAACATGATTTTTGCGGCCCTCTAAAGGTAAAATGAAATTTGCCGGCGAGCGGTAACAGCGGTCCTCTATTGTACAACTAAATTGGACCGGCTAGCCCGTGTCCCGGCGGCCGACAGCCGACCGCCTCTCTAGAGCCATCAGTATGCCGCTTATTACATTGCAGGGCTTCTGGTGGGCAGATGTAAGTACTCAAATGTACCGCATTCATGGCATATCTTCGGCCCGATTGAGACTGCCATTAATTGGCCGCTTGAGAATTTTTATTCCCCCAATAGAGGAGTTTTTCAGGGCTGTTGGTTAACGGGGTTGAATGAATTCAATATTCATGGTATTCTGTTTTTTGATGTCCTATTTTTCAACTAGGTTTGTCAAAAAATATACAGGGTAATGCATATATCTCAGTGAAAATAAGTTTTTTGATAGGTATCCCAGTTTATATATCACCACTTGGAAAGCAAAGTATCTCATTTTCACTCAGATCTTCATCACTCTCTTTATTTTCAAACTGGTTGAAAAATGTGAAACTTCAAAAAACAGAATTGAGGTCTCCCATTTTGTTGTGAATCCTCTGGGTATAACAGAAATGTGGAATTCACTCCTTACCTGAAGTTGTTGAATGATTACATAAAAATCCTGATATCACAGTTTTTTCCAGGAAACTAGCAGTATAATTACCCCATACAAAAACGAGAATTGAAAATATCCATGTGTGTTATATTATTGCCATGATCTCAAACAATACATATCACAACTATGGAAACATCAAACATCTTGATTTTAGTTCTACATATCACTCTGTATACTCATCATGAAGAGGTACCTACAATTTACAATAATAGGTATTTGTGTTTCATCATGCAGGATAGATATTTGTTTCTCCACTTGTTTCGAAAAATTGCTAACTCTAGGTCAAAAATTACATCACCTATGTACCTACCTAATAACTTGAAAGTTATGTATGTAGGTAATCAGTTATGATATTGATCAAGTTATTGTCAACAATAGAGTTCAATCCACAAGAAAACAATTCCCAGATATGGAGAACCTCACTCTTTATCATATTGATATGAGTGTTGCCTGGAAGTGAGATATATACCATGAAGAAATTTATATCATTGTCTGGATCATTGTCTGATTTCTTCATTAATATCTGTGATTGATGGGCTGCTGGTTGTTGATTTTGTTGCTGAAAGATTGAATGATTTCATTCTCTACTAATCCAAAACATGCAACATTATACATACCTACAGTAATTCTTGAAATATAACTGTTTCTTCAAGTAGGTACTCTTGTTGTTGTTGATTTTGTTGCTGAAAGATTGAATGCTTTCATTCTCTACTAATCCAAAACATGCAACATTATACATACCTACAGTGATTCTTGAAATATAACTGTATCTTCAAGTAGGTACTCTTCGATTTTCGTTTCGAAAATAGATTTATGATTCATATGTAATGAAAGCTCATGCATCTTCAAAGTCCTCATATTATTATATTATAAGATTCTTGTGTATCCGCTAAACATGTCCAAACTATTATTGCATCTGTTTGTCCAATGGTGTTTGTTGAATTATTATCTAAAATAGGAGCATTATTTAGCTGTGCAAGTTTGTATATATGTTTGTTCCTCACTCACTCTGTATTTATTTCAATATCCTTCCACTTCGTATGAAAATCCACTAGAAAACCAAACACGAACTGAACACAGTACTAAAATCTCTGTTGAGAGTGTTGACACAACAGAAACAAAGAAATTAATATACGCCATACTGAATCATTGTTACCACTGCAAAATGATCAAAATAAAAACTCATGCGAGCGAGGGATGCCAACGTTGAGTGAGTGATGACGGCACACTTCGTTGAAATTTTGATGGCCCTTGGACTTGGATACATACAGCGGAAGACTAGCGGCTGGGAAACAGAGGCCCATCATCAGTATGTGTACATTCTGCCTTCATCATATAATCCTTCGAAATTATATGGAGGGCCTTTCGAAGCATGCCGACATCGACATTTGCCCGCCGTTCTCGCCATGGGCCCGGCTTTCTATCGCCTTTCGATGTTTGCTGGGTTCGTTCTCTTGAAATGTGAAAGTATTGTAAATTTGCATACCCTCATCTCCAATTAAAGTCAAAAGCTGTGCACATTTCGTGGAATCCTCCTTTTTGATTATTTCGGTTGCTTTGAGGTAGGTTATGAACTTTTGCTTCCAAAAGCTCCATGCTTGATTCAGATTGCCACCGGCCATGCTCATGGGCAATATAGCTCGGTCCATTTTGTCAAAAAATGTTATCTACAATCATCGACGAAATGTACGGTCCTTCTTGGATAATTTTCAGGTCGGTTGATTCACTGCATCGAGAGCCTCTTATTGGTACTTTTCTTTAGACTGCGCCATGTTAATTTGTCTTATGCCATTACTTTAACTTAGGAGATGGAAGGATGAATCAAATGCTACTACTTGTTACTACTTCAGCAGCCGGAGGGAAACTGAACTTTAATTGTATCATACAGTTGGAACAGAACATGAAACATGAAACATAAATGTCGTTTTGACATATGACAATGACAGTGCTTACATGCTAAGGTTTGTCATGTGACATCCCCCTTTTTGAGGTTGAACTTTGAAGTTTTACAAAATTAGACAATCGTGGAGAAATATAGTACATAGCATGTTAATTCACACTACAAATTTTCATGTGTATTTTGGATAATCCTGTTTGAATCTGATAATTGATTTGTATCATTAATCATTTTTATGTTTTACATTGCCTATTCAAAATATTGCCTACCTTAACCTCTCTGTTCATCAATTATAATAATAGTTACAGTTTCCTCTTCCTAGTTTGTAAAGATTTATAAAATCAACAGTACAACAAATATATTTATAATAACAGCATAATAGTTACAGACACTGACGAATATATGAAACAAATGAATGTAAAAACAGACTAACATGTGTAGTAGGTACAGACAGATAAACATCGCTGCTGCAGTGACCTTCGAATATTTTTTTACCTTGTGTAATGAATAACATTTTAGAAATATTTTATAACAGTAGTTACCTATAGATCACTAATTATTAGCAGAGTTTTATATAATTATAATTGACTGTGCAATCATAGAATACCAATAAGATTAAATTTTCTCTTTATGTAAAGTTAATCTTTTCAGAACTAAGGAACATAATCTGCTAATTTTGCTGGAGTTTTACTACTTCTCCCAGATCTAGTTTTGATGATATAACTATTGGTATTTTACCCCCCTTTTTTCGAAATTTTCAAAAAGTTTTTTATTGTTCAAAGAAGTGCTAGGAGTAGAATGTGTGTCAAAACTGTTATCATAGGTTTTTTGAGAAGTTTTCGAAGCTTCTGAAGGTTTTAAATATACAAGTTTCTCAAATTAAGAGTTGTCAAGAGAATTATTCACACTTTTCACAGTTGAATCTTCATCAGGGAAACTCAATAAGCTTGAGTTGCCACTGGCAAGGTTAGTCATGTGACAGTACCTATTGCTGATGGAAATACCAAGCATAGATATAGTTGACTTTGTGGAAATGAGATATACTGAGTTATGTCTTTCTAGAGAAGATACAGGCTTTAGTTCTGATGACGTAGATCTGCCTTCGTCGTGAGTTCTCAGTTTCCTGGAAAGGAATACGAATTCTGGAAGATAATGCAGTATGAAGAGTACTAAACGAGGTACTAAATATCTGCGAAGCTGAGGATAGGGCAAGTGTTTACTCCCAAAAGATCATTGATGTGGAGTAGTAACACTGTTGATGCAAAAATTGATCCTTGTGCTAACAAAAAGACATAGCTGAGGTGGTAAGCCGTATAATGGTAATTTATAGAGAAGTCCATAGTGCAAAACACGGTTGAATACTTTCGATATATCTAACGCCACAGCTAGAGATTCTCCATGTTTTTCTAATGATGCTTGCCATATATGGGTGACGTGGGCAAGTAAATATCCAGTTGATCTTCGATGGTGAGGGTCATATTGTCCGTCATCAATATTTCCTTAGTTTTCCAGCTCCAGCTGAGCTGATCCCGTCATGCAAACAGTACTGGTTCAGAATCCATAAAGGGTTTTTAATTGGATTCTCAAACTTTGGAGAAAACATTCTAACTGTCGAAATGATGTCTTGAATTTTTCTTAAATCAATTCAATTTTGCCAATTTTGCATACTTTTTTGATTTGTTATCGGTTTGCCTAAGCTTCTGCTCTTCTGAACAGCGTATACTCAATCTTGAGATAACATACATTTCAATCATATCTCTGGTGAATTCAATTCTGTGTTCCAAACATCCCAATAGCACCTTAGGTTCGAAAACAGCTAATTTTCGGGCAATCATTGAAAGTGATTGTCTCTTCAAATCACTCTGAAAAATTTCGGAAATGGCTTTTTCGATTTCAGTCAGGAATATTATCATGATGTTGGATGGAAATGTAAGAAATCCTCTACTTTTCATTCGAATGAATGTATTGAATTTCTCATTTCCATCCCCACAAATTGTTTCCAAACATCTGAAGCATTTTGTGGAGCTCTCGGCCTTTTTTGCAATGTATCCACAGAAGTAGGCAAATGCTTCTTCTACATTTCCAAAATCTTCTTCATACTCATTTAGAGTTTCTTCATTATTTGAATTAGTATTCAGGTCAAATACATATTTAATTTTTTTCTCTTTTAGATCACCTATCAAGATGAGGGAATGGATCATATCGCCACCTGTCACATTACTCTCCCTGGGAGAATATTGGTCCGACTTGAATTGATTCAGGGTGACTGTTACATCCTCCAGCCACTATCATCATTCCAAAAAAGTGCTAAAAAAATCAAAGTTAGTGAATCCTTGGAATATTTTCTACATATTCACACAATTTTATGTAATTTCCAATTGTATTCTCATAATCTCTAGTTTATAGAATTCACCCCCTCATCCTGCACAATTTTATGAAGTTGGAAATTCTTTTACCCATTTATAGATAGATGATACTATATTTATCAGTATGATTTTATGAATCTGTTTTTAACTTATCTCTGATCATTACTTGAGTTGAACAATTGACTAACCAAATTGATTAACTTTGTTGTATAGCTTTTGCCAATCTACAGTAAAAAAATATGAAAATAAGTAAATTCATTTAAATAATCTAATTTTGAGTAATATCTCCAAATGATCTTGATTCAATCTTGCTGTCATGAAGTATTTGAACCCAAGCTCCGAAAGATATTTGGTAAAATCCAGGGTACAGGATATTGTGGCTTTAAGCCCTTCAAAAGTTGATTGGGACAAGAAAATGTTCTGTGAAGAACACTGCTCCCACAATTCAAGGTAGATTAAAAAATCTTCTAGTTCCTTGAATCAAAAGAGAGGTGAAATAATTGCAATTCCTTGACTTGTTTGAAAATTAAATTAATGCAATCATCAATAAAAATCAGCTGCTAACGACTGGTGTGAAATTCAATTATATTTTGCAATTACCCGGTATCTTTCAGAATCAGTTTTCAAGGCTGTTCTTGGGATTGAGGAATTCATCAAATCCACTAATTTATTTATTCTTTTACAGAATATTACTGTAGGTTCTGTAGCTGTGCCTAATTCTGAGTTGTTCACTTCTATTGCAGAAGCCACTGTATTACTTAATAACTGAAATTAAAATTGTGTCATTGTAAACTCAAAACAACTATCAGTACAACTATCAGTTGTCCTAGTAGGTTTTGGCATAGCTTTCTGCAGAGTATATTTCACCTGAAATGCAAATCGGGTGCACATTTTTGCTCCAAAATTGGGGTGTACATGGGCTTTAGTCAATTTAGACATTTCAAATTGTCTTGTGGATTCATGTTCGAGTAGCTTTTCAAATACTTTATATTTGACGAGTCCTTCAGGAATCTATAAAAGGATTTAAACTAGTTCAATGAAATGTATGACACTTTATGATAATTATGAATGCAAGTACCTGAAATGTTCTCTATTTTCCCAGAATATTCCTCAGACATTTAATCAGGTGTGGAAAGTCGGAACACATTCTTAGCTTCCTCGAGGGGTTCATTGGATGTTCACACCACGGCTGTGAACTGTTTTGTACGCCCATGTTCTTCCACATGGATCTATTCCATGCCGCTCCATCACTTGTGGTGGCATCAATGAGAAGACCCGCATTCTCACATAGGATAACACATTCCAAAATCAATTTGGCTTGAAGATCACCAGTGATGTTTCCTTTTGTTAGGAAACATCCGAGAGCCTGCAAGCCATGACCAGCGAATGGCTGGAACATAATCACAAGCACATGATCACCCAGTTGATCTTCCATTCGTTTCGGGGTGTATTTTCCTAGATCAACGAATCCCACAAAATCAATTGTGTTCTTGTCAAACTTTTTGGTAGGGTTTATTTTGCATTCGTCTACCAAAAGACACCCATGCTCTTGCCATTCTGCTATATGTTTGGTTTTCTCTTTAATCATTGCAAAGACTTCATTTTTAAAACCAAAAGTTCCGTCTATATTTCTTACATACCTGATAAAAGAATTAAATATACATTGACTTTTTCATCAACTACTGGAATGAACCACAACCAGTGCATTTTCACATTAACCTCAACATTGAATAATTTCGCGAAAATATCACATATTTGGATACTATTGTTTTCATTCTCAAGATAAATCTATCCTCTGCAAAATATTAAGAAATTCTCCATGCTCCCAAATTGATGGAAAATTTCCGGAATTTTTTTCAATCACATTCTCATAATGCTCAAGCAATTTCCTCTAAACAGATTTTCACTTATCTATCAAGTATTGTAAGTACTTGAAATATTTTTTAAAGATTAGGTAATTGTGACATATACTTGTATGAAATCTCATATTCGTATATACAGAGTGTTTTGCAAAAATGATGAGCATATATTATTGCAGGAAGATTGAACACAACAGAGTGATCTTGATTGAACTTGTTTAATGATTTTGACAACAGTTTTCCTTGGGGTACCAAAAAAAAAAGAGATAAAGATTTTACAGGGTTATACACCAAGATCAATGGAGTTTGTATTCAAAGAAACTTAGGAGTTAATACATTTATAGTTGAAGAAGTCATAGTTGATGGCTCACATAACTTAATAAATTAGTTACTTTGAATATGAATGTCATGGACCATGCTATATCACCCTTTATATCAATACTCTGTATTTTTTTGTGGAATTGCTTCAACTGTCCTCCAATCGTAGCATTACTAGAAAATATGAGAATTCATACTAGGATTGACCACAATGACCCATTGAGAAAAAAGTCTCTGGAAAAAGACCAACAATGTAAAATATTACTTGTTATGTAGGAAATATCACAGTTTTGAAAACCATATTTTTCAAGTGACAAGAGGAAAATTGCAATACCATTTTGAAAAAAATGTGCTTCAGCATTATGAAGATGTGGATGCAAAAAGCCTTTCATCTTGAAATTTGGTACTTTTATTTGTCAACTTGTTTGAAATTCCAGCATATCAAGTGTCAATTATGTTTTTGGCGGAAATAATTCAAAACTCATTTCTCCAATGCAGGTGTTCATGATATGCAAAACAGTGGCTTCAATTTTTCTTTCTAGAAAATGAAGCCGAAAATGAAGAAATTACTGCAGTATTTCTCCTCTCAATTTTACAGATTCATCTCCGATTACGAGGCAGGAAAATTTTTGTAGCTTTTGTTGACTTCAAGAGAGCTTTTGACTCGGTCAATCATCAGTTGCTCTGGCTTAAATTATTTGATCGAGGGATAAGTTCAAAATTCATCAGAATTATAAAAAAATTATACGATGATGCATCAACTTGCGTGAAAATACAAAATCAATACAGCAAAGAATATAGTGTTTCGCAAGGAGTTCTTCAAGGGGAACCACTCAGTCCCACCCTGTTTTCTCTTTTCCTCGCGGATATTGAGGAATACTTTCTCAATAAAGGCCACTCTGGCGTGAGCATTGACAACTCACACAGCGCTCTATTACTGCTGTATGCTGATGACTTAATCATATTTAGTGATTCACAAGTTGATCTTGCTCGCAAATTGAAAACTCTGGAAGAGTATTCAGCAGAGAATAAGTTGACCGTCAACACTCAAAAAACAAAAATTATGGTGTTCTGCAGGGGTGGGTACCATTTCAATTACAATAACAAATTTTATCTCTACAATGAACCATTGAAAGTTGTAAAAAAGTACTCCTATCTTGGGGTGATAATATTTTCTTCTTCTACTTGTTTTCTCGAAATGTCTAAGGATACCGTAACTAAATCAAATCGTGCTATCGGGGCTATTATGAATATCATGTGCAGATCTAAGATTAACTCATGGCACGCTAGAATTAAATTGTTTGAATCCATAATTGTGTCATCCCTTGCATATTCCATTGGAATTTGGGGACTACGTTATGTTGACGTTATAGAACGGATTCAAGTTAATTTTTTCAAACGTTTACTGTCACTCCCTAAAAATACTCCAGACTATATTGTTCGTCTGGAAACTTCCTCAATAAAACGTTCTCATCTGATTTTCACTGCTGCTCTTTCACATTTTGCACTTTTCAACTCAATGGACAACCATCGACTACCAAAGCTCTGTTTTTTAAGATTGCTCAGACTTGATAACGTTGATCCTAAATACAACTGGGTATTGCAGGTCAAACAATACTTCTCTTTTGCCGGAATGGTCGATCGTTGGCAACAGTTTCTGCTCAATAGTTCCAAGAAAGCTATAACTTCTCTTCTGCACAAATTCAACAATGAACTTTTGAGCATTGATTTAGATAGTTCTAGCCAATCTTCGTATCCTCTCATTTATAAAAGTCTCTCTCTACGGGTAAATGTTCAAAACTACCTCAAAGCGCCCGTTCCCATCTATATAACTAGAATTATCGCTCAACTAAGGACATGCAGTAAGTCGTTCTTTAGAATTACCTTCAATCGAATAGTGTATAGAATAAATACTGAAGAAGAATGTACTGTTTGCAATCTCCACAGACCGGAATCTTTGGAACACATTCTCTTTGAATGTCCAGTTTATGCTGGTATCAGGGATTGTCGATTATTTCAAGACGTTGAATCTCTTGATGATTTAATATATCTTCTGAATTACGGTGGCCTAGCTGACTTGAAACTCCTAGTACAGGTTCTGACCAATTTGTTGAAGCTTAGATTTTTTGCTGTGAATGAGTAATTTGCATATCGCTTATTGTTTCAATGCCTATCTAGGTCCCGCAGGAAGGATTTTTGTTTTCGTTTTAGCTATAAGTTCTCATGTATTATTAATCACAGATCACCCAACCCTTGTAATAAGAATTGTAATTCTTTTAATACAATAAATCTATCTATCTATCTATCTATCTACTGCAGTATTTTGAGTTGCTTAATCTAAAAAAAATAAAAATTTACGAAAAAAAAGTCAGTTGCGTACTTTTTTTATACAGTATTGTTGGTTGTGGTGCCCACTGAGACGCCACTGGCCCCAATAATCTCAATCTAAATAGTGCTAAATGAGCGCCTTATTAGTTCAAATAAAAGTACCAAGTTTCAACCAAATCGGTTCTAGGATTTTCATGATATTTTGTATTAACCGTTTTTTTTTCCTATAATTTCATCGCCCTGTATCTCAGAAACGAAGCAACTCTGGACACATGTTGATATGCACTTTTCTTCCTAAAATGACCTAACGAATCACGACCTGCAGTTAGGAACCGTAGTTAGGAAACACCCTGTATATATTGCCTATCCTAATATGTGAAACTATTGCAAAAATATTCAATGTTGAATGTAGTGCTTGTTTGGGTTCCATTGTTCAGCAGTTTAGCATGCTTACCTCATAACAAAATATAATCAAAATCAGTAACACTTAGAAAATGAATATTAGCTGACTACCTATGAAGTATCATTTTAATTAATGGGAAATACCATACTGTATTGAGCTAATCTGTAGTTTCTTTTCAGTGGTACTAAGGATGGCAGTATTGACCCAGTTTTGTCTTGTTTTTCATTTTTTGTATTGTAGATATAGAAGAAAATATTTTTTCCACCACTAGTTATAGAACCTCCAATTATTTTGAATTGAGTCGCCCGTTACTTGATGGAAATCCACAGTAAATGTAAAAAACGATGTTTTCACAAAATTCTTAATCACATGACATTTTTTGCTAACATGTGTGATTAAGAATATTGTGGTATCGTTTGTGAAGTTTTTTTACATCTCTCACTTGTTACACGTAAAATGTTTTTTTTTATACCAATGTAGTTTTCTTCATTTTATGAACTAATAATCAATAAAGACATAGTTAAGTTGAACCAAATTCACTGTCCTGATGCGAGATTCACAGAAATGGTACTGGAATCTAGTAGTTATTTATCAATTTTGACATGTCATAATGCTGTCATGGTCATGGCTACTAGGTTCTAATCAGAATTGAAAAGAAGTGCTCTCATACTGACAATACCCTTTATTCAGTTTCCCAGTAATATAATGAGGGAAATATATTGCTAGTGGTGGAAAAAAAAGGCAGAAGCCTGTGTATATCATCTTGGTCCCTGGGTAAAGCTATTTTTCACTACCTTGGTGTATAAAAAACTATTCAAGACCTTAATAATTTTTTCTGTTTTACTCAATTGCCAATGATCTTGATAGCTATCATATTGTCGCATGGCGTGGTCAGCAATTCCTTAAAATGGATCACCCTGTATGTGGATATTTTTTTCGACTGCTATTTAGCAATCATCATTTCATCTTATATTTCAACAACCACCAGTCTGACGACACTCCTAACTTGATATCAATATAAGTTATAAGAATAGCAGCCCGAAAAAATATGTACATACAGGATGTTTCATTCCAAAAAACTGCTGACCGCACAATATTTACAACAATATAATAGCTACGAAAAATCAACATTGGCCACTGAGTGGAACAGAACAAATTATAGCTCTCAACCCTGTATAACTCACCTAGAGAAAGTGCTAGGAGATGGCATGGCCATAATTTGATTATCTCGGATATGGTTATAAAGCTTGGGACTTTTGATTTTCATCAAAATGCAATTATACACCCAATCAGCCAAAGTACGTCTCAAAGGCGACTTTAAGACATACATGTCGGGACATAAGTACGTCTTAAAGACGTACATATTACGCCCAAGATACGTCTTTAAGACGTCTTTAAAACGTACATTTTCCACTAATATGTACGTCTTTAAGACGTCTTTTTTAGGTGTTTTCGGTCCATGACCTCAAATTGATCTTTCAAATTACGGAAAAATCACATAGTTTCAGTTGATTTTCACCTGTGCACTGAAGTTAACAACAACTGCAGACAAGCAAAAAAAAAGGGACATAAACGACTTTATCAAACGGTAGACACAAGCGGTCACCCATTCAAGTACTAACCGCGCTCTTTGTTGCTTGACTCCGATGATTATACCATATTCACTTCTTCTGTTACTCTGTTTGTTCTATATATCACATAACAAGCTTTTACTTAGTTTAACATGTCCTTGTGTCTGTGATCAAAACGTGCAAGTTAAATTTGACTCACTTTAAATCGTCCGATTGATTTGAAATTTGGCAAGTAAATATTATTCCGGTGACAATTCGTTGTGATATTATTATTGAATGGAAAAAACAGAATGGCGGATCCAATATGGCGGACGATTTTCTCATTGATTATGTTCCGATTCGAATCAAAATTCAATATTCAAGATGGTGAATCCAATGTGGCAAACGGTTTTCTGATTATGGTCTGATCTGATTCAAAATTGGCATCTGAAGGATTTCGGGATCAGAGATTATAATTCCTTTTGTCGAAAATGAAAAATCCAAGATGTCGGCTTCAAAATGGCGGACGAGTTTTGTGATTATAGTCCGATTTTATTCAAAATTGATTACTATGGGACTTTTGGGGTCGGAGAATATGATTTTTTTGTAAAAATTCGAGAATCTAACACGAAGGCTCCAAAATGTCGGACGAAAAAATTCAAAAACATCACTTTTGTTCTTGTTTTGTTTTGAAGGGATGACATTTTGTTTTTCTCCAGAAAATAACTTACATTATTGTTCTATAAGTCGAATCGGCGTACTGGAATGTACGTCTTTAAGACGTCTTTTATACGACATGGGAGGAACGACGTGGATACGACCTAAAATGTACGTCTCAAAGACGTAAATTCGTGTACGTCTTTAAGATGTACATGGATTTACATCTTAAAGACGTACTCTATACGTCCCTGGACGTAAAGACGTAAGTAAGTCGTAAAATGTACGTCTTTAAGTTGTCTGGTGCTGATTGGGCACCCATTCTGATGTGAATCTTCTACCAGTAGATTTGCATTTGGCAGATTTTAAACAGGTGTGGATCATATCTTGTTGAACTTCTGGTAGAGTACTGAGAAGTTCATCTGGTTTCACCATGTTAGCATTTTCTTCTCTCAAATTAACAACGACTCTACTCAAATGTGCATTTCTTTTTGATAGATAGGTTGTTTATGTTTTGTCTTGACAATTTTTGATTGTTTTTCCTGGCGTTTTCTTATAAAATATTCATAACTTGTGCAGGCCTTGCAAGAGTTGTAATTTGCTGGGATAAGTACTGAACAGGATTTGCTTTCACCATAGCACATATTCCATGAATCCATATTGACAATCAACTCTTGAAGATCTTCCACAGTGCTTATTGTATTTTCAAGATTCATACATTTTTCTCGAGCTTTGGCTGTGATGAATGAGGAACTCAATATTATAGTTCTCTCAATCGAAATTGTTGAATCATCCTGCATGCACATTTTTATTTAAAGAAAATGGTTTTCTAATTTATGAATCCCCCAATCAGATGGAAGTATCAATTGGGTACTGGATTTCAGCTCTTGAAATATACCATTCAAATTGTTTACTGAATTCACAGTGGCAATAGGGGTGGGATTTTCTATTGAACATGAAGGAAAAACGATTTCTTTTACAGCTGGATCTTATTGGGAGCTGGGAAAGGGATGTGGACTGACTGGAGCAGAATCTTGTTGAACTAGACTGAAGAAAAGGATAATTTTAATAAATTAATGAATCATTTATATAACTTTTATTTGAATAAAATATACTGAGTAAACACATAGTCATATTAATATAACATAATGAAATAGAAATACAATACAGTGACTCATATCATCTTATACCAAATACTACTCATATCTTTATCTTATAGAAAAGAGAGAAAATCCCAAACCAAACTTGTTAATGAAGATCAAAGAAAGTTATATACCTGGGCATTCATATTGAATATTTTCAACTATAGACATTGTATTTCAACGAATATTATTTAACAAAAGAATAAAAATGAAGAATTTTGCAAGAACTATCCTTTTTATTTTTAAGAATTGAAGGACCATTGACATCATTATTATTTAATTTTAAAATGATAACTTCCAACTACAGAGGTACAGGGTACTTTAGGGTGTGATTCCTTGTGATATTTTAGGAAATAACTGTCCCATGAAGTCTTTTATCACATGTGTTACTCCTGAATTTGGCTCAGTTTTTGAGGAAATAATAAAAATTCAATTTGATTTCAAATTTTAATGTAGGTGCTCCCAAGACACCCATTGTGATTACTCAATGAACTCATTTTAAATTTTGGGACTTCCAGTCACCCATGGAATTTTATACAGGAGAATCATGAAAAAACAATACACATCCAACTTCAACATCCTGTACCTCAAAAATGAGGCAAGTTAGGATACATGTTCATGTATACTTTATTTCCTAAAATATCAGGAGAATTCACCCTGTGTACACATAAAACAAATTCAACAGTTGATGTATTCTATTTATAATAATTATGAAGGGCAATGGAATATATTTTCAGATCAATATTGAAATATTGCTTATTCAAAATTGAAAAAATTCAATCATAAGAACTAATAATGAGGAAACTTTGAAATGGGAATAAGATACTTACATCTCCAAAGGTAAGGCACCCTTTTTCAATCTCTTTCTTCCAACTACATTATTGGAAGAATGTGTCTCACACACAAATCCACTTGGGGGTAAGTTGACTGATGTGGCATCAGCCCACAATTGTAGTTCATCTTTGTCCTAGAATTATAATTTAACCTCCACTTTTAAATAGAATTTTATGGACTTATTAGGGAAACAGGGCATGAAACTGAAGTGCTCAAGCAGTACATATTTTCACCAGAACTTGTTTGTCTAAGGAACAGCAAAGCTTTGGAATTCTTTGCCAAATGAAGTATTTCCAGGAACATAATATATAATCTCTAGTTGCACTTTGTGCACCCCAAAAGATGATAAACATATATAATATATACACATCTAAGCTTAAGCAAGGCAAGAAGGGGAACCGGTATGCCCCTAATCAAGTGAGTAACGAATGCAAAGCTTCTTTATTCTGGATAAATCATCAATATTCATGCCCTGCCCTTCCTTATATTAATTGTATCAACTATAATGATTGGAAAAGGTGCCAAGAATATTCATTTCATTGAATTAATTCTCACATATTGGTAATGGAATTATGCACAACATAACTCATGTCCTGTATCAATAATAATAACTTTGGTTAACTGATGTATTTCCAACTTTTGAATTCACCTCTCATTTTATTCTCAAGTAGATTGCTCTTATGCATGATATTGATAGATAGCTATTCTTCTAGGAAAATTATTCAGTTCTTTATGTAATGATAAATAAATATATTGAATTATTGATTCCTACTCACTTTTGGTACAGAAAACATTCGTATTTCCGGATTTTTATGTGATCCGCACACATTACAGCAACGCCAGTCCATGATAAAAAAATACAATACACTGACTCCACAACACAATACAAATGATACAATACTTACCTAACTACCTATCATATATGAACGTCCCGAATGATTATAAGAAAACACTTCCAATAAATATATATGATTTAAATGATAATTATATTCCAATAATTTGAAATTTATCAAGATTCACGAAGCTCAAAAGACCATCTCAAGTAAAATGACTTGGGACGTGAGACATGACAATCTTGACAGATGTCGAATCAAAATGTCATGAAATCATATTTTTTTATTCACCTTTTGCCACAATCAGTTTTACCAACCTTGATCGTTCATTCTGTTCACGCTATACTCGCCATCTAACAGTGAACATGAGAACCCCACGTTCCGAACTCGCATTCAATTGTTCCATATCGAGAGCTAGTCTGACCAATGACGGCTGAATATCAAGTAAGCTGCCGACTATGTCTCGGCAGCTTACTTGATATTTACTATTTAGCCGTCATTGGTCTGACGAAACAATTGGAAAGTGGGCACACCATAGGAATTATAAACATCTCAATTTCCATATCCCGCCAAGAATCAACTCCCAAAATAACTTCATTATCAACATCTAAAACTACAAGACAATTAACCGACTCACATTTACCCTCCAACACAATCGGAACATTAACTAGTCCTTGAACTTCACATTTGTCTCCATTAGCGACCATTATAGAGTGATCGTAATTTCTCGATGGTAACCTGAAGCTTTTTAATTTTTCCTAATCTGTCCTACCGATTACTGTTTGAGTAGCACCGGAATCTAACAGTCCCATTAGTTGTTTATCAAAAATGGTAACTTGGAGGTAAGGACGCGGATCATTCCCTATTTAGCAAAATAAACTATGAATTTCACTTTTCTTATATTAGATTTTCACGAAATCTAGCCAAGCGTGCCAGGAACTATCTCTCGGAACCGGATTTAGTACCTTACTTATGACCGCCGACCAGATAAACGATGATCTGAGTTTCCGTTTTTTGAACAAACACAGGTATACTTAGTCACTCCTTTTTTTCCCACATCGAAAACAAAAGGATTTCTCTCGAGGCCGGTTACACTTGAAGAAAGAGTGTCAGTCTTCCTCGCAGTTCCAACATTGGATGCTATTTAGTCCTACCTTAGCTCGCCTAGCTCCGCCAAATCTTTCCGACTCCCTATCATATGATGAAGTACTCGGAATTTGATGAGCCAAATCAGGTTCTAGGTAACTTAGTCTATTTTTCTTTGCTCTAACTGACATATTTCTAGAAGCTTCCAATTTTTTACACAAGACTTTCAGTTCATTTACATTCGCATAATTCGATAACCCGATTCTATCTATAAGATACGGCTCTAAAATACGACGAAAAATATCCAGTTTTTCTTCTTCCGATATTTGACCAGGTAACCGATTGAACATATTAGAAATTCGCGCGAAAAATTCACCAACGGGTTCAAATTCACCTTGATTACTTCGCCTGATTTCTTCAAGGAAATCGGTTTGAAAGCCGTCCGGAAGAAATTCTGTCTTAATTTCCTGAACAAATTCTGCCCACGTACTAATACTATCCCTCACCGACCGATACCAACTCTTTGCTCTACCTTCCAACAAATCGATTATCCCGTAGTAAAGTTCAATATTCGAAATTCCGCGAGTAAAGGAGCTAGGAGAGAACGGGAATCAAAACGTCACTTTTCCCATGTAAATCTCCATAAGAAATTTTAAGGTTCATTCTGCAGATTTTGGTTCCTTTCAAGGTCATCCAACGAGCGACGCGAGAGATCCGTTCTAGAGATAACGGCGCGCATTTCGTTACATTTTTCAATCAATAATGGCTATATACAGGGTGTTTGAGTTGAATGATGGTTAGGAAAAAATATACAGGGTGAAACCAAAAAAGCGTTATACCTCCCCGACGAGTAGACTACCAGCATATAAGCTACCCGCTAGCTAATGATATATACAGGGCGTTTGAGATGGATAACAGTCAAAAAATATACAGGGCGACCTACCCACTTTTGAGGGATTAGGCAGCTGACGTGTGACAGATGACAAAGGATTGATGACACGTGACTAGGTGACCAGTAAGTAGGCTACCTAATAATTCGATATACAGGGTGTTTATTAGCTGGAAAAAAAATATACAGGGTGATCCGCAGTAATACTTTAAGGTATCAGAGGGTTGAAGACGGGGTGCAGGTACTCTAAGAGAAGGATTTTTAACGGGCACTTCGAAAATAATGGTTCGTCCATATGCAAAGTCTCAAGGTTTATGAGATATCATTTGAAATGTGTGTGTGTGTGTGTGTGTGTGTGTGTGTGTGTGTGTGTGTGTGTAAACGTTCAGTTATGTGATGGAAATATGTCGAACAACTCTTTATCAAAACTCGTTCAATAACATGATATATCCTGGTCTGAGTTAGCAATAGCGATATAAAAAGTATATACAGGGTGTCTCACGGGGGTAGCAAACATACGTATGATATAGTATCCGTTCGATATACAGCAATAATAGCAATACAAACTTATATAGGGCACTCGTGGCAACAAGTGAAAGTTGGACTCAGCAAAAGTGTGACAGTTGTCGCTAGTTGACGATTCCAATCATTATACAGGGTGTTTGGATAGCAAATAAAAATATATACAGGGGAGGCAAGAACTGACAGGCGGACCCAGCGAACATATTAACGTATGACAGATGACTCGCTAGAGTCCGTTGAATATACAGGGCTTTCAAATAGTAATACAAACATGTATAGGGCAGATCAATTAAATTCAATTGGATTAAAGGAACTTACTCAGTCCGAAATGGCTCCATTTTCTGAGATACAGGGTGGTGAAGTTGTAGAATGAAAATCGAATTATTCAGACATTCAACAACTAAAGTATGACAGATGACATTTATACTATTCGACAGATGAGATGTATGACACGTAACCTTCCAACGCTTATCGAAAACAGATATCCAGGTTTAGTACAACTTATGAATTTTATGAAAGCGAAAGAGTTAATTTTTCCCTAGATTCTATGGAAATTACAAGTTACGTCCCATAAGTGACTGCGTAAAACAAAGCAGAGTTTTTCCACAGATCTACGTACTTTTTCTAGGATATCATCATATACAAAGCGATTGGAGAAACCTGATTCGACTGAAAAAACATATACAGGATGAGCAGAATAAGTAGGGTGGATTAAATATTCAAGAAACATATACAGAATGAGTCATAAAACTCGAGTCGAATGAATTATTTGAAAACATATACAGGGAGTAGAAAAAAATCTAAAATTTATTACCACTCATTCAAATAATTATGAAAAACAAACTATAGAACTACCATGAACCCAATCACGATGTAATTCAATCAAATGGATGATAGATGACATGACAGCAGATGACCGGGGCAGATAACAAACGATCGAATAGCAGTTTCTATATACAGAAACATATAGTCAGAGTCTTGAAATTCTCCATACTTATAATGATAATATTAGACATCAGGCGAACTCAGCATACCTATACCCAGTAAAAACATCCTTTTACCGTCCACTTTGAAATATGTCAAACAACTCTTTAGCAGAACTCGTTTTCCTATAGAAGTATTCAGAGGTATTCAGGCTGAAAAAATCATGTTTGAGTTGAATAGTAAAAAAAAAAATATACAGGACGACCCATAATTCATGGATCGAAAAAATAATACAGAGTTGAACTGCAATAAAAATATACGATGGCGCTCTTCGCGGTACAACATACAGAGTGTTCCATAATGTACTGAACAAAAATCAGGTGTTTGAGCTGCAAAAAGGGCATTCCATTCCTATAGAAGTATTCAGAGGTATTCAGGCTGAAAAAATCATGTTTGAGTTGAATAGTAAAAAAAAAAAAATATATACAGGACGACCCATAATTCATGGATCGAAAAAATAATACAGAGTTGAACTGCAATGAAAATATACGATGGCGCTCTTCGCGGTACAACATACAGAGTGCTCCATAATGCACTGAACAAAAATCAGGTGTTTGAGCTGCAAAAAGGGCATTCCATTCCACTTTACCAACAAAAATTCGATAGATGACAGCTCACGTATGATAAACGACAGCATAATAGGGCGTTGAATAGCAGTTTAGGTGCTAGCCCAGCAAAACATATTAGATTGATAGATGCTATCAGGCTACTCGCTAGATAGCAAAATACGCGGTGTCGCGAAATCTTGCATCAAAGTGCGCTCAATGCAAATCCAAATAATATATAACAATTCCTGAGCCTGACTCAACCCAAAAAACGGGTTAGTGCCGCTAGTGGCTAAGGGAGTATTGAAAAAACAGCCTGCGCATCAGAGATACTCTAGCACTATATTAGCAAGGTGCTCACATTTATTTCATCGCAAATGATTGGTATCATCTTGAGTCTGTGGGCCTTTCAACCAAAAACTCGCGATGCGAGATTTCATACACAACTTTTTGATTACTTGCATCTATATAGAAGATCTATGTAGGAAAAAATATAAAGCATTTAGAGAAGCACTTTTACCTTTCTTTTTCATATAGCCTCGATGAGAATCCGAATAATGAATGGGAATAGTGAAAAAACAATTTAAATAAAACAAAAATCGATTAACCCTATTTCCATACACAAAATTCTTTGAAAAGCGAACACCACTGCACAAATTCATACATAATATTTTTAGAAAAACAGCACGATAGAGGAATTTTACATACGCGTCGATATTCAAGACTGAAAATAATGTTGAATTACTATTCGGAATACAGAGACTAGAAACTCTGCATTATAGATAAGAGCTTCCTGTTTCATGATTATAGATAACAAAATGTATGATTTCAAGAAAAAAACACAAATTTGTTATCGAACATAAAATATGGGAAAACTCTACTGGCTTTATTTTTTCAATGACGTTTGGGAAAAACACATTTCTGAAGGCTGATTTGAGGCTAAAAAGTGGTTGGATTTATGAATAAACAGGAAAATTTACTAACATATAAAAGGAGAATTTCGTACAGCAGACTGAAAAGTGTATTCGTGTAGAAGCACCGGTAAGTTGAGCATTTTATATTATTTAGGAAATATCAACTGATCCATAGGCGGCCCTTTTATTTTATAATGTAAGAACTAGGACAGCTTGAGAATAATTTCTGTTTTCACACATCAAAAATAGCGAGTTTCTTTAGTCTCCAGTAGAATTCCAAGTCACTCAAACTGAAGTGATAGTGAAACCTCTTTTATTATGAACCTTTTTATTAAATTTTGTTATTATGGAGACATTAGGTAATAACGCCCAGCTTCCACAAACTGTATTCACTTCTGTGTAATACAGCTTTCGGTTATATTTTTTTCATGAGTGCTCTTTTTGCTGCACCATTTCCATTGAACTTTACACCTGATGTATACCTATTCATCTATTTTGAGCGGATTTTAGAAGCCATCCATAATGCATAATGTTCTCTAAGATAAGTTTACCTCAGTCAATTCATTGTGACATATTGAATTTCATGTTTTTCTTCTCACAATGATAACAATGAGATTCTTAAGTACTTATCTGACATGTATTTTTAGGAGAGCTCATCTCGCTGTACCATTTTCTTCGGACTTTACACCTCTATACCTGTACATCTTTTTCGAGCATAATTTCTACAGATTTGCGGCTAAGAGGTGAGTGACTTAGCTTTTATATATTATTGAACAAGATCTTGAAATTTAGAAATAAAGTTCCTCAACATTTTCTCTCTCAAGACTATTCAATTATCTCTGTACAAAGTGTTTTTTGCTCAGTTTTCGACACATCAATACATAATATTCCCAGGCTACATATTTATATCCAATCAAAATTGTAAAAAATCAAGTACACCACTTCAATACACTTTAAATGTTAGCCCCTATATGTCTATATAGGAACCATTCGATAATTCGATTAAATATTTATATTTATTTCAATGTCACTTCTAACATACATCATCTATTTTAAGCATAAGGAAGATCTGAGATTAAATATACCTGCCTACTCATTCCCGATAATATTTGTAGCCTGTTGTATTCGTACATGATGTATTCAGATACCGTTGTTGCTATTAGCGGCATTATAGTAGCATCCATTTGTACACGCAGTATGAATATTAAGAGCAATTTTATTTGGTTTTGAGAGTTGCGCGAAATTCTCAAAATAATTCCGAAACAACTTCTTCGCTGATGCTCACGACCATATTATAATCATCATTCCTTCCTTTCTGTTCTGTGTAGGCTTTGTTACTTACTCCATGCATTTCAGGAGTAGCACTGTTAATTGAAATGCAACAGTGAATCGTTTGCGAATATTTCCAAATAGCATCAAAATCATTATCATATTATTCGAATCCGCTTCCTGAAAAATCACCTCTTCATAATCAATTAACATAGCCATGAGCGAGAATAATTGACATATTGTACCCATTTTCTGGAAAGAATAATGAACATTTTCTAAACATCACAGAGAAACATTAAAAAAACACCATCAAAATGCGTACGGTATTCAACCGGATTATTAGGAAATCTCCATAATCAATATAAGTATAATAAGTAGGTACTTACCAATTTTGAAGCTTTATAACACAGATATTATTACAACTTCCATGTACCTATATTTATGAATTTGAAGGCGGAACTATAAGGTTAGATATGTTTTTCAATTAATTTCCAAAACCATATGAAGAATAACGATAGTGCAATATCGCGATATACCACTAACAAAGAAACATATTATACAAGGTGTTCCCAGAACAACATTGCACCGGGGTGAACTAGACACCGAAATAGACTGATTGAAATCAAATTACCTCTATACGAAAATGCGCCGTTGAGCCATGAGAGGATGCAATTAAGAATAATTTCATTTACAGATTTTCCTGAATATTTTTAAATCATTCAAAAGTACTGCTCTAAAATTTATTGGACAATTTTCTATCTGCGCTTTTCCATACTTGTTGATAATGTTAGGATTACTATGTTTCACAAATTTCTACCTCATTTGTGTTGAGTTATTGATCGCGCACAATGTCCATTTTCGACATTTCATTAAAGATACTAAAAACAAAAAAATAATAGAAAAAAGTTCAAGCTGCGCTTTCATAAGTACAAGAATCTCCTAAAACATATAGATTTTTCCATTTCCAATATACAGGATGATCTAGGTTTGAGCTAAGATGTTGCAACAATTTCCAGATGAAGTACACTGTAATAATGATGAGAAAAAGTAAATATACTGGGTGGTCTATACGTGCGAGTTAAGATGCTGTAACGTTGATGAAGTACACTGTAATAATGATGAGAAAAAGTAAATATACTGGGTGGTCTATACGTTCGAGTTAAGATGCTGTAACGTTTTTTTCTAATGGATCACCCTATATATTATCCAATTTCCATGGAAAGTTAGATTCATAGGGTTTCCGATGTGCCTAATGTGCTCTCGTTTAAAATTGAGGTAATTACATCATTGCGTATGTCATCTTCAATATCTCAAGCAATTACATTAGTTAAAATCAGTAAGCTGAAGAGTTTTGCTGTAGTCATAGAAAACGCGTAGTATATAACTCACACAGAATGCTCGTATGATTTAACTCATGCAGCATACGCTTGAGTGCTTTCATTCACTCTGCACGATAAAGTCCATCCCGTATCCTTCGGGTTTTGGCCTTTTAGGTCTACAATTTTATTCTACGAATATCACTTTTATTTACAAAATATTTTAATTTCGCTGTATCAAGCAACATCAAAGCAGCCCTGCAGGTTGCCGATTGGTATAATTTGCTAACGATTGACCAACGTACATTTCAGGTAAGTGTCTTTCAAGGAATAACTAAAGAATAACTTAAAATTCAAACTCCCACCCTAACGATGTCTATTAGATGAATCATTCTCGATTTTAACCAGTAATAAAACCTACTGATCAACTTATATCTATATCGCGAAAACGAGAATCAAAGATCATTCCTTGAAGTAATAGCCTGATGAAGGATCACTCTATTGAAATAGAAACATAGTTTTTCTCAAGTTTGCCTGGAAATAACATATTACCTCCAAATTAAGAGAAATCTGTAGTACCAATGTTACCACGCCATTCTATACATTTTTCGATTGAGCAGTTGGTACTGTAACAAAGCAGGCACAAAGTCAAATAAAATGGGCGCCAGTGACTGCTGAGGAGGTCTCAGGGGATGGGTTCTTGGGCCGAATTTCGTAACAAAAACACTAATTTGGTGAAGCAGCTGATATCCTTTTAATTCGGTGCAAATATCCGCCTTATGGGGTACAATTATCTTCAAACTTGTTCGTATCTAAATAACGAAATGAATCGATTTAGTCCTATATATCCTCGTTTATGGGGGAAAACAACCAGCAACAGAATAAAGAGCAAAATTAAACTCACCTAAATAACAGGTACATCGGCTCACGCAAAATAAATCTCTTGGTGCACAGAAAGAACCACTGGTTATCAGATACAAATATAGTACAAAGAATCAGAGTACCTACCGCGAAAATTAATTTCTGTAAATCTCTTTAGCATTCCAAAAAGCGCGTGGAGATAAAAAGTGGGACGGCCGAGTTTTTGCCGGTATCGAGCGACTTCGCGAATTTAGTTGAAATATAGGAAATCGATATAAGTACGGACATCTGCATTTGAATAGGAGAATCAACTCAATACAAATTGAAAGAAACCTGGATTTCGTTACATCCGCCCCCAAACTATGCAAAAACGGAATATATTGCCCTATATTATTTTTGAATAGTTTCAATTATAGGAGGAAAATAGGGTTTCAAATGAGACACGTGGAAGGTACCACGCTCTTTTGTAGATTGGGGCATCTCTAAAACGTAGGTGAACAAACCTACTTTCTTTTTGATGCGATAAGGCCCCTCAAAAATCAATAGGAACTTTTTCGTCTCAGCTGTTAATGCGGAAGATATGGGGTTAGCTTTAAGTAGCACCATATCTCCTGGGCTATAATCTTTTTGAGGGCGCCCTGGCCTATGGAGACTACGACGTGCAGCCCGGCCCTGCATAGCTTCTTTGGCCAATATGAGTTTAGCGTCGGCAGAAGGTTCAAAAACTGAATCACCAGGCGGATACTTTAATAAATCGCGGATGGGTGAAGAAAATGATTTACCAAAATGTAACTCTCGGGGGGAAAAGCCTGTTGACTCATGAGTGACCGAGTTCAGCAGCTCTGAAAATCTACTTACCTCATAGGCCCACCGAGTGTGCTTCTCACTACAATAAGTTTTAAAAAGACGGGAGAGCTCGCGCATGGAACGTTCTACCGGGTTTGACTGTGGGTGCCGTACCGAGCTATAGACGACTTTGATCCCTAAGGGGGTGAGAGTATCTGACCAAGACTTCGAGGTAAATTGGCTGCCATGGTCTGTTAAGATATTTTCGACCCTTCCGTGTTGACGAAAATAATCCAGCAACAACCGGTTCAAGATGGCCCTTGTAGTGGCTTTTTTAAGAGGGTAAAGCGTTATGAACTTAGAAAAGACATCAATGGCCACACACAGATAAGCAGCTCCACCCCTAGATCTCGGAAGGGGCCCATACAAATCCAAGCTCAGTATTTCATTTACTCGAGTAGGTAATATTGGGGTCAATGGAGGGCGAGGCAGGATAGATATTTTTGTCTTTTGACAAACTTCGCAGTGCTTGATAATTTTTTTCACGTCTCGGAAAATATCTCGCCACCAGAAGTCGCGTTTAAGGGCCGTCCAAGTTTTGAAAACCCCGAAATGCCCTAAAGTTTCGTGATATTCCTTTACACATTTCGTCACGGCGATCCTAGGTACACAAAGAAGATACGGCTCTCCCTCAGCCCGACGCGCGAACAAAAAATTATTATGCATTAAGAACCCTTCCGGATGAACAGCCTCCCTATCTTGCAACAACCCGACTATCTCACCGAAATATGGGTCCTCCGCTTGCAACTGAGGCCAGCTTTTTAGATATGATTCGAAACCGGGCGACAATTTGAGCAAGCTTAATAATTTGAAACACTTGTCGCTAGGTGTGGATAGGCGCGGTGTCGGAAAACGCGAGAGTACGTCGGCGATTACGTTTTCAGAACCTCTCACGAAATGAATAGAGAAATCAAACTCTTGGATAGCTAGTGCCCACCTAGTAATACGTGGTGTTAGTAACCGACAATTTTGAATATAAATTAAGGCTCGTGCATCAGTCAACACATGAAAATGTTTACCGAGTAAATAAGTACGCCATTTGTACAGCGCAAAAATGAGAGCCAAAATTTCTTTTTCACACGAATTGTACGCGCGCTCCCTGACTAACAACAATCTGCTTGCATATGCGACGACACGGCGGACTCCGTTGATGCGCTGAAACAGCTGAGCGCCTAGGCCGAATTCACTGGCGTCACATTGAACGTAGTATGCGTGGGCGTGGTCAGGGTAATATAGAAAAACCTCTTTTTGCAATTCGGATTTCAGAGTGTTGAAGGCACACTCCTGCTCACTGGACCAAAACCATTTGGTTTTTTTCTTGAACAAACGTGATAAAGGTTCTGCTAAAGAGGAAAAATGTTCACAAAAGTTTCTATCGTAATTACATAAGCCTATGAAGGATTGCAGTTCCTTGACATTTTTTGGCGTTGGAAAATTGATGATTGATTCAACACGAGAAGGGTCGGGTTTAATACCATCACTCGTTAAAACAAATCCCAAATAATGCAATTCTTCAGGCATAAAACGACATTTTTTGAATTTCAATGTGAAGTTAGCTTCGGCCAAACGCTTGAAAACCCTTTCCAGGTGTTTAATATGATCTTCGAAATTTTCTGAAAAAATTAACAGATCGTCGATATACGGTATAACAAAGCTTTCGAAAGCTGGACCTAGAATTTTAGAAATACATCTTGTAAATGATGACACAGCGGTTACCAAACCGAATGGCAAAACTGTGAATTGATACGTTTGAGTTCCTACACAAAAACCCGTGTATTTTTTATCAGATTTCCTCAATGGAAGTTGCCAGTAGCTGGCACTGAGATCCAAGCAGGTTTTGAAGCGCGCCCCCGAACTGGAAAGTGTTTTTAAAATTTCGTCGATAGGCTTAGGCAATTCGTGATCACGCTCTGTCACTGCGTTGAGTTTACGAGCGTCGAGGCATACTCGCACCGACCCGTCTTTCTTTACGACAGTTACGAGGGGACTAATAAAAGGTGTGGAAGCACGCTCAATCACGCCTAGTTCTTCCATACGTTTGATCTCGTTGAGCACAGTCTCCCGATGTGCAAAGGGGATAGGGTATTGTTTAGATCGGAACGGGGTGGTATCTGTTAAAGTTATTTGGTGTTCGTACAAATTAGTTCTCCCCGGTATATCGGAAAAAATATTCGCATAAGAAAGTAATAGATCTTTTAGGGTATTCCTCTGTTTATCATTCAAACAACTGATATCCTGCACGAAATCCAAATTTAAGCTACAATCTGCATTATTATTAGGACAACTTGAAAAACTATTTTGCTTAACTGCCACTACTCTCAAGTTAAAAGGTTCTGAAGGAGCTGCATATTCGTGAACAGTGTTCAGTTCGCTCACTGAAATTGTTTTATTATTCTTGGAAAAAGTTATTTTATTGTTGCAAAAATCTACATGAGCATTAGTGGTACGTAAGAAATCTGTCCCAAGAATTATTGGAAAAACCAAATCCGATACCAGCAAAAATTCCTGCTGAAACATGTCATCAGAATTCACGTAAAAATTAATTAATAGTTGATGAGTTATACGTCTCTGTTTCGTACGAAACGCCCCCGTAATTCTTACTCCAGTGACTGGAAAAGTTGGTATATCCTCATGAAAATTTGACAACTGGTTATAAACATCCCCTGAAATACAAGATACTTCCGAACCTGAATCAATAAGAGCCGGGAAAGTTATGTTAAATATTTTTATGGGTATAATTGGCGACCTTTTGTCTATCATTTTATGACTAAAATCACAGTCACTAGAAAGTAAGTCATCCACGGGATTATTATTGATTATATTGGCCCTAATAACATTATCTTCTCGATCAACCACCGAGCCTAGTGGTTGAGCGTATCCTCGTTTCCCGAATGTTCCTCTTCAGCCACATCAGTTTGAGAAATGTCTAACGTTGCTACATTACTTCGATGATTTTTGTTTAGAAAATTTGGTTTTTGAGGAAAACTTCTATTTTTTTCAAATTTTTGAAATGATGTTGATTGGTCAGAAAAACGTCGATAGTAATCCGCTTGACTAAGTCTATCTAAAGCTTCGGATAATGTTTTTGCACCCACTAATAACACTGAGATATGTTCTGGAAAATGTCGTGCAATTAAACTGATGAGAATGTTCTCAGGAAGAGGTGGTTGCAAATGTCTTGCCATAGCCAGGTACCTTATAAAATATTCAGAATATGGGCCTTTGTCATAAATACCAGATTCCAACTGCAATTTAGTTTGTTGCTGTCTGTTTTCATCCCAGAAAAAATTTACAAATGCATTTCTGAAAGAAACAAAATCTGTGAAACTTGTAAGAAAAACATTTCCCCAAGGTTTCGCTTTACCTTTGAACTTTTCGAGAAGCTGATACCTGATATTCTCGAATGGTTGATTATAAGTTTGTAAAATCATCTCAATTTGATTGATAAAGTCTATGGGGTGCGTACTACCCTCGTTATCAAAATATGGTAAATTATTAACAAGCATCATTATTTTTTCTAAATTATTGACGATTACATGTCTTTCATCCCTATTCGGTAAACTATTATTATTTCCAGGAAAAATATCACGTAAGGAGTTCTGAACGTTTTGGGTAACCATGTTGGAGATTACTGCCTGAAGGTCTTCGAGTGTTGGCGGTAATGGAGTATATGATGGAGGAGGCGCAGTATAAGGCACACCATTGTTTTGATGAGAATAAACTGGAAATTTCCTACCTTGGTTCGAGGAGGTAGATAGGGGAGTATTCGAAGGTGGAGGAGGTATTGGTGGTACTCCCTGCGATGCACGACTCAAACCAGGTGGTTGTCCTCGAAACCCTTGCTGGTCACTAAATCGGCGAGGGATGGCTCCTGTTCCTGAGGACCTGTTCACACCTGGTTGTACTTGAGGTTGAGGTGCTATCGGCGTCGATTCGTTGCTTCCGACATTTGTGAATGACCCATGAAGATTATTCCCAATATCTTCTAAAGGATCAATATTTGTCCTCAGGCGGGAGCGCGTCAGAGGCGGCGACGGAAAACCGGCAACGGGATCCCTCTTTGGTGGTGTCATTCTCCTCAAATTGATTTTTGTTTACGAAATCGGTCCCGCTGTTGGGCCCAGATGTAACAAAGCAGGCACAAAGTCAAATAAAATGGGCGCCAGTGACTGCTGAGGAGGTCTCAGGGGATGGGTTCTTGGGCCGAATTTCGTAACAAAAACACTAATTTGGTGAAGCAGCTGATATCCTTTTAATTCGGTGCAAATATCCGCCTTATGGGGTACAATTATCTTCAAACTTGTTCGTATCTAAATAACGAAATGAATCGATTTAGTCCTATATATCCTCGTTTATGGGGGAAAACAACCAGCAACAGAATAAAGAGCAAAATTAAACTCACCTAAATAACAGGTACATCGGCTCACGCAAAATAAATCTCTTGGTGCACAGAAAGAACCACTGGTTATCAGATACAAATATAGTACAAAGAATCAGAGTACCTACCGCGAAAATTAATTTCTGTAAATCTCTTTAGCATTCCAAAAAGCGCGTGGAGATAAAAAGTGGGACGGCCGAGTTTTTGCCGGTATCGAGCGACTTCGCGAATTTAGTTGAAATATAGGAAATCGATATAAGTACGGACATCTGCATTTGAATAGGAGAATCAACTCAATACAAATTGAAAGAAACCTGGATTTCGTTACAGTACTATTGAAATTATAATAGCGCGCCAATTTAGTGATGTGCCTGACTGTCTTTAACATAGTGTATCAAACATAGGCAAAGGATATTGGACAACTGTCCGACTACTGACTGATTCACCCTATACATTGAGAGGCTTATATGAAAAATAGTCTTCATGTGTGCATATTATATTCAAGCATTGTTATGCATTTTATCTGCCACTGAATCCGCCGAATATTTCAAAATCTGATACTCTTACAATAGATGAGCTATAGACAACAATTAACGAGTTAGTATAAAGGACATACACGGGTTCTCTTATCGTTTTTTCACGAAATCAACGAACTACCGAAATCAAACAGCTGTTCAAGTTGGAGCGTTCAAACAGGATGCCGTTATCTTGGTTGTTCTATATTTGGCGTATACAGAAAATCATATTCTTTCAAAGCCTAGAAAGATGATTAAATCAGCTGAGTTATAGACTAAAATTAACGGATAATAAAGGAAATAATCCTATTATTACTGATTCTCTCATCGTTCCATATGAGATACAAGGAACTATCGAAATCACACAAAAACAGCTGTTCAAGCTGAAACAAGAGCTGTTTTTAGTCCTAGACCTAATATTCAATATCCCCCACTAAAAAATATTTCTGCTATACAGGGCGCGTCAGCAAGAAATGTCGCTACCTCGTTTTTCATTTTTGTGCCTCTTAGAGTGATTATTATTGTAAAAAATGACAGTCAGCTTAAGACAGTCAGTGAGTAAACATCGCACCTTTTTAGTCAATTATCTTTTACAGACATACACAGATTGGCAATGGAGAATATAAAATTCTTTTATGGATCAAAAGCTGCAAAGAAAATTGGGCAATTGAATGTGAAAGATGATAACGTTATGACAGATATTTTGATGAATCAGTGGTACGAAGATCAGGATATATCGTGTTATATACTTTATGTGGATGGTTTTCCTACATCTTTTACGCTGATGTCTCATATGAACTTTGACCCATTGGGCGAACATACTAGACCTAAAACTCTCAATTTTATTTACACCATAATGGAGTATCGTAGAAGAGGATTCGCATCCAAACTGATACTGCACATCAAGAAGCATAATCAATTTTCAGCTTTTTGCTCCAATATTGAATCAGAAAAATTATTCGAGAAATGCGAATGTATAAATTATGGTGATATGAATGGTTCTGTGATGTATAGATATCCATAATAAAAAAGATTTAAGAAAAGTTTATGATTTTATTATACTACGACTACGAGGGTGTTTCGTTGCATAGTGATCTCTCATAATAGCTAATGATCATGTCGCATGTTAAATAAAAGACGGATAATTTCGACATCATTTATTTTTAGATATTATACCAACATTTTCAAGTTCAGTAAGAATAAAGGCGATCTCGTTGTTGTTCTTATCTGATTCCATTAAATATCTCAGTCTATCCACCAAGATATTCGGATCTGCCCATTCATCTTGAATATTGAACTCCTCATCCCCACTCTGTCTGCTCCAAGCTTCAGGCTCCACGCTCGACTTTGGACGTTTAGGTTTGGTCTTATTTTTGAAGAGGGGTCTGATAATTTTATCGAATTTCTCCTTATCAGCTTGTCCTCGTAATCGCCCTAATTGATCTCTATGAATAGAGCTGATTTCTAGCATCTGTTTATAGATCTGATGATCCAGAGGCGTGTAATTTCGGGGGTTCTTGGAAAATAATAATTCCAAAAGACCAACAGTGCTCTTGAAATCGACATTATCTACGACTATGTGTTTATCATCGAAGTGTAGATTCTTATGGCCAAGTGTCCATTTGCCATCAACATATTTCGGTCCATAAGCATTATCATAATCTGCACAGTGATATTTATTCAATGTTTGCTGTGTTGTATCAGGCTCCATTATTGTGATCGCTGCGGTGTCTGATATACATCTGACGACTTCTGAAGACATCTGAAGACATCTGAATACCTCTGAAGACATCTGAATACCTCTGAAGGCGCGATCTGAAGACTTCTGAAGACATCTGAAGACTTCTGAATACCTCTGAAGGCGTGATCTGAAGACTTCTGAAGACATCTGAATACCTCTGAATACTTCTATAGGCGTGATCTGAAGACTTTTGAATCCATTAACTACCATCCGCTAATCAGCTAGGTTATTCGAATTGGTGGCGTCCACTCTATGGGCATTCATCATATGGTGGTATAGGTTACTTTTATTCAAGAATTTCCCACATTTCTCACACAATGCCTGGTGTCGATTATAGCGAAATTTTCGCTTTTTAAAACTTTCCCACGTTCTATTGATGTTGAAAGCAATCCGCTCTCCAGTATTGAGACACTCTGTTATAAAATAATTTCCACAAAGTTCTCGTACCGTTTTCGCTTCTTGATGACAGCGCTCGCAAATATTCGTCATAACTACTCTGCAGTCGAATGTGGAATGATCTACTGGATAGTGAAATAAGTAATAATGATTACAGCGTCGATTATATAATGATCATGATATTAGCTTCGAGCAACATTTTTACTATATTAGATATTAACATAGATATTTCCGTATACCTATTATTTTCCGTTTTTCCCGTTTCGAATTGTTATTTATAAGTTAATTAATTAGTCGAGTCATTTTTCAAAATATCAAACGATTAAAATATTATAAGGTCACAATACTTCTCATCCGTCAATTCGCGTTACTGCATGCAGGTGGCGCTGCGGAGACTGCTGACATTTCGCCGCTGAACGTCTGTCGGAATCCTATAAATACTGTGACCATGTGAAACATAAATTAATCTAATAACTTGGATGAAATCTCATCAATAAGTAGTAACTAGTTTACTCAACTAATATTTTATATCAATCTAAAATGATGAATGGGTGATAACAACACAAACACATAGTCAATTTGAACGATACAGGAGCCGCGTAGAGTAATTATTTCAATCATTTGTCCGGTGGATCCGACACTGTTTATAGTGTGAAATCTACTTTGTACTATTATATTCCCAACTCTCAACCTTTGTGACCATGTAGTATTCGGTTATTGCATTCCACTCTGAAGTGATAGTGACACTAGCTTGGGTCGCTTGAGTAGGATGTTCACATTCGAAATTGTTTCTTTCAACTATTTGTGTTTATTCAATATATTTAGAGGGATGAATAGAGTGAGTACACTAATTGAAAAGATTACCCAATAATATACTAAACTATAGAGTTGAATCATTTACTCCAAAGCTTAGTGATCCTCCTGGGAACAGGTGTTGATATTCACTCTATTTTTTTTTACTGTGTATCTGTCTACAAATATAAGATCATAGAAAGAATCCAGGAGTGATCTACGTATGCGTTTCAATGTGTATGAGTGCGCATGTGTGGACAAGGATAGATCTGAGATAAAAGGGTGATCTGCGCATGCGTCTGAGGAGGGTGAATGCTCAAACTTCAAAATCTTTCGATCTATCGCATTCTATCACTGACTGCGCTCGAGTGTAGACGTATTTTCATAGTCAATTTGAGTTGTTATTATTTTTCTAGTAGTGGAAGAATGTCGCTGTTTGCTGACTTGGTTAAGCATATAGCCACTCTTCTGGGCTTTCAAACATCTACATATGATGAGAACACCGCAAAAGAAGGGCTTTGGGAATGTCAGAAGGGGATAAGACGTTTGAATAAAGCTTTGAGGAAATCTGAGACCTTTGGGGAGAAGCAACATCTGGAAGCTTGCTTGAGGAATCTGAAATCGTTTCGCAATCAGTTTAGGGCACTTCAGAAGAAGGGGGCTGGGCTTGCATCGAGGAGGGAGACGGCTTATCATCGTGTTCATTGGAATGATTCAGAATCTGCGTTCCAGTCCCGAATTCGAACTGGAGTAATCACAAACTTGAAGCACAAGGATCCTGCGGCCTTCTTGACTGATTGTAAAGCGTTGTTCAGCCGGCGTATTCAGAACGCTCTCAAGAAAGATGCGGCGATCAAGGTCAATTCGGTTTTCTGCGGGGAGTTTGAGTTGGTGAAGGGAGATAGTGTACTTAGGGAGTACAAGTACTTTACTACCTCAAACTCGCCCATCTACAAGGATACTGATTTGAATGTATGGTTCGATGGAAAGGTTACGGCGCCGATTTTGACTGAGCTGGAGGAATTCCAGGAGCGTGACAGCGGATGGGCATTGAAGAAAATTATCAATCTGGGAATCAACATCAACAAATTTACTCCCCAACTCGGATCATCGTACATTGAGCTGCCGCCTCAGATCAAGCGGAAAGAAGCCTGTATCAACGTCAAGAATGATGATGATTTATGCTTTGGGTGGGCTGTAACGTCTGCTTTGTATCCCGCTAACATTAATGTCAATAGATCCAGCTCATACCCACACCCTGCTACAGTTCTCAACCTCAAGGGCATTCAGTTTCCGATGACTGTCAAACAGATCCCTCGGTTCGAAAAACAGAATGACATGTCAATCAATCTTTACATTCTTCAGAAGAAATCCCAAAATCTGCAAACTCTTACCACATACTTGACAAAGGAAAAGAAAGACAGACACGTCAATCTCCTACTCGTCGAGGATCAATACTTTGATGAAAAAGATGCATGCAAAACATCTCCCACCAAGTACCACTATGTTTGGATAAAGGATCTGTCCAGACTTCTTTCTTCTCAGCTAAGCGATCATAATGGCCGTAAATTCTTCTGCGATCGGTGCCTTCATTATTTCCGGTCACAAGATAAACTCACCAAACATACTGAGAATTGCTTGAAAATGAATGAGACAGCGATCCGAATGCCGGAGGAGGGGAAAAACATACTGAAATTCAAGAACCATAAGAACAAAGAGCAAGCCCCATTCATAGTCTATGCTGACTTGGAGTCTGTTTTGGAGAAAACTGGAGATACGAAGAAGCCTCAGCACCACGTTCCAGCTGCCGTCGGATACTTTATGAAATGCTCCTACGACGATTCCCTCTCCTTTTATCGTTCGTACCGAGGGCAGGACTGTATGGCGTGGTTCGCTGATGAGCTCAAACAGTTGGCTGAAGATATGTCTACGGTGTTTTTATGTCCATACAACATTGACATGACCGCTGAGCAAGAAGCAGAATTCCGGAGAGCTACACACTGCCACATTTGTGAACAACCTTTTGGGGCTGATGATAAGAGAGTTCGTGACCATACCCATCTGATTCCGGAAAACAACTACAGAGGTCCTGCGCATGAAGGCTGCAATGTTCGATACCAGGATAGCCATGTAGTTCCTGTTGTTTTTCACAACCTGATAGGATATGACGCGAATTTCATCATTGAGGATATTGCATCTAAAATGAAGGGTCAAGTTGATTTGTTGCCAATTACTAAAGAAAAATACATCTCCTTTACGAAACATGTCGATGAGACTTCTATTCAGTTTCGTTTCATTGACTCGTTTCGTTTCATGAACTCTTCTCTAGACAAGTTGGCATCATATCTAGAAGAATTTCCAAATTTGCTATCGCAATTCCGTGGAATTCCAGAAGAACATTTTCAAGTATTAACCAAGAAAGGAGTGATGCCCTATGATTACATCGACTCATTTGAACGCTTCAACGAAACTCAGCTACCACCTATCGAATCCTTCCACAATAAACTGAAAGATGAGCCCTGCCCACGCAGACACTACCTTCGCGCCAAGCAGGTATGGTCAAAGTTCAATTGTCAAGACTTGGGCCAATATGTTGACCTATACATGAAGACTGACATCATGCTGTTGGCCGATGTTTTCGAGAAGTTTCGATCTAGCTGCCACAATACCTACGGTCTGGATCCTGCCCATTATTTCACACTACCAGGATACACGTGGGATTGTATGTTGTATAAAACTGGACAAGAGTTGGAGCTTCTCACTGATGTGGATATGTTTTTGTTTGTCGAAAGAGGAATTCGAGGAGGCCTCAGCCAAATTTGCTCAAAACGTCGAGCTAAAGCGAACAACAAGTTCATGCCTTCCTATGATCCCACGAAGCCTGATTCATACTTAATGTATTATGACGTAAACAACCAGTATGGATGGGCTATGTCTCAGGCGTTGCCATATGGAGGCTTTGAATGGGTTGATACCAACATAGATGTAACTTCAATTCCTGATGACGCTTCAGAAGGATACATATTGGAGGTTGACCTAGAATATCCTAGACACCTCCATGATTCCCACAAAGATATACCATTCTGCCCCGAACACATCAACCCGAAAACTATGAAACCTCCGACAAGATCTTCTCAGCCCACCAAGCTGATGGCAACCCTACGCTGCAAGGAGAAGTACGTCCTCCACTACCGAGCCCTCAAACAAGCGCTGGAGCATGGGTTGGTCCTGACCAAAATTCATCGCGTCCTCAAGTTTCAGCAATCAATGTGGCTGAGATCATATATAGATCTGAATACTTCTTTGAGGACTGCCGCAACAAATACATTTGAGAAAAATCTCTATAAATTAATGAATAATGCTGTTTTCGGTAAGACTATGGAAAACATACGAAAGAGGGTCAACGTTAGACTTCTAACGGAGTGGGTGGGGCGATATGGTGCTGAGGCCTATATTTCAAAACCAGAGTTCAAAAACTGTACCATTTTCAATGAGAATTTGGTTGCAGTAGAGCTCAGGAAATTGGAGATATGGTTGAACGAACCCATTTACGTTGGTCAGACCATTCTCGATCTAGCTAAAACAACCATATACGATTTTCATTATGGATACATGTCCAAAATATTTGGTGATGATTGTAGCGTATGCTACACCGACACAGACTCGCTCATCTATGAGCTTCATAAAAATCCCTATGAAGTCATGAAGCGAGATTGCCATACCCACTTTGATACTTCAGACTATCCTGAAGATAACATCCATGGCATACCACTTGTTAATAAGAAAGTACTGGGAAAAATGAAGGATGAGTGCAATTCTGCCATAATGACCGATTATGTGGGACTCCGATCAAAATTATACTCGACGAGGGTGCTGGTAACTGATGATGATATTGCAAAGAAGAGGGCAAAGTTGCACGCGGATGATTATGATGAGGATGAAATCAATGAGATCATAAGGAATATGGGTGTTACAAGGAAAGCTAAAGGTGTGAAATCGTCTGTAGTTGAAACGAATATTACTTTCGAAGATTATGTTAAATGTTTGGAAACATCTGAA
Source organism: Phaedon cochleariae (assembly GCA_918026855.4). Taxonomy (NCBI): domain Eukaryota; kingdom Metazoa; phylum Arthropoda; class Insecta; order Coleoptera; family Chrysomelidae; genus Phaedon; species Phaedon cochleariae. Next base: position 25,639,532 of record OU896710.1, read on the forward strand.
CATATGGAGGTTTCTCAAAATTTCATCAGAGCTCAAAAACATGTCGTATTTTCAACCACCCAGCAGAAGATAGCATTGAGCGCGACTGATGATAAACGATACTTGATTCCTGGTACTACTGAAACTCTACCCTGGGGCCATCATTCAATTCAATCAGCACTGACGTCAGATGATGAAACAATGGAAATATAAAATTGAAATGTACATATTATGTGAAAAATAAATTATTTCAATCGACATCTTTAGTATCCTATCCAACATGTTCGCAAGTAGTTAAAAGTAGGCCTCGAGAGGGGGAAGTTTCTTCTACTCAAAATAAAGGAATTAACGAGGCTGAAACCCAAACCTCATGTCGCACTCAGCATGCTCAGTGCGCTTTCTGTGTGGGTGTTTCCGCGCGAATTTCCATGAAATTCTAGATTTCCATGGGGGATGTGAATGTGCACTTAGGATGTTGGGTACGCTAAGGTGGTCTGGAATTTGGGTTTGTACATTCGATTCGCCCTGTATATACGTTTCATTTGGAATAAATAATACATTCTCTATCGATATAACAGGATGCATGCGATATGCGTTATCGTTTATGTACAAATTCTCTTCTAGTCTTGAAACTACGTAACTACACTTTTTACCTACAGTTGTTGATTGAATCGATCACATCAGTTTGATTTCACAGCATGTTTTCTTTTGCTGAGTGCCAGTGTTGTGAAAAATGTGTATGTGAAAATGCTGGATTTCTGCTTCTCAGATTGATCCCAGGTATTTATATAGTCTTACTCGAAATGCATTGTATACGAGATGGTGTTTTTTTGGAATGAGTATTAATTTTCATTACATCAATATGATACACAGCCTAAGGTCCCCATGATATCAGAATTCTTATAATCAACGAGAAATTTCATCCACTGAATAAAAAGTGAGAGAGAAATCAAGTATACAACAATTTAAATGATTATTGTCATGTTATGATAGTGCCTTTCGCACAGAGGCGTCGCCAGAATTGCTACAGTGCCGAAAAAGGGGTATAACCCTCCAAATTTCATTTTGATATCTAGATTTTATTTGTGTCATTCGATAATTCGATCAAATATTTGCATCTACTTCAATGCCGCCCAGTATATAGGGAAGTTAGATAATGGATATTTGTCTATAAGTCAAGGCCTATTATTTCTCCAACATTCCTTTACATTCCTCCGAGAGGTCGAACCTATAGTGACCGTCCATAACCTTCAACGTCCCTAAGCCTTATGAGTTTTGTGCTATAGTGTTATTTGATATATGCTAACTGAGCGTCCCGTAGGGACATACGTTACACATATATTAAACGTTAATATGTTCGCTAGGTCCGCCTGTCAGTTCTTGCCTCCCCTGTATATATTTTTATTTGCTATCCAAACACCCTGTATAATGATTGGAAACGTCAACTAGCGACAACTGTCACACTTTTGCTGAGTCCAACTTTCACTTGTTGCCACGAGTGCCCTATATAAGTTTGTATTGCTATTATTGCTGTATATCGAACGGATACTATATCATACGTATGTTTGCTACACCCGTGAGACACCCTGTATATACTTTTTGTATCGCTATTGCTAACTCAGACCAGGATATATCATGTTATTGAACGAGTTTTGATAAAGAGTTGTTCGACATATTTCCATCACATAACTGAACGTTTACACACACACACACACACACACACACACACACACACACACACACACACACACACACACACACACACACACACACACACACACACACACACACACACACACACACACACACACACACACACACACACACACACACACACACACACACATTTCAAATGATATCTCATAAACCTTGAGACTTTGCATATGGACGAACCATTATTTTCGAAGTGCCCGTTAAAAATCCTTCTCTTAGAGTACCTGCACCCCGTCTTCAACCCTCTGATACCTTAAAGTATTACTGCGGATCACCCTGTATATTTTTTTTTTCCAGCTAATAAACACCCTGTATATCGAATTATTAGGTAGCCTACTTACTGGTCACCTAGTCACGTGTCATCAATCCTTTGTCATCTGTCACACGTCAGCTGCCTAATCCCTCAAAAGTGGGTAGGTCGCCCTGTATATTTTTTGACTGTTATCCATCTCAAACGCCCTGTATATATCATTAGCTAGCGGGTAGCTTATATGCTGGTAGTCTACTCGTCCGGGAGGTATAACGCTTTTTTGGTTTCACCCTGTATATTTTTTCCTAACCATCATTCAACTCAAACACCCTGTATATAGCCATTATTGATTGAAAAATGTAACGAAATGCGCGCCGTTATCTCTAGAACGGATCTCTCGCGTCGCTCGTTGGATGACCTTGAAAGGAACCAAAATCTGCAGAATGAACCTTAAAATTTCTTATGGAGATTTACATGGGAAAAGTGACGTTTTGATTCCCGTTCTCTCCTAGCTCCTTTACTTCCGCGTGATATCTTGTATTCCTCCACGAGTTCTAGGAATGCACTAACACTCATGGTCCCTTTAGCCCCCGTGAACTTAATATTCCACTTGTGCACTGGTACTACAGAATTTCTGGGAACGGTGGGTGACGGAGTAGTAACCGTAGTCGGAGAATTTGTAATTACATTACTAGCATTGCTGGTACTAGCCTGAGGAACCGACTGTTGTGGGTCATCCTCAGACCCCAACATTTTATTGTCAAAAGAAACTTCTACTGCCGCCAGCTGTTCTAATAATTTTTTTTTACTTGCTTTCGAAGGATCTTCCTATGGTATCAAACGATTCAAACGAGCATATAAATGCTTCAACTTGACGTCGACATATTTAACTTCAGTACTATTAATCGATCGGAAATCATGAGAAGATACGTAGGTTTCCAACTCAACTACTTTCCGGTTACGAATATCTAATTCACGGGTCACCTCAATACCCAGTGTGTCAGGTATAGGCACTAGAGTTCCAAATGGTTCTTTCTGCAAAACATCTTTCAGTTGTTTGCGCCTTGATATAACTGTCTTTGTTTCCAAATTTTCAAAACCTCGAATTTCCAATTCATATTCAAGTTCATCTCTTACTAATCTAGATAAATCCATTTCGAACATAACAAAAAAAAAATTGACAACTTGAACTTCGAAGTAAAAGCAGTTATGTTACAAAAGCAATGTCGATTACATGAGAAAAAACTAGAAAAAAGCCCCACGCTAGGGCGCTAATTTTATTTCCCTCATATTATTGGATGTATTTTAATTCACAAGAAAATGACAATTTTGGGGGATGAATATCGGTAGGTCTATAGGGTATATGTAGGTCGTGGGTTGGTTACTATATTAACAGAAAAAAAGAATGGAGTAATAAAACAAAAAAAAAGAGTGGGGCGCCAAGTAGTTTCGATAACCCTTCCTAGCTCTAACCTGACGGGAAACCACTAAATTACATCAGGTTGGACAAAAACATAAATGTTCACTATCTTCCCAGTAACAGTACAATATGCAATAACATGAGTTCAAAGATTATGGTATCAACACTCAACTTAAATGGGATCCCAATACTATTCCATCTTTGCAGGGGGTTTTGAGAAAAGCTGAACGACTCTCTACGCTAACTCGAGTCCGCTCAACTCTCTCACTCAACTAAATATAAACTCAATAAACACAGAGATGATGTTTCTTACGATTCTATGAAAAGTAATATCAGTTTCATTTGAGTTTCATTAAACCAAAAATTCACGCACTAATTTGGGTCCATTGCTTTTGTAACCACTATATAGTTCGTTGTGGAAAAATTAAAATATGGAAATCCTCTACGAGGTACTCATCCTCCTTCGTGGCTTGAGAGCATACAAAACACAAAAAATCAGGTAAGATTGGTATGTTCCCAGTACATAAGGTCCATCGACAAATATCCTCGTCCGAAAGCTTGTAAAATTTGCGATTTTGGCACTAATCACACGACCATAAGGGCGACAGCTTCTTGACACCGTCCCAATATAAAATCGGTGTTTCAAACAGCTTGATTCTGCATAATCAAAACATCTGAAATATTCCCGAATTTATTTTATGAATATAAACGAAATCCTGACATACAGCGACTTAAAACAATGATAATATAGCTCACCTCTCAATGCCGATATCCCTAACACTGCAAGAGATGTTTATATCATATGGGTTGAGATAATTCAATCCGTTGTTAATCTCGGGAAACTTGGTACCTCGTTCAACTTTGTGTACTCCACAAATAAAACAATACAACTCAATACCACCTGAAGGCACAGCAGGGTATTATCCGTTCGAAACGCACTTCAATTTGAAAATTACCCAATTTGGCCAAAATTATCTCTTCCACCAACTTCTAACTTCTGTCTCAAATCGCCTGCCTGTCCGAGCGCTGAACAAACCGCAAAAAAAACTTGCTAGTTTTTACGTAGGTATTGTGAAAAGAAACCAATTCTTGAAGCAACTTGCGTCCGAGCATATACAGGGCGTCTAAACCACCAGAGGATTCCACGATTACCGGAATCCAAGAATTAGCACAAAATGGAGAAAATCGTAACAATAGCTCTCCTAGAAAACACATGTTCATAAGCACTTTGCTTCCTATTTTTGGTCGTCGAAGCCGCTGAAGTTTGGCAAGATAATTTCGGGTCACTCTAAACGATAAATTTTTTAAAAATGAATCAATTTTGTTTCGGCTTTCAGTTTTGCTATTTCATTTCTACAATACGTATTGATATACATCGTGATTCAGGTTTCAAGGCACAAACTAGAATATGAGATAGATCTCATCACTTCAATTGAAGGAGTTTATATTAACATTAGTCCGATCTCGTTCAGTAGCGGAGCTACAGGGGTTCAGAGTTCGATAATTTTTTTCATTGATTGATATCATTCTGAAATTCAATGTGGTCAATTCTCTTAAGGAAATAATCATTTCAAGCCATCAAGAGATTCTAAGAATCTACGGGATGATACGTTTTTGGAGGTAGAGGCTTTTTTATCCCGCACCCAAACTCTTTCGCAGTGCTTGTCAATTCTTTTCGAGAAACAAATCGTTTTCGAGATGAATAAGCATGAACCTTCTGAAACAAGTCAATTTCGCCTATGTTTTGCTCGAACATCATTTGACTGAAGACAAATTTTGACTCTCTACCCTCTATATCCTCGTTACTGATACAGAATGGACTCGTGATCGCAATTCGAATGAGTACATTTCATTAAATTTTCAAAGAATGAAACTGAAGCGAAACATGAGCAAAAATAACATGTTTGAGAACGTATATGCTCATTTATCTTAAAAACCATTTATTTCTCGGAAGAAATTGAAAAGAAGGAAGCCTCTTACTCGAACGATCCACACAACTTGATCACTGGAAGATGTCATAGGCGTTCTACGAAAAAAATTGAGGTAGATGAAGAAGCCTCTACTGCCAACAACGTATCACCCCGTTGATTTTGAAAATGTTCGAATGTCTTGAAATCATGACCTCCTAGAAAGTATCGACCATACATATCATATAATGATATCTTGAAAAGTTAGTGAGATATTTCAATTGAATGTAAAAATGATTGAACCTTGACCCCCTGGGTAGCTGCTCCTGAACAAGATCGGACTGATGTTCAAATAATAACTTGTTTGATTAAAATAATGAGATCTATCTCTCATTCCAGTTTGTACCTCGAAACCTGAATCGCCCTGTTTATTGAAGAATTGTTGAATTCGTATACGTAGGTGGCGATACCTGAAAGTTGTTAGCCAACTTGCCAAACCTATGAAGTTATGGAGTGAATATTATGTATTTATAATGAGTGTGCATCTTTCACACAATCAAAATTAACTTAAATCAAATTCTTCATTCCCTCATAATTTCTTCAATGGTTTTATACTAAATATTTTTTCCAGGCGTTGATGCAAATCAATTTTCTGATTCAACGTATCGTCTTCGAGCAACCATCATGAACTCAATTTTTTTTCAAATAAGTTCCAGATATTTCGATATCAGAATGGAATAGTCCCTTCCACTAATATGCCGCCCCTCTAGAGAGATTTTTATATTTTGACTAGTACTTGACGTTGACGTCGTAAACCCATCCACTTGTATGAGAATAAGGAGTAAAACACCAGAGAGGAGTAGGATATAAAGTGCACAAACCCATTAATTCGGCAGACATCAAAGACTGACATCTGAAGAATAAAAGACGCTGTATACCAAAATACATCTAGGAATTCTATTTATTGCATCCAACTTCCATAATTTATCATATCTTCAAAAAATGAGGAGTTGGGAAAGGTTCAATTTTGATAGACGCACCCTGTACATACCTATCCACATTTCATTGCGAACAGATTGGGTAATACAGAATTATCCACCATCTGTTTCAAGCTTCATTTTGAATTTTCAAATTTGGCTATCGAGGTGGAATCTCTCATAGCTCGAATTTTTTTTCTTCGTTATTATTAGAAATACAGGGAAACTGGGAATTCTGTTCCATCGTAACTTTCGATGGGATTGAACGTGGTGATATTGATTCATCTACGCAACGTTACATATTTGTTAAACAATAATCATTCTGGAAGCTCTCTTATACTGATTCCAGCGATGTATACAAGGTGTTTTAAATTACTTTTGACATAGAATTATACATCAACACTGTCTTTTCAAAATCCCAGAGAGATAAAACAATGAATCCCACTTATTTTTGATCATTCGGTGATGTAGTTGATCAACACTGAAGAGTGAAAATGAATCTTGCTCTAGATCATTCGATGCTGGGCTTCAAATAACGTTCTCAATGAATGGATTCCTACAAGAAAAACCTTGTGAATTTGAACATGTAATTGAACACAACCAATCAAATGAACTGAACACAGATCACATGGTCTGTTATCACCCTACTATGTTGCTATGGATACATGATGTTTCATTTCGATTTTGACATTCCAAATGGTCATTTTTATTTCAAAATGTCACGATGTTGTTGTCTGATGAGGAGATCAATCATCGAATCGAATATATCAAAGAATACTCTTCACGATAACAATAGACCTTCAATCGCAGATTTGTGATTAGGTTTTTTCAATTCAGAATTTCTTTTCACGTCCTGTATTATGAATATCAATTTGTCATTCATTCGAAAACAGGAACACTTAGATGACAGGAGTATGTCAACTAATGATGATTCTCAGATGTCAGTTCGTTACAGTTTAAGTTATATTATATAGAGATAAGAATTGTGTGTATCATAAAAAATAGCTCAGAGAATAACTGGACTTCAGGTAACTGAGTACGACTAGATATCCGGAATGAATCGATTCAATTAAACTAATATAACCTGTTTGTGAGAGATATAATTCTCATATCACTGATACGAATGTTTTCTTTTGGAAGTTTCAAGCTCATCAAAATCAGAGTTTGCACAAATATACTTGTCCTTCACATCATATTATTCATCCGATTTGGGAGAGGAGGAGATTTCTCAATTCTAGAGGATTTTGATTTTTCGTGCCCTCCTCTTGGATGTTCAACATATATGAATTAATTTTCGACTAGATAAATAACCAGAAAAAACTTCATTTTTGGTTAATATTCAGAATATTATGTGCATTATGAGCACTTCATTACTAAGAGGGAGTTTATGTAGAAATTCCTGTCTCATCGTCTTTATTTCAATTCCGGACATAGATTACAGGTACTAACCTTATGTTTGGCACATAGCTGATCATAAAGGTAAATAGATTGATAGTTTATTTGACTATATCATATACATATGCATATTCATAGCAGGTCATTTGTGTCTCTGAATAATATTTTGAAAACAATCGAATGAAGATTTGAAAATAATAAAACATCACCATTACACAAGAACAAACATACAAAGGTTAATACATAATAAATATTCATAAACTAATTCTAATGAACAGTCGGTAAGTATGTTCTTGATGGAAAAAGGTAGCACCTGAAATATTTTCAACGTATTCATCGATAGAATAAAAACTATTAATTGACAGATACGATTTGATTGTTCGTTTGAACTCATTCATATTTAAGATTTCAAATTGATGTGGCAGTGCATTATAAAGATTGAAGTCTTTAGAATTTTTCTTATGATGGTGGACAACGGCCTGTGTAGTGAGATTAGACGATATTTTATGGATTTCAAGAAGTGAATTGTAAATATATAGAGACGGAATAGTCATAATTTTGAATCTGGTGAATAACGCTCTACAGGTATCTATATATCCTACATTACGCAATATTCTTATCGCTTTTTTTTCAAGAACGAAAATAGCACTTGCAGCTGAAGAATTACCCCACATTATAATTGCGTAGCTCATATGAGACTGGAAAAGTGAGTAATACCCTGTGCTTAAAGTCTCAAAATTTGAAACATGTCTGAGCTGAGGTAGAAGAAACAATGCACTTGATAATTTATGCTTCAAATGTTCTATATTGGAATTCCAACCCGATCCCAGATCCAAGGTGACACCGAGTAATTTTACCTCTCGTTTCTCTTCACCATGCTGACGAGTACGGAAGAAGAGCCTCTGAGACTTGTCATTATTGAGTTTTAGATTGTGTGCTCTGAACCATCTCTCAACCGTTCCTTCAATTTCCTTAGACCTTTTTAATAAACTATGGTAGTCTGGACTCGAACATATAAATGACGTATCGTTATCAAAAAGGACACATTTAAAGGGGGTGATGAAACTGCTTAGCTCATTGACATGAATAATGAATAGAAGTGGCCCCAAGACAAAGCCTTGAGGCACACCATATAATAATAATATAATAATAATATGTTTATTTTGTGGCAAATTGATAAATACAGTGTATAAAATGAATCTATAAAATAAACATGGGGTAATGCCAAAAGTACGATGTACTTGAATGGCTGATAGTGGTAATCATCATTCCCTCTAAAAGAACAGTGTTCTTGATAACGAGGTTGTGATCATCATTCAATATTCACCAACTTAGTACATTCATATATTCAAAGATATTGTCTTTATATCATCAACAAAGCAGAAAACTAGAAAAAAAAATAATAGGTAATATAAATAGAACTATAATATCCGAATCAACATTATATGGACAATATAATATAATAATAATAATAATAATAATAATAATAATAATAATAATAATAATAATAATAATAATAATAATAATAATAATAATAATAATAATAATAATAATAATAATAATAATAATAATATTTATTTGTCTAAGTGATAATAACAACTAGTAATATAATAACATAATTCAACACAAAAATAATGTACACTAACAACAAATAAACATTGAGGTACCCATAAAACCCTAGGGTTGAGCATGGGCATACTTCATTGTGAACATACATACAAACACAGTAAAAAGGTAAGCAATATTTTTTCCATCATTATTATTTTGGAATGAATATTTGTTATGATTTCACATCAATGATTTCATGTATAATCATTCTAGGTGTTTCATGTAACCATTTCTTTATTCTTTTTTTGAACTTGAACGTCATCTCAATGTTTTTTATTTCATTTGGAAGGAGATCGTAGATTTTCAGAGCTATATAGGAATGGTTTCTCAACCCAATAGCTTTTTTTGCAATTTTTTTTTCGGCGATAGATTTTTTGCTCCTGGTATTATAAACGTGGTCTCTATATCGAATATTGATTTTGTTTTTATGTAGATATATTAAGAGTATTTGGCTGTAAATCTGTCTCAAATCCAACACTCCCGACTCTTCATATAATCTTTCGGTAGAATATAAGCGGGTTTTATTGAATATAATCTTAAGAATCCATTTTTGAATAACCTCAACATGCTTTGCGTATGTACTACTAGCGCTGCCCCACCCAATAATGCCATAGGAAAGTTGAGATTGGACTAGTGAGTAGTAAACTGATTTTAATTGTGGAATCGTCAGGAATTGTTTAATAAATTTGAATTTTGGTAACAGCATTCGTAATTTTTCGCACAGATAGTTGATATGCACGTTCCATCTCATATGTCTATCAATCATAATGCCCAGATATTTAATCGAACTGGCCTCTCCTATTCGCATTTTGATGTTACCTACATTGTCACGCATTTCTAGAACATTATATGGAGGTAAGTGATTGTGATACGATGAAAAAGGAAGATATTTAGTCTTATCGGCATTCACTGTTAAGACATTCACGTCAAACCAATTTTTTACTGACATGAAATCATCTTCGGCTAACTTTTTCAAGTTTTGCCAACTATCTGCCCTGTAAATTATTGCCGTGTCATCCGCAAAACTAAGAATCCTACCTCTTTTTGGCATATCTAGCAAGTCATTAAGATATATATTGAACAGAACCGGACCCAACACTGTCCCTTGAGGTACGCCATGTTCTATTGTTTTCAATTCACTCTTCACTCCATCAATTGTAACATACTGTTGACGATTTGTGAGGTAGTGCTTGATCAAGCTTAGTGATTTACCACGGAATCCTAGATTTTCTAGTTTTGTTAATAATCTCGAGTGACTTACTTTATCAAACGCCTTACCCAAATCAACGAAAATAGCTAGTGTCGGTTTGCTACAGTCAAGGTTTTCATATATTAGTTTCGTTAGCTGTGCTATTGCATCTTCTGTATTTTTACCACTTTGGAATCCAAATTGTTTATCCGAAATAATATTATGTTTCTTCAGAAAACTGTCAATCCGCCTCTTCATGATTTTTTCCACAATTTTCGCCACGCTTGAAATGAGGGAAATGGGTCTATAGTTGATGATATCTGTTTTATCCCCTTGCTTATATAGTGGCTTAATCATACCTAATTTCAATTGGTTAGGAAATTCCCCGTTTTCGAATACTTTATTAATGAGATGAGTTAAGGGTCTGCATAAAATATCCTTATTCATTTTCAGAATCTCTGAAGTTATTCCGTCATTTCCAGGTGCTTTACCCAGTTTTAGTGTTTCTATAACGTCTTTGACTTCTGTATCATTTGTAGGAAATAGGTACATAGTTTGGTTCAGCCTTTTATGATTTTCGACATATCCATTTGGTTCAGTGATTTTTGTTGCATAATTTTTCCCCACATTGATATAATGTTCATTGAAAAGATTCGACATTTCATACCTATCGTTCGTTATGTTACCATCACGCGTTTTCACTTCCTTGATTATATTTCCTTTTTTATTTTCGTTGCACATTCTTTCCACTGCGTTCCATAATCCTTTCGAAGAACCTTGATTTTTTTCAATTTCTTTATCAAAAAAATCAATTTCCGCATTCTTTATTAATAAGTTTAATTTGTTCCTATAATTTTTATACTTCTTTTGGATATTTTCGTCGTGAGGATGCTCTTTTGCTTCTTTGTATAATTGATTTTTATTGTTAACTGATACGACAAGTGCTTTTGTTATCCAATATTTTTTCTTCTCGTCTTTTTTAATCTTCATTTGTTTTGTGTTTTTATGTATGATAGTCTTGATTTTTTGTATTATTAAATCTGCCGCGATATTCACATCAATAGTTTGGTATACTGGGTCCCAGTTTTCCTCAGCGAGATTTGATTTGATTTTTTCATAATTAACAATTTTTTTGAAGTATTGAGTTTTTATTGGTTTTTGAATATTATTTGATTTGATGCAAATTATTAGTGAATAGTGATCTGTTAAGCAACTCTCGTAGATTATAGGTAAAAGAGATACAGGTTCCATTCTTGTTCTAATGAAGATGTGATCTATGCAAGTTCTACTATTCTTATCAACTCTAGTGAAATCATTTATATAGGAATTGAAGTTGTTCATCGACAAAACATTAAGATACTGTTGCGAATAGTCAGTACCAGAGAAGATATCAATATTCATATCGCCAAGTATGACACAAGTTTCACCAGGTTGATTTTGTTTGTTGTCTAAAAATTCTGATAAACTGTCATTAAACTGGTATGGACGAGTAGATGGTGGCCTGTAGATAGCAATTATCCTGATTTTGTTATTTATACCCAGCGCCATCAAAATATTTAACACCTTAACGGGTCCTATATTTTCTATAGCACAAGTATAGTCATACTTATCTTTCAAATATACTACAACTCCGTCATTCTGGTTGATGTTTCCTTGATTATATACTAGGTTATATCCATGTTTCTTATAGAGATTCAAATTGAGTATACTCCATGTCTCTGTTAACGCAATAATATCAAAACTTTCATCAAATTGTTCAAAGAATATATTTGCCTCATCAAGATTTTTAGAAAGACTTCTAATGTTGGTATGAAATATCTGGAATGACTTATTTTTGAATTCTTGTGAAACAGAGTTGAATTCTTGAATAGTGCTTACCTTTTGTGTTTGTATAGCATCATAAACCAATTCCTCAATAAATGGATCCATTTTTTTTGTTGTGTCAAGATTTATTTCTAGAAGGGATGATCTTTGTTGTGCATATATAGATGATTTGTAAAACAATTACTTAATAAATTGAATTAGTTCACTTAGACTTCTTAACTATTGGTGAAGGAGGATCTCTATCTTCGGGTCCCCTTTTTGATGTTGATCTGGTATATACAGGCCTTTTCAGTTCTGGCTTTACAGATACTCCTACAGTGGGTTGATTGGTTGAGTTGGCTTGTGTATGCGAATTACAGCCAGATGTTTCTTCGGAATCACTTCCGTTTCTTAAAGTTGGAGTTGATGGTGCGCTATTGGTCCTGAAGAAATTATTTGATTCATTCTCCCCTGTTTCTTCTTCCTGTTCTTTCAACTGTTGATATGTGTAGACTTCTCCGTTCACAATTAGTTTATTTCCTTTGATTTTTGCTTGATACTGTTTTTCCCTTGCAATTTTCAAGTTCTTGTATAACACGTTATGTTCCTTCCTGTCTTCTTCTGTGAGGTCGTTGCTGATCGTTATACCGGTGCCTCTGAATTTAGTAACTTTATTGAAGATCTCAGTTTTTTTCAAATTTCTGACGAATTCTAATATAACAGCTCGTGGTCTACCTTCTTTAATCTGTCCGATTCTGTAAATATTATCAACTTCAGTTTCTTCGAATGAGATTTCCAACTTTTCTTCAACAGTTTTCTTGAAGTAAGCCAGCGGATTCTCTTCCTCTGGGATTCCAAAAATTACGATATTATTTCGTTTGATTTTACGTTCCGTGAATTTCAATTTTTCTTTCAAAAACTGGTTATCCTTTTCAAGAACGTTTATTTTATTTGTGATTTGTTCAATTTTATTCGTTTGTTTTTGTAGTGCTCCTTTTATTTCTTTCAATTCTTCCTTGATATCTTTACTCGAAGCCTGTAAGTCCAATAATATCTTCTTCAGCTCGTTATCCATATTAATGCGAATTATATTTCTCTGGGTACGCCTCTGGTTGCGACGATAAAGAGATTCGATAGCCAGGCAGAGCTTATCACTAAATAGAGGAAATGGTTTTTGTGTATTTGCTTGATTAGTTTTTGTTCATCACCTTCAGTTCATATTTATACAGTTTAAATATCTAAATCATTGTTATATCACAGATATCACTCAAATCAGACACGAATTTGGAAGATCTGGAGAGTTCGTTGAATTGTCTATCTTGTGATATGAATTTCCAACATAAAGATGGATTAATAAACAGTTAATTCACCATTAACACGAGCACGATATAAACACGACCAAACAAACGATACAAACGATAATTTCCTATGATTCATTACTTCAAAATCGGATGTTTTATTATTGAAATGAACATCTGAAATCTATTTCTCAGATAAGAATCAAAAAGGGGAAGTGCAATCCCTCTGATGCCATAAAAATGTAACTTTTTCAGTAGAATATCATGAGCGACACAGTCGAAAGCCTTTGACAGGTCACATAACGTAATAGCTATATGATTTCGCTGCTCGAGGCCCTCGACTATGCCACTCACTAGATCCATTACTGCCGCTGTGGTTGAACGACCAGCCCTAAAACCAAATTGCGAATCACAAAAATGATTGTTCAATTCATAATATTTTGTTAACTTTTGTTTCAAATCTTTGTCCACAATTTTGGAAAATATACAAATGATGGATATCGGACGATAATTTTCAATTTGTGATACATCTCCTTTTTTGAATAAGGGAATGACTTTCGAGAATTTGAAAATATCTGGGAAAGTTCCTGTACTGAAGATTAGATTGATCAATTTGGTGAAAGGTTTCAAAATTATTTCTGATGTTTCATTGATGATTCTACTATCTAGGTCATGAACATCAACACATGAAGAGTTTTTCAATGATTTTATGGTATCCATAACTTCATGTTGAGTAACTGTGAGTAGAAAAAAAGAAGGAGAAGGTGCTGGAAGAATCTTTGAGAAATTTAGTAAATCATTCTCAGGAATCCCAGGTAGGGATTTTATGATGGATTCGGCCACTTGAACAAAATGATCATTAATGAGGGGAATAGATTTAGTCTTGTTTTTTTCAAAATCGATGATCCGCCAGCTTGCTTTAGACTTGTTATCTATCAGCAGAGCGAATGTACTCATCATATGCAGATTTCTTAGCAGTTTTTATGTTTTTTTCATACTCCTTTTTCGAAGACTTATATACTCTTATATCCTCAGGATTCTTACAAACATCAGAAATCAGTTTGACACTTGACAAAACCGATCTTTGACCCTTCAGCTCGTCACTGAACCAATTTATCAGCTGCTTTTTGTGTGAAGACTTTTCTCGCAATGGAAATATTTTTTCTATCAAATATTGGTAAGTGTCGACCATGAAATTTGCAAGATAATTGGCGTCCAGTTCCTTTTTTTGTAAAAATCTCCCAGTTTACATCACACAGTGCATTTTCCAATTCCTGTAACCCAGAGGTTGTGATAGCTCTTTCGCAAGAAGAAATATTTTCAGACGAATTGAGTTTTCTGTTTATGATTGCAAATTGCCAAAATGATCGGGTAAACATGGTTCCAAAACACCAGTTTTGATCAAGTCGGTGTCAAAGTTCGTTAGTATGTTATCAATACAGCTAGAGTTTCCTGCAGTTACTCTAGTGTGGTCATGAATAATTACCGAAAGGCCAAAAGAATTCAACAAACATAATAGTTCATTCAACATACTATCATTCATAAATTCAAAATATGTTGAAATCTCCCAAAATTATGACTGTTTCGTCCATTTTCAAAAAATATTTCAATAGACGTTCTAAGTTATCAATAAATTTCTTGAAATCTCCGGAAGGAGATCTGTATAAAGTGAACACATATGTTTTCAATTCCTGAATCAGAACTCCACAGAATTCAGAATGAATTTCCACATTGAATGCATTCAAATTGAGGGGTCTAAAAGATACATTTCCTTGTCTTAGATGAATTGCTACACCTCCCATTTTGTATTGTTTTCTACTAAAGTGATTCACAAGTCTATATCCAGGAATATCAATTGTTGTTAAATTAGATTCTTTCTCGACTCGTTACACACTTCTCTACTTCAAACTAGGCCAGAATCATGTTTCTAGCTCAAGGATAGTATCAGGGAATCTTTTTGTTATATAGGAGCGCTATAGCCCTTGATTGGAAGGATTGATGATGAACAGGAACGGTAAGTTGTCAGGAGGCTCTTGTAAGCTATGCAAATCAACTTAGTGATAACTCAAGACGATGCATTCATGTTTGAATAAGTCTGTAGCACTTCCTGGTTTTTTCTTAAGAGAAAAAACATAGTTATTCACTGAAAATATAGGATATTGGGCTGATGTCACTAAAACATGTGTTCAGAAATTTTCACCTGCATCTAACTTTGTCATTTCGGAATATTTTCGATTCGAATTCACTCTATGGCGGAAGCAACGGTAGCTCATCCTGTTCATAGGCCCTTCCAGCATAGAAAATGATTTTCTCCGCAAAATTTTGTATGTCAAGGCCAAATCCTGACGCACTGCAAGTTCACAAGGTCGAAACAGTGGCTCCACTTGGCTCAATTTCGAGCCAATCAGCAGCGAGAACACCGTATGGGCTTGTTTTCGCGGCCCAAGGTCTCACACGTGTATAAATCTGCAGACTGCAGGGCGTTCATCCTCATCCACTCGCCTTCGATTTCAGAGTCCAGTTTGGTATCGATATTTTGGAAAGTGTTTTTCCGGTTGTGCATCATCCAGTCCTATCAGTACTTTTATAATCATCCTGTGTACATTGATTCGCATTTCAGCTCTCAGTCGATTATCAATTCCAAGTTTGATTTTTATTTCGAATCAAATTCGTGGTCCAGATTTTTCAATCAGAGCTCACATTCAATTTGCTTCCCATATTCTTGAACAGTTCGATGAAATTGAAAATCAATCGATATTTCCAGTCCATCAAAATTCAATTCAATCATTCGCATGATTCAGTTCCACTCACAACATTGACAGAATTCATTGACACGTGAAAGTCAACAGTTGACGTGTGTTCAGACATTCAGTATAAATCCAGTACCTGACGTACTAGAGTAAGAATTGTTGCTAGCTTTGTGATGATTCAATTTTGAATAATCAAACGGATCATGTTTTGACATTGATCATAAGTTCAGTAGAATCCAGTGGCATACATCGGATAAGTTAGGTAGCGGATTTTTTAGTCTGTTCAGAGAGACCGGGCCTACTTAACCCGCCCCTGGCCTTCAGCATCTATTCTTCTACTTATCGAAGGTGCTTGTGCAGTAAGCCTGACCAACGAAAAGGGAGGTAATCGCCTTCCTTGGTTGCATAGAACTCAACAGGATTCGTTTTCACACTAAACCTGCACTCGTCCTCGCTTTCCAGGCTTTGGATTCTCGTTGTTGCACTGCTCAACTTTCCTGCCTACTTTCCTTAGTGCTTGATTAAGTTAACGACATATATTCCGATGCTCGCATATGTTTTTTTTTGCTTTTCTGCTTGCCTGTTGCCTAACCTAACTAATCCCACTTGAAGATCAAATGATCTAAGGTGTTCGCATATGCCCAGTGGAACAAACTGTTTCTTGGGACTGTCAGTTATCAAGTTCATTTTCACGTAGGTCGTATGTCAATGGAAAGGTCAAGTTGATTATATGATAATGTATGATGTATGAGCTATTTATGATTCATTCATCTGTTGATTTCATGTAACAATTGTTGCACTAGAAATAATTTTCATAAACCTGTGCTTCTGATTTTCCTGTTCTGATAACAAAGGTACAAGTCGAATTCATTCCAGACACCATATTTGTGACGAGCAGTATCGAATTGGGATCAATTCAACCCATGAGTGGTTACTGATTAGGAATATCTATCCATGGCACCCAGTATTACAGAATTCCCCATGGGTCTGTAATTGAGGCCAACAGTCTCTTGGCCCCTTGATTCCAGGTCGACTCAACAGAACAGACCCCTGGTTTACTAGGCACCCTCTGTGTCTTCTTCATTGTGCTACTTTGGGCCCCTGTTCAAAAATATTTTTGTGCAGAGCAGGTGGAGAAAACCACCTCATGAACAATCTGACGCTCGAGACACCCCGACAGGTTCCAGAAGTCTGTTCAACAAGCGCCAATCAGTGAGGGCTCCAGAAATGAAGGTCTCCAAGAATGGGGCTTGAGCAGGGACCTGCCTGTTACTGAACTGAAGATAAACAGACCTGAGTACCTGAAAAACGTTATCCCAATCCAGTCCAGGAACCTTTGTTATCAGTGATATCACAAAAGCAATCTCAAACCAGTAACTAAGTAGCAATCCAGCAAGAATCATAACTTGCCTGATGAAGGCATGTTTCTGTGTATATCCTGAAAGACATTGAATACCTAGACTTGATGTACTGCACTCAGTAGTGATATTTGAACAACTCATGATAGCTGAAACGGAAATACTGACACACTACTATTCCTGATAGCTAAGTAAATTGTGATCAATAATTGGGTATTGATTACTATTGTATGCTTCTTGAATTGTATGTGAACTGAACATCAATACTAACCTACACATAGAGTAATACTTTAGCTCTCCTGACATTGATCAGTTTCAGTTTTGGTTTTGGAATTATAGCCTTTGGTTTCAAAATAATCATTATCATTACCTGCCTGATTTCCAGATCATTAGTTTGTTTCCTCACCCTAGTGTGATTTCTTCCAGAAAATTTGATTCAACCTCCTGGAAGACCTATTTGAATAAACTCCTGACCTCTGAGTTACAGCACCGCCATAACATAAGCTTTCAGTTTTTGTATGTATGATAAATTGACATTCATCATACAGGACATGGAAGGAAATTCTGAATTGAGAAAACCTAATCACGAATCTGCGATTGAGGTCTATGAAAATAACCAGTTTCACTTTCAGTATTGAGAAGGAATATTCTCAGATATATTTATGAACACAAAAAAATTCATACATATATGAAGAAATACATTGAGAATTCGCATTCTCCATGTGATGAAGATATTAATTTTTTTTCGGTTTATTCAACAACAAACAACTACTTCTCTGGCTATATGCCACGACGAATAAAGAATCACATCTATTGAACACACACGATGAGAATTTAAAAAACGAAATATTCTGAAGGAGACAATTTGCATTCTCCTTCATATAAAGATATGCATATTATATCATTCTGAATATTCAACAGAAAACAACTACTTTCCTGGCTATTTGTCACGTCGAACATTGAATTATATCTATTGAATTTCAGAAAAGAGAGCATGACAAATAAAAATCCTCTAAAATTGAGAATTGACATTATCTCTAAAATCGAATACAATAATATGATGTCTAATGATATAAAAATATATCTTACAAATATGTTCAGTATTGGAATTGAAATGTATAGGAGAAGTATACTTGCATGAACCCTGATCTTGATGCGCTTGGAACTTGCAAAAAATCATTCGTATCAGTGATATGAGAATTATATCTCTCACAAACAGGTTAAACTCGAGTGACCCTCCAAATGATTATTCTTACTTTCGGTTTCGCCGACCTCGGAAGACGAATGCAACTTTGTCAGAAACTCAGAAAAAAAAATTCGCTACTCGATTTTTTTTCAATTTTGACTTTGAATGACTACTTTTCTGATGACAATTATATCTGAATGAGACTAATTCTGCTACAGAATGAAACAAAAATGGCATCTGTGAGCTCATTTTTTTTTCCAAGATACAACCTTCCGATTTCTTCTCAAATTCTCAAATTCATTGTAATAGTGTGTTCTTTCGAGACAATTTCTACTCCGCAGACTCACTTTTTACGGAAATTCCTAAACCCTCTGATTCTTGAATGGAGTCAATTCGGAAATTCTGAAAACAACGATGTTCATCGTGAAGTCTTGTTTCATAGAAACAAAAATAAAAATATGAACATCACGTTTTTATTCGAATTGAATTGCGGTTATGAAAAAAAAATCTAGAGAGTCAACGGTATTTTTTTTTATGAAATGTCATGTATCTTTATCAGCATATGTTTTCAACAAGCCTTTCGAAAACCTCCATCCACCCCTTCAATATTATTTACAATATCCCAATAACTTCAACGCTACGAATCGTTTCCGATGTCCTGACATTCCTGTTAATTTTTCATGTGCTGAAATTTCACAGGCAAGCGATAAATGCTTATTGAATCCGGAACTTTTTAAATGAATTTTTCTTGTGTTTTTCAAATGGAATACCCCGTATATTTTTTCACCATGTGATGGGTACGGACATTTCCAGTAGGAATGTTTCGATGCCAACTCCTAACCATTTTCGAATGATTGAAGTTCCACTGATGAACATTCTCATGTGCCATAGAAATATGAGATGAATTTACGAATTAAATATCAACTTTATTAATGATACTTTATTGCATCAGAATCCGAAAATTTGCGAAAGCTTTCAACGAAAACATTTGCACAATATTTATGAACTAGGTGCGTTACTGTCGCCCATTGTGATTAACGCAAATTGTTATCCTCTTTCGAAATGAGTTTTCTACGGCACTCAGGATTGCTGGTGCTATACTCAATGACCTGCTTGATCCCCACAATTCACAAAATGGATTTTTTCAAGGGATATCCATAGGAAATCAAGATTTATTCAAGATATAAAGGAACGGATGATGAACGATTTTCAATTTGGATGCAATAAATTATTATGAACAAAATTTAGATATGATTCCATAATTATTGATCTCATATATTTATGGCACATCAGAATGTTTATGATGAGCAACTCAAAATTTCCAAACTTCAAGTATTCGAAAATTTTCGAAATATGAGAGCATATACATACAGAAAATATCTATAACCCTATCTTAATCACACGGTGTATAATTTCAGGGAATGAAAATCAATCAGGAAAGTCAGGCATCTATTCATCGAATGGCTTCATCATAAGTATTCCCTCTAAAATAACATGCGCGGTTAAAAATAAATGTCGACGTATTTCAGCGAGGATCATTCGGCTTGGATTTATTCATAAGGCTAACATCATAAACGAAAAAGATTTGATGTGAGGTAAGATCACAGTAGAGAGCTTACAGAGGCAGTAGGGTCACTTGGCGTCGGGACCTTTGATCTTCGTGGCAGACGTTTGATTTTTTTTTCCCAGTGCGCATCGACTGCGCGTCGACAGAACTTGTTGTTCTGTGGCCGAACGTCAACTGAAGCGTATTATACGAGGCGCAATCTTAGTCCACAATTATACGAGGATGTTTTTTTATTTTATTTCCCACGAGAAAACAATCATGAAAAAATATTGAAAAGTGCGAACAGTTGCTTTGGTCTTTTAACGAACGTGATTCATAAATTCATTATGAGGTAAATGGAACACCACAGTTCTATGAAAACTTTATTATGACTAACGAAAAAGAACATATAATGTTATAGATGGAACGAAACAATATAAACTGAATGAAAGTAGAAATTCTACATATTTTTGAGAATAACCAATTTTGGATTCATTTTGTTAGTTGAAATTGGTTTCAATTCCCTGTTTGCAAATTTTATAGTATAATATATCCTAACACGTATAAACAATGAAAGTAAATAATCTTTTGGAAAATCTTCACATGGGTGTGAGAAGCTTATGGATGGACATTTCTCTTTTAGTCTATGTCCGACCTTTCCACCAATACACTCATCAAAATTTGACACGAATTTAGTTTCTAGAGAAACAAGATAATTCAGAAATTCATCAGGAGGCATTTTCAAGTTACCAAACATGTCTCTATTCTTATTTTCATATGCTTTGAATTGAGAATATATATTAGTTTGATCTAGTGTACTTTTGGAAGACCCATAATCAATGCATATTTCACATGAATGTTTTTTTCCAAGCATTTTCTCATCAGGTACCCAGCCACATATGTAAGACAATTGCCTTCGGCGGTGGTCAAGTCTGAAAAATCATTTGTGTTTACTTTCAAAGAAGAGTACGACTTTTCAGTGTTTAAAAGAATTTCATAATTTTTCAAAGGTACTGTTGAGATTGTGGACAATATTTCATAAGAATCTTCCAAACAGTTTGAACCTTCCGAGCTTTGTAGGTACATGACAATGGTATGACATAGTTGAAATAAACAATAATTACACTAATCACAGATCAAACTAATACTGCACCAATACAATTCCAACAACAATAGAATGAAATTCAAAACTGCAATAACTTTATCACTCCTTCAATATTCACTCAATACTAATGCAATTCTATATCGTGTATTCCTTTTATTCAAAATCAGGTACCTACAATATAATCGACAATGGATAAATGTGTCAGGTATAGGCACTAGAGTTCCAAATGGTTCTTTCTGCAAAACATCTTTCAGTTGTTTGCGCCTTGATATAACTGTCTTTGTTTCCAAATTTTCAAAACCTCGAATTTCCAATTCATATTCAAGTTCATCTCTTACTAATCTAGATAAATCCATTTCGAACATAACAAAAAAAAAATTGACAACTTGAACTTCGAAGTAAAAGCAGTTATGTTACAAAAGCAATGTCGATTACATGAGAAAAAACTAGAAAAAAGCCCCACGCTAGGGCGCTAATTTTATTTCCCTCATATTATTGGATGTATTTTAATTCACAAGAAAATGACAATTTTGGGGGATGAATATCGGTAGGTCTATAGGGTATATGTAGGTCGTGGGTTGGTTACTATATTAACAGAAAAAAAGAATGGAGTAATAAAACAAAAAAAAAGAGTGGGGCGCCAAGTAGTTTCGATAACCCTTCCTAGCTCTAACCTGACGGGAAACCACTAAATTACATCAGGTTGGACAAAAACATAAATGTTCACTATCTTCCCAGTAACAGTACAATATGCAATAACATGAGTTCAAAGATTATGGTATCAACACTCAACTTAAATGGGATCCCAATACTATTCCATCTTTGCAGGGGGTTTTGAGAAAAGCTGAACGACTCTCTACGCTAACTCGAGTCCGCTCAACTCTCTCACTCAACTAAATATAAACTCAATAAACACAGAGATGATGTTTCTTACGATTCTATGAGAAGTAATATCAGTTTCATTTGAGTTTCATTAAACCAAAAATTCACGCACTAATTTGGGTCCATTGCTTTTGTAACCACTATATAGTTCGTTGTGGAAAAATTAAAATATGGAAATCCTCTACGAGGTACTCATCCTCCTTCGTGGCTTGAGAGCATACAAAACACAAAAAATCAGGTAAGATTGGTATGTTTCCAGTACATAAGGTCCATCGACAAATATCCTCGTCCGAAAGCTTGTAAAATTTGCGATTTTGGCACTAATCACACGACCATAAGGGCGACAGCTTCTTGACACCGTCCCAATATAAAATCGGTGTTTCAAACAGCTTGATTCTGCATAATCAAAACATCTGAAATATTCCCGAATTTATTTTATGAATATAAACGAAATCCTGACATACAGCGACTTAAAACAATGATAATATAGCTCACCTCTCAATGCCGATATCCCTAACACTGCAAGAGATGTTTATATCATATGGGTTGAGATAATTCAATCCGTTGTTAATCTCGGGAAACTTGGTACCTCGTTCAACTTTGTGTACTCCACAAATAAAACAATACAACTCAATACCACCTGAAGGCACAGCAGGGTATTATCCGTTCGAAACGCACTTCAATTTGAAAATTACCCAATTTGGCCAAAATTATCTCTTCCACCAACTTCTAACTTCTGTCTCAAATCGCCTGCCTGTCCGAGCGCTGAACAAACCGCAAAAAAAACTTGCTAGTTTTTACGTTGGTATTGTGAAAAGAAACCAATTCTTGAAGCAACTTGCGTCCGAGCATATACAGGGCGTCTAAACCACCAGAGGATTCCACGATTACCGGAATCCAAGAATTAGCACAAAATGGAGAAAATCGTAACAATAGCTCTCCTAGAAAACACATGTTCATAAGCACTTTGCTTCCTA
This sequence comes from Phaedon cochleariae, assembly GCA_918026855.4. Classification (NCBI taxonomy): domain Eukaryota; kingdom Metazoa; phylum Arthropoda; class Insecta; order Coleoptera; family Chrysomelidae; genus Phaedon; species Phaedon cochleariae. The sequence goes on from OU896710.1 coordinate 25,662,875, forward strand.
TTTTTGGTCGTCGAAGCCGCTGAAGTTTGGCAAGATAATTTCGGGTCACTCTAAACGATAAATTTTTTAAAAATGAATCAATTTTGTTTCGGCTTTCAGTTTTGCTATTTCATTTCTACAATACGTATTGATATACATCGTGATTCAGGTTTCAAGGCACAAACTAGAATATGAGATAGATCTCATCACTTCAATTGAAGGAGTTTATATTAACATTAGTCCGATCTCGTTCAGTAGCGGAGCTACAGGGGTTCAGAGTTCGATAATTTTTTTCATTGATTGATATCATTCTGAAATTCAATGTGGTCAATTCTCTTAAGGAAATAATCATTTCAAGCCATCAAGAGATTCTAAGAATCTACGGGATGATACGTTTTTGGAGGTAGAGGCTTTTTTATCCCGCACCCAAACTCTTTCGCAGTGCTTGTCAATTCTTTTCGAGAAACAAATCGTTTTCGAGATGAATAAGCATGAACCTTCTGAAACAAGTCAATTTCGCCTATGTTTTGCTCGAACATCATTTGACTGAAGACAAATTTTGACTCTCTACCCTCTATATCCTCGTTACTGATACAGAATGGACTCGTGATCGCAATTCGAATGAGTACATTTCATTAAATTTTCAAAGAATGAAACTGAAGCGAAACATGAGCAAAAATAACATGTTTGAGAACGTATATGCTCATTTATCTTAAAAACCATTTATTTCTCGGAAGAAATTGAAAAGAAGGAAGCCTCTTACTCGAACGATCCACACAACTTGATCACTGGAAGATGTCATAGGCGTTCTACGAAAAAAATTGAGGTAGATGAAGAAGCCTCTACTGCCAACAACGTATCACCCTGTTGATTTTGAAAATGTTCGAATGTCTTGAAATCATGACCTCCTAGAAAGTATCGACCATACATATCATATAATGATATCTTGAAAAGTTAGTGAGATATTTCAATTGAATGTAAAAATGATTGAACCTTGACCCCCTGGGTAGCTGCTCCTGAACAAGATCGGACTGATGTTCAAATAATAACTTGTTTGATTAAAATAATGAGATCTATCTCTCATTCCAGTTTGTACCTCGAAACCTGAATCACCCTGTTTATTGAAGAATTGTTGAATTCGTATACGTAGGTGGCGATACCTGAAAGTTGTTAGCCAACTTGCCAAACCTATGAAGTTATGGAGTGAATATTATGTATTTATAATGAGTGTGCATCTTTCACACAATCAAAATTAACTTAAATCAAATTCTTCATTCCCTCATAATTTCTTCAATGGTTTTATACTAAATATTCTTTCCAGGCGTTGATGCAAATCAATTTTCTGATTCAACGTATCGTCTTCGAGCAACCATCATGAACTCAATTTTTTTTCAAATAAGTTCCAGATATTTCGATATCAGAATGGAATAGTCCCTTCCACTAATATGCCGCCCCTCTAGAGAGATTTTTATATTTTGACTAGTACTTGACGTTGACGTCGTAAACCCATCCACTTGTATGAGAATAAGGAGTAAAACACCAGAGAGGAGTAGGATATAAAGTGCACAAACCCATTAATTCGGCAGACATCAAAGACTGACATCTGAAGAATAAAAGACGCTGTATACCAAAATACATCTAGGAATTCTATTTATTGCATCCAACTTCCATAATTTATCATATCTTCAAAAAATGAGGAGTTGGGAAAGGTTCAATTTTGATAGACGCACCCTGTACATACCTATCCACATTTCATTGCGAACAGATTGGGTAATACAGAATTATCCACCATCTGTTTCAAGCTTCATTTTGAATTTTCAAATTTGGCTATCGAGGTGGAATCTCTCATAGCTCGAATTTTTTTTCTTCGTTATTATTAGAAATACAGGGAAACTGGGAATTCTGTTCCATCGTAACTTTCGATGGGATTGAACGTGGTGATATTGATTCATCTACGCAACGTTACATATTTGTTAAACAATAATCATTCTGGAAGCTCTCTTATACTGATTCCAGCGATGTATACAAGGTGTTTTAAATTACTTTTGACATAGAATTATACATCAACACTGTCTTTTCAAAATCCCAGAGAGATAAAACAATGAATCCCACTTATTTTTGATCATTCGGTGATGTAGTTGATCAACACTGAAGAGTGAAAATGAATCTTGCTCTAGATCATTCGATGCTGGGCTTCAAATAACGTTCTCAATGAATGGATTCCTACAAGAAAAACCTTGTGAATTTGAACATGTAATTGAACACAACCAATCAAATGAACTGAACACAGATCACATGGTCTGTTATCACCCTACTATGTTGCTATGGATACATGATGTTTCATTTCGATTTTGACATTCCAAATGGTCATTTTTATTTCAAAATGTCACGATGTTGTTGTCTGATGAGGAGATCAATCATCGAATCGAATATATCAAAGAATACTCTTCACGATAACAATAGACCTTCAATCGCAGATTTGTGATTAGGTTTTTTCAATTCAGAATTTCTTTTCACGTCCTGTATTATGAATATCAATTTGTCATTCATTCGAAAACAGGAACACTTAGATGACAGGAGTATGTCAACTAATGATGATTCTCAGATGTCAGTTCGTTACAGTTTAAGTTATATTATATAGAGATAAGAATTGTGTGTATCATAAAAAATAGCTCAGAGAATAACTGGACTTCAGGTAACTGAGTACGACTAGATATCCGGAATGAATCGATTCAATTAAACTAATATAACCTGTTTGTGAGAGATATAATTCTCATATCACTGATACGAATGTTTTCTTTTGGAAGTTTCAAGCTCATCAGAATCAGAGTTTGCACAAATATACTTGTCCTTCACATCATATTATTCATCCGATTTGGGAGAGGAGGAGATTTCTCAATTCTAGAGGATTTTAATTTTTCGTGCCCTCCTCTTGGATGTTCAACATATATGAATTAATTTTCGACTAGATAAATAACCAGAAAAAACTTCATTTTTGGTTAATATTCAGAATATTATGTGCATTATGAGCACTTCATTACTAAGAGGGAGTTTATGTAGAAATTCCTGTCTCATCGTCTTTATTTCAATTCCGGACATAGATTACAGCAGCGTACATACATTAGACAAGTAGGTGCAAAGTCTGAAAATCCTTTGATCTCTGAAAACGGCCGCCAATGACCTTCAACCACCTAACATACATTCTAAGGTTGCGCTTCCGCTATTATTCTGTAGATGTCGCTACGTGAAAATGTACTTCAACTGTACTAGATCATGTCCTTTCTTGTTTGTATCCATGGGCGTACCAGATATTTCGGATTCGAGCTCATTTGATTAAATTTATATTCTTCACAATTTTTTGTGTTGAGTTTCCACAAGTAATTGTTGAAGATCTAACAAATTATTAATTTTGGGTGGAATCATAGTAGAAACTATCACTTTGCACTTTTGGGATGTGATGAAGGAAAATATCTATTGTGACATTTATGAATTTTATTCATATATAATTGTTGTTGTTTTGTCCATTGTTACCCCTAGAAACATCTTTGTTTATAATAAGGATATATAAACATATACATATAACATACATATAACAAAAATAAACAACGAATTAACAAGTTATGTCAATGTGTAAAAATAAATAAAACAGAATCAATACAAGTATTCTTGTACTTCCCCAAATGGATATCAAATTTGTTATTTTGAGTAAAGTATTCTTCAAGTATCAATTCATTCATGTCTCCAAATAACTATTTTTCTATGCGTAATTCTTCTCCACTTTCGTTGATAGTTTGGAAATTTTTATTAGCGAATTTCAATGAATAATATAGTTTCATCCTAGTGCATAATTTTATAAAGTATAAGTAGGGGAATGAAGCACAAGGGTGAGTAAATTCTAGCTGTGAAAATAAATTTACGGAAGTTTTTTAAATATTTCGTTCAATTGCATAATTTTCAAAATGTTCTTTGAAAATATCTTCAAAAAACAAACTAATTCAAAGAAATCATTACTGAGCATGTACAAACTCCCAAAAGTAAAAGATTTTTTGGTTTCAGAGTATTGAAAAAAACTCTTCAAAGAATGCTCTTGAGGATTTAGAGAAGATAAATCAGCTAAAATGGTGAACTTTTATTGCCTCTAAACACTAATGCAATTGAAGGAAGAACTTCTTCGAACAACTCAACACCTACCTATAGAAGCAGCTTTTATTATTTATTGAAAGTTTTATTTTCACCTTTTTACTCTTTACTTACCTGATAAGATCTTGAGGGAACCTAAACAAATGTACTCCAATGGACAGGTTGTTGGAATAACAACCTTCCACACCACACACGTAACTTGGTCGATTAGTTGAATAGTCTCAAAAAATCAGCACAGCAATTGACAAGAATTAAAAAGCACACGCTGTAAACACCAAACACAATACCACAATAGCAAAAGAACAATCCAATGAAATATCCTTCACAACAACATATACAATAAATCTACCGCTACACCACTGCTTAGCACAACGGAAAAGAAACACAAAACTCATGGAACACCGAATTTGAGAAGTCATGAAATTGTTTCACATAGTTGACAGATTTACTTGGCAATTTGACTAAGAATATATTGTCCATAATCATATCACCAAATAATGTTGAAACTGTAATGAGAAAAATGTACTTAGTTTGCAATAAATCAATAAATTCATAGGATATTCAACAGCACACGATAAATCGTTCAAATGTATTTTTCCTCGGAATGCTAGAATTCAAAAAGTACGAAAGTTACCACAATATAATCAGCTTGGCAACATCGAGTCGTCTTCGACGTCCGAGCGTGCTGGCATCTATCAGATAATAGAGGAACCGCAACCTTACTAATTACAGGGTTTTTTCGCCCAATTCAGACTTTGATTCTACTTGTCTAATGTATGTACGCTGATTACAGGTACTAACCTTATGTTTGGCACATAGCTGATCATAAAGGTAAATAGATTGATAGTTTATTTGACTATATCATATACATATGCATATTCATAGCAGGTCATTTGTGTCTCTGAATAATATTTTGAAAACAATCGAATGAAGATTTGAAAATAATAAAACATCACCATTACACAAGAACAAACATACAAAGGTTAATACATAATAAATATTCATAAACTAATTCTAATGAACAGTCGGTAAGTATGTTCTTGATGGAAAAAGGTAGCACCTGAAATATTTTCAACGTATTCATCGATAGAATAAAAACTATTAATTGACAGATACGATTTGATTGTTCGTTTGAACTCATTCATATTTAAGATTTCAAATTGATGTGGCAGTGCATTATAAAGATTGAAGTCTTTAGAATTTTTCTTATGATGGTGGACAACGGCCTGTGTAGTGAGATTAGACGATATTTTATGGATTTCAAGAAGTGAATTGTAAATATATAGAGACGGAATAGTCATAATTTTGAATCTGGTGAATAACGCTCTACAGGTATCTATATATCCTACATTACGCAATATTCTTATCGCTTTTTTTTTAAGAACGAAAATAGCACTTGCAGCTGAAGAATTACCCCACATTATAATTGCGTAGCTCATATGAGACTGGAAAAGTGAGTAATACCCTGTGCTTAAAGTCTCAAAATTTGAAACATGTCTGAGCTGAGGTAGAAGAAACAATGCACTTGATAATTTATGCTTCAAATGTTCTATATTGGAATTCCAACCCGATCCCAGATCCAAGGTGACACCGAGTAATTTTACCTCTCGTTTCTCTTCACCATGCTGACGAGTACGGAAGAAGAGCCTCTGAGACTTGTCATTATTGAGTTTTAGATTGTGTGCTCTGAACCATCTCTCAACCGTTCCTTCAATTTCCTTAGACCTTTTTAATAAACTATGGTAGTCTGGACTCGAACATATAAATGACGTATCGTTATCAAAAAGGACACATTTAAAGGGGGTGATGAAACTGCTTAGCTCATTGACATGAATAATGAATAGAAGTGGCCCCAAGACAAAGCCTTGAGGCACACCATATAATAATAATATAATAATAATATGTTTATTTTGTGGCAAATTGATAAATACAGTGTATAAAATGAATCTATAAAATAAACATGGGGTAATGCCAAAAGTACGATGTACTTGAATGGCTGATAGTGGTAATCATCATTCCCTCTAAAAGAACAGTGTTCTTGATAACGAGGTTGTGATCATCATTCAATATTCACCAACTTAGTACATTCATATATTCAAAGATATTGTCTTTATATCATCAACAAAGCAGAAAACTAGAAAAAAAAAAAAATAGGTAATATAAATAGAACTATAATATCCGAATCAACATTATATGGACAATATACATACAAACACAGTAAAAAGGTAAGCAATATTTTTTCCATCATTATTATTTTGGAATGAATATTTGTTATGATTTCACATCAATGATTTCATGTATAATCATTCTAGGTGTTTCATGTAACCATTTCTTTATTCTTTTTTTGAACTTGAACGTCATCTCAATGTTTTTTATTTCATTTGGAAGGAGATCGTAGATTTTCAGAGCTATATAGGAATGGTTTCTCAACCCAATAGCTTTTTTTGCAATTTTTTTTTCGGCGATAGATTTTTTGCTCCTGGTATTATAAACGTGGTCTCTATATCGAATATTGATTTTGTTTTTATGTAGATATATTAAGAGTATTTGGCTGTAAATCTGTCTCAAATCCAACACTCCCGACTCTTCATATAATCTTTCGGTAGAATATAAGCGGGTTTTATTGAATATAATCTTAAGAATCCATTTTTGAATAACCTCAACATGCTTTGCGTATGTACTACTAGCGCTGCCCCACCCAATAATGCCATAGGAAAGTTGAGATTGGACTAGTGAGTAGTAAACTGATTTTAATTGTGGAATCGTCAGGAATTGTTTAATAAATTTGAATTTTGGTAACAGCATTCGTAATTTTTCGCACAGATAGTTGATATGCACGTTCCATCTCATATGTCTATCAATCATAATGCCCAGATATTTAATCGAACTGGCCTCTCCTATTCGCATTTTGATGTTACCTACATTGTCACGCATTTCTAGAACATTATATGGAGGTAAGTGATTGTGATACGATGAAAAAGGAAGATATTTAGTCTTATCGGCATTCACTGTTAAGACATTCACGTCAAACCAATTTTTTACTGACATGAAATCATCTTCGGCTAACTTTTTCAAGTTTTGCCAACTATCTGCCCTGTAAATTATTGCCGTGTCATCCGCAAAACTAAGAATCCTACCTCTTTTTGGCATATCTAGCAAGTCATTAAGATATATATTGAACAGAACCGGACCCAACACTGTCCCTTGAGGTACGCCATGTTCTATTGTTTTCAATTCACTCTTCACTCCATCAATTGTAACATACTGTTGACGATTTGTGAGGTAGTGCTTGATCAAGCTTAGTGATTTACCACGGAATCCTAGATTTTCTAGTTTTGTTAATAATCTCGAGTGACTTACTTTATCAAACGCCTTACCCAAATCAACGAAAATAGCTAGTGTCGGTTTGCTACAGTCAAGGTTTTCATATATTAGTTTCGTTAGCTGTGCTATTGCATCTTCTGTATTTTTACCACTTTGGAATCCAAATTGTTTATCCGAAATAATATTATGTTTCTTCAGAAAACTGTCAATCCGCCTCTTCATGATTTTTTCCACAATTTTTGCCACGCTTGAAATGAGGGAAATGGGTCTATAGTTGATGATATCTGTTTTATCCCCTTGCTTATATAGTGGCTTAATCATACCTAATTTCAATTGGTTAGGAAATTCCCCGTTTTCGAATACTTTATTAATGAGATGAGTTAAGGGTCTGCATAAAATATCCTTATTCATTTTCAGAATCTCTGAAGTTATTCCGTCATTTCCAGGTGCTTTACCCAGTTTTAGTGTTTCTATAACGTCTTTGACTTCTGTATCATTTGTAGGAAATAGGTACATAGTTTGGTTCAGCCTTTTATGATTTTCGACATATCCATTTGGTTCAGTGATTTTTGTTGCATAATTTTTCCCCACATTGATATAATGTTCATTGAAAAGATTCGACATTTCATACCTATCGTTCGTTATGTTACCATCACGCGTTTTCACTTCCTTGATTATATTTCCTTTTTTATTTTCGTTGCACATTCTTTCCACTGCGTTCCATAATCCTTTCGAAGAACCTTGATTTTTTTCAATTTCTTTATCAAAAAAATCAATTTCCGCGTTCTTTATTAATAAGTTTAATTTGTTCCTATAATTTTTATACTTCTTTTGGATATTTTCGTCGTGAGGATGCTCTTTTGCTTCTTTGTATAATTGATTTTTATTGTTAACTGATACGACAAGTGCTTTTGTTATCCAATATTTTTTCTTCTCGTCTTTTTTAATCTTCATTTGTTTTGTGTTTTTATGTATGATAGTCTTGATTTTTTGTATTATTAAATCTGCCGCGATATTCACATCAATAGTTTGGTATACTGGGTCCCAGTTTTCCTCAGCGAGATTTGATTTGATTTTTTCATAATTAACAATTTTTTTGAAGTATTGAGTTTTTATTTGTTTTTGAATATTATTTGATTTGATGCAAATTATTAGTGAATAGTGATCTGTTAAGCAACTCTCGTAGATTATAGGTAAAAGAGATACAGGTTCCATTCTTGTTCTAATGAAGATGTGATCTATGCAAGTTCTACTATTCTTATCAACTCTAGTGAAATCATTTATATAGGAATTGAAGTTGTTCATCGACAAAACATTAAGATACTGTTGCGAATAGTCAGTACCAGAGAAGATATCAATATTCATATCGCCAAGTATGACACAAGTTTCACCAGGTTGATTTTGTTTGTTGTCTAAAAATTCTGATAAACTGTCATTAAACTGGTATGGACGAGTAGATGGTGGCCTGTAGATAGCAATTATCCTGATTTTGTTATTTATACCCAGCGCCATCAAAATATTTAACACCTTAACGGGTCCTATATTTTCTATAGCACAAGTATAGTCATACTTATCTTTCAAATATACTACAACTCCGTCATTCTGGTTGATGTTTCCTTGATTATATACTAGGTTATATCCATGTTTCTTATAGAGATTCAAATTGTGTATACTCCATGTCTCTGTTAACGCAATAATATCAAAACTTTCATCAAATTGTTCAAAGAATATATTTGCCTCATCAAGATTTTTAGAAAGACTTCTAATGTTGGTATGAAATATCTGGAATGACTTATTTTTGAATTCTTGTGAAACAGAGTTGAATTCTTGAATAGTGCTTACCTTTTGTGTTTGTATAGCATCATAAACCAATTCCTCAATAAATGGATCCATTTTTTTTGTTGTGTCAAGATTTATTTCTAGAAGGGATGATCTTTATTGTGCATATATAGATGATTTGTAAAACAATTACTTAATAAATTGAATTAGTTCACTTAGACTTCTTAACCATTGGTGAAGGAGGATCTCTATCTTCGGGTCCACTTTTTGATGTTGATCTGGTATATACAGGCCTTTTCAGTTCTGGCTTTACAGATACTCCTACAGTGGGTTGATTGGTTGAGTTGGCTTGTGTATGCGAATTACAGCCAGATGTTTCTTTGGAATCACTTCCGTTTCTTAAAGTTGGAGTTGATGGTGCGCTATTGGTCCTGAAGAAATTATTTGATTCATTCTCCCCTGTTTCTTCTTCCTGTTCTTTCAACTGTTGATATGTGTAGACTTCTCCGTTCACAATTAGTTTATTTCCTTTGATTTTTGCTTGATACTGTTTTTCCCTTGCAATTTTCAAGTTCTTGTATAACACGTTATGTTCCTTCCTGTCTTCTTCTGTGAGGTCGTTGCTGATCGTTATACCGGTGCCTCTGAATTTAGTAACTTTATTGAAGATCTCAGTTTTTTTCAAATTTCTGACGAATTCTAATATAACAGCTCGTGGTCTACCTTCTTTAATCTGTCCGATTCTGTAAATATTATCAACTTCAGTTTCTTCGAATGAGATTTCCAACTTTTCTTCAACAGTTTTCTTGAAGTAAGCCAGCGGATTCTCTTCCTCTGGGATTCCAAAAATTACGATATTATTTCGTTTGATTTTACGTTCCGTGAATTTCAATTTTTCTTTCAAAAACTGGTTATCCTTTTCAAGAACGTTTATTTTATTTGTGATTTGTTCAATTTTATTCGTTTGTTTTTGTAGTGCTCCTTTTATTTCTTTCAATTCTTCCTTGATATCTTTACTCGAAGCCTGTAAGTCCAATAATATCTTCTTCAGCTCGTTATCCATAATAATGCGAATTATATTTCTCTGGGTACGCCTCTGGTTGCGACGATGAAGAGATTCGATAGCTAGGCAGAGCTTATCACTAAATAGAGGAAATGGTTTTTGTGTATTTGCTTGATTAGTTTTTGTTCATCACCTTCAGTTCATATTTATACAGTTTAAATATCTAAATCATTGTTATATCACAGATATCACTCAAATCAGACACGAGTTTGGAAGATCTGGAGAGTTCGTTGAATTATCTATCTTGTGATATGAATTTCCAACATAAAGATGGATTAATAAACAGTTAATTCACCATTAACACGAGCACGATATAAACACGACCAAACAAACGATACAAACGATAATTTCCTATGATTCATTACTTCAAAATCGGATGTTTTATTATTGAAATGAACATCTGAAATCTATTTCTCAGATAAGAATCAAAAAGGGGAAGTGCAATCCCTCTGATGCCATAAAAATGTAACTTTTTCAGTAGAATATCATGAGCGACACAGTCGAAAGCCTTTGACAGGTCACATAACGTAATAGCTATATGATTTCGCTGCTCGAGGCCCTCGACTATGCCACTCACTAGATCCATTACTGCCGCTGTGGTTGAACGACCAGCCCTAAAACCAAATTGCGAATCACAAAAATGATTGTTTAATTCATAATATTTTGTTAACTTTTGTTTCAAATCTTTGTCCACAATTTTGGAAAATATACAAATGATGGATATCGGACGATAATTTTCAATTTGTGATACATCTCCTTTTTTGAATAAGGGAATGACTTTCGAGAATTTGAAAATATCTGGGAAAGTTCCTGTACTGAAGATTAGATTGATCAATTTGGTGAAAGGTTTCAAAATTATTTCTGATGTTTCATTGATGATTCTACTATCTAGGTCATGAACATCAACACATGAAGAGTTTTTCAATGATTTTATGGTATCCATAACTTCATGTTGAGTAACTGTGAGTAGAAAAAAAGAAGGAGAAGGTGCTGGAAGAATCTTTGAGAAATTTAGTAAATCATTCTCAGGAATCCCAGGTAGGGATTTTATGATGGATTCGGCCACTTGAACAAAATGATCATTAATGAGGGGAATAGATTTAGTCTTGTTTTTTTCAAAATCGATGATCCGCCAGCTTGCTTTAGACTTGTTATCTATCAGCAGAGCGAATGTACTCATCATATGCAGATTTCTTAGCAGTTTTTATGTTTTTTTCATACTCCTTTTTCGAAGACTTATATACTCTTATATCCTCAGGATTCTTACAAACATCAGAAATCAGTTTGACACTTGACAAAACCGATCTTTGACCCTTCAGCTCGTCACTGAACCAATTTATCAGCTGCTTTTTGTGTGAAGACTTTTTTCGCAATGGAAATATTTTTTCTATCAAATATTGGTAAGTGTCTACCATGAAATTTGCAAGATAATTGGCGTCCAGTTCCTTTTTTTGTAAAAATCTCCCAGTTTACATCACACAGTGCATTTTCCAATTCCTGTAACCCAGAGGTTGTGATAGCTCTTTCGCAAGAAGAAATATTTTCAGACGAATTGAGTTTTCTGTTTATGATTGCAAATTGCCAAAATGATCGGGTAAACATGGTTCCAAAACACCAGTTTTGATCAAGTCGGTGTCAAAGTTCGTTAGTATGTTATCAATACAGCTAGAGTTTCCTGCAGTTACTCTAGTGTGGTCATGAATAATTACCGAAAGGCCAAAAGAATTCAACAAACATAATAGTTCATTCAACATACTATCATTCATAAATTCAAAATATGTTGAAATCTCCCAAAATTATGACTGTTTCGTCCATTTTCAAAAAATATTTCAATAGACGTTCTAAGTTATCAATAAATTTCTTGAAATCTCCGGTAGGAGATCTGTATAAAGTGAACACATATGTTTTCAATTCCTGAATCAGAACTCCACAGAATTCAGAATGAATTTCCACATTGAATGCATTCAAATTGAGAGGTCTAAAAGATACATTTCCTTGTCTTAGATGAATTGCTACACCTCCCATTTTGTATTGTTTTCTACTAAAGTGATTCACAAGTCTATATCCAGGAATATCAATTGTTGTTAAATTAGATTTTTTCTCGACTCGTTACACACTTCTCTACTTCAAACTAGGCCAGAATCATGTTTCTAGCTCAAGGATAGTATCAGGGAATCTTTTTGTTATATAGGAGCGCTATAGCCCTTGATTGGAAGGATTGATGATGAACAGGAACGGTAAGTTGTCAGGAGGCTCTTGTAAGCTATGCAAATCAACTTAGTGATTACTCAAGACGATGCATTCATGTTTGAATAAGTCTGTAGCACTTCCTGGTTTTTTCTTAAGAGAAAAAACATAGTTATTCACTGAAAATATAGGATATTGGGCTGATGTCACTAAAACATGTGTTCAGAAATTTTCACCTGCATCTAACTTTGTCATTTCGGAATATTTTCGATTCGAATTCACTCTATGGCGGAAGCAACGGTAGCTCATCCTGTTCATAGGCCCTTCCAGCATAGAAAATGATTTTCTTCGCAAAATTTTGTATGTCAAGGCCAAATCCTGACGCACTGCAAGTTCACAAGGTCGAAACAGTGGCTCCACTTGGCTCAATTTCGAGCCAATCAGCAGCGAGAACACCGTATGGGCTTGTTTTCGCGGCCCAAGGTCTCACACGTGTATAAATCTGCAGACTGCAGGGCGTTCATCCTCATCCACTCGCCTTCGATTTCAGAGTCCAGTTTGGTATCGATATTTTGGAAAGTGTTTTTCCGGTTGTGCATCATCCAGTCCTATCAGTACTTTTATAATCATCCTGTGTACATTGATTCGCATTTCAGCTCTCAGTCGATTATCAATTCCAAGTTTGATTTTTATTTCGAATCAAATTCGTGGTCCAGATTTTTCAATCAGAGCTCACATTCAATTTGCTTCCCATATTCTTGAACAGTTCGATGAAATTGAAAATCAATCGATATTTCCAGTCCATCAAAATTCAATTCAATCATTCGCATGATTCAGTTCCACTCACAACATTGACAGAATTCATTGACACGTGAAAGTCAACAGTTGACGTGTGTTCAGACATTCAGTATAAATCCAGTACCTGACGTACTAGAGTAAGAATTGGTGCTAGCTTTGTGATGATTCAATTTTGAATAATCAAACGGATCATGTTTTGACATTGATCATAAGTTCAGTAGAATCCAGTGGCATACATCGGATAAGTTAGGTAGCGGATTTTTTAGTCTGTTCAGAGAGACCGGGCCTACTTAACCCGCCCCTGGCCTTCAGCATCTATTCTTCTACTTATCGAAGGTGCTTGTGCAGTAAGCCTGACCAACGAAAAGGGAGGTAATCGCCTTCCTTGGTTGCATAGAACTCAACAGGATTCGTTTTCACACTAAACCTGCACTCGTCCTCGCTTTCCAGGCTTTGGATTCTCGTTGTTGCACTGCTCAACTTTCCTGCCTACTTTCCTTAGTGCTTGATTAAGTTAACGACATATATTCCGATGCTCGCATATGTTTTTTTTTTGCTTTTCTGCTTGCCTGTTGCCTAACCTAACTAATCCCACTTGAAGATCAAATGATCTAAGGTGTTCGCATATGCCCAGTGGAACAAACTGTTTCTTGGGACTGTCAGTTATCAAGTTCATTTTCACGTAGGTCGTATGTCAATGGAAAGGTCAAGTTGATTATATGATAATGTATGATGTATGAGCTATTTATGATTCATTCATCTGTTGATTTCATGTAACAATTGTTGCACTAGAAATAATTTTCATAAACCTGTGCTTCTGATTTTCCTGTTCTGATAACAAAGGTACAAGTCGAATTCATTCCAGACACCATATTTGTGACGAGCAGTATCGAATTGGGATCAATTCAACCCATGAGTGGTTACTGATTAGGAATATCTATCCATGGCACCCAGTATTACAGAATTCCCCATGGGTCTGTAATTGAGGCCAACAGTCTCTTGGCCCCTTGATTCCAGGTCGACTCAACAGAACAGACCCCTGGTTTACTAGGCACCCTCTGTGTCTTCTTCATTGTGCTACTTTGGGCCCCTGTTCAAAAATATTTTTGTGCAGAGCAGGTGGAGAAAACCACCTCATGAACAATCTGACGCTCGAGACACCCCGACAGGTTCCAGAAGTCTGTTCAACAAGCGCCAATCAGTGAGGGCTCCAGAAATGAAGGTCTCCAAGAATGGGGCTTGAGCAGGGACCTGCCTGTTACTGAACTGAAGATAAACAGACCTGAGTACCTGAAAAACGTTATCCCAATCCAGTCCAGGAACCTTTGTTATCAGTGATATCACAAAAGCAATCTCAAACCAGTAACTAAGTAGCAATCCAGCAAGAATCATAACTTGCCTGATGAAGGCATGTTTCTGTGTATATCCTGAAAGACATTGAATACCTAGACTTGATGTACTGCACTCAGTAGTGATATTTGAACAACTCATGATAGCTGAAACGGAAATACTGACACACTACTATTCCTGATAGCTAAGTAAATTGTGATCAATAATTGGGTATTGATTACTATTGTATGCTTCTTGAATTGTATGTGAACTGAACATCAATACTAACCTACACATAGAGTAATACTTTAGCTCTCCTGACATTGATCAGTTTCAGTTTTGGTTTTGGAATTATAGTTTTTGGTTTCAAAATAATCATTATCATTACCTGCCTGATTTCCAGATCATTAGTTTGTTTCCTCACCCTAGTGTGATTTCTTCCAGAAAATTTTATTCAACCTCCTGGAAGACCTATTTGAATAAACTCCTGACCTTTGAGTTACAGCACCGCCATAACATAAGCTTTCAGTTTTTGTATGTATGATAAATTGACATTCATCATACAGGACATGGAAGGAAATTCTGAATTGAGAAAACCTAATCACGAATCTGCGATTGAGGTCTATGAAAATAACCAGTTTCTATCGTTCAAGTTTGAACCCCTTGATTACTTTCAGTATTGAGAAGGAATATTCTCAGATATATTTATGAACACAAAAAAATCCATACATATATGAAGAAATACATTGAGAATTCGCATTCTCCATGTGATGAAGATATTAATTTTTTTTCGGTTTATTCAACAACAAACAACTACTTCTCTGGCTATATGCCACGACGAATAAAGAATCACATCTATTGAACACACACGATGAGAATTTAAAAAACGAAATATTCTGAAGGAGACAATTTGCATTCTCCTTCATATAAAGATATGCATATTATATCATTCTGAATATTCAACAGAAAACAACTACTTTCCTGGCTATTTGTCACGTCGAACATTGAATTATATCTATTGAATTTCAGAAAAGAGAGCATGACAAATAAAAATCCTCTAAAATTGAGAATTGACATTATCTCTAAAATCGAATACAATAATATGATGTCTAATGATATAAAAATATATCTTACAAATATGTTCAGTATTGGAATTGAAATGTATAGGAGAAGTATACTTGCATGAACCCTGATCTTGATGCGCTTGGAACTTGCAAAAAATCATTCGTATCAGTGATATGAGAATTATATCTCTCACAAACAGGTTAAACTCGAGTGACCCTCCAAATGATTATTCTTACTTTCGGTTTCGCCGACCTCGGAAGACGAATGCAACTTTGTCAGAAACTCAGAAAAAAAAATTCGCTACTCGATTTTTTTTCAATTTTGACTTTGAATGACTACTTTTCTGATGACAATTATATCTGAATGAGACTAATTCTGCTACAGAATGAAACAAAAATGGCATCTGTGAGCTCATTTTTTTTTCCAAGATACAACCTTCCGATTTCTTCTCAAATTCTCAAATTCATTGTAATAGTGTGTTCTTTCGAGACAATTTCTACTCCGCAGACTCACTTTTTACGGAAATTCCTAAACCCTCTGATTCTTGAATGGAGTCAATTCGGAAATTCTGAAAACAACGATGTTCATCGTGAAGTCTTGTTTCATAGAAACAAAAATAAAAATATGAACATCACGTTTTTATTCGAATTGAATTGCGGTTATGAAAAAAAAATCTAGAGAGTCAACGGTATTTTTTTTTATGAAATGTCATGTATCTTTATCAGCATATGTTTTCAACAAGCCTTTCGAAAACCTCCATCCACCCCTTCAATATTATTTACAATATCCCAATAACTTCAACGCTACGAATCGTTTCCGATGTCCTGACATTCCTGTTAATTTTTCATGTGCTGAAATTTCACAGGCAAGCGATAAATGCTTATTGAATCCGGAACTTTTTAAATGAATTTTTCTTGTGTTTTTCAAATGGAATACCCCGTATATTTTTTCACCATGTGATGGGTACGGACATTTCCAGTAGGAATGTTTCGATGCCAACTCCTAACCATTTTCGAATGATTGAAGTTCCACTGATGAACATTCTCATGTGCCATAGAAATATGAGATGAATTTACGAATTAAATATCAACTTTATTAATGATACTTTATTGCATCAGAATCCGAAAATTTGCGAAAGCCTTCAACGAAAACATTTGCACAATATTTATGAACTAGGTGCGTTACTGTCGCCCATTGTGATTAACGCAAATTGTTATCCTCTTTCGAAATGAGTTTTCTACGGCACTCAGGATTGCTGGTGCTATACTCAATGACCTGCTTGATCCCCACAATTCACAAAATGGATTTTTTCAAGGGATATCCATAGGAAATCAAGATTTATTCAAGATATAAAGGAACGGATGATGAACGATTTTCAATTTGGATGCAATAAATTATTATGAACAAAATTTAGATATGATTCCATAATTATTGATCTCATATATTTATGGCACATCAGAATGTTTATGATGAGCAACTCAAAATTTCCAAACTTCAAGTATTCGAAAATTTTCGAAATATGAGAGCATATACATACAGAAAATATCTATAACCCTATCTTAATCACACGGTGTATAATTTCAGGGAATGAAAATCAATCAGGAAAGTCAGGCATCTATTCATCGAGTGGCTTCATCATAAGTATTCCCTCTAAAATAACATGCGCGGTTAAAAATAAATGTCGACGTATTTCAGCGAGGATCATTCGGCTTGGATTTATTCATAAGGCTAACATCATAAACGAAAAAGATTTGATGTGAGGTAAGATCACAGTAGAGAGCTTACAGAGGCAGTAGGGTCACTTGGCGTCGGGACCTTTGATCTTCGTGGCAGACGTTTGATTTTTTTTTCCCAGTGCGCATCGACTGCGCGTCGACAGAACTTGTTGTTCTGTGGCCGAACGTCAACTGAAGCGTATTATACGAGGCGCAATCTTAGTCCACAATTATACGAGGATGTTTTTTTATTTTATTTCCCACGAGAAAACAATCATGAAAAAATATTGAAAAGTGCGAACAGTTGCTTTGGTCTTTTAACGAACATGATTCATAAATTCATTATGAGGTAAATGGAACACCACAGTTCTATGAAAACTTTATTATGACTAACGAAAAAGAACATATAATGTTATAGATGGAACGAAACAATATAAACTGAATGAAAGTAGAAATTCTACATATTTTTGAGAATAACCAATTTTGGATTCATTTTGTTAGTTGAAATTGGTTTCAATTCCCTGTTTGCAAATTTTATAGTATAATATATCCTAACACGTATAAACAATGAAAGTAAATAATCTTTTGGAAAATCTTCACATGGGTGTGAGAAGCTTATGGATGAACATTTCTCTTTTAGTCTATGTCCGACCTTTCCACCAATACACTCATCAAAATTTGACACGAATTTAGTTTCTAGAGAAACAAGATAATTCAGAAATTCATCAGGAGGCATTTTCAAGTTACCAAACATGTCTCTATTCTTATTTTCATATGCTTTGAATTGAGAATATATATTAGTTTGATCTAGTGTACTTTTGGAAGACCCATAATCAATGCATATTTCACATGAATGTTTTTTTCCAAGCATTTTCTCATCAGGTACCCAGCCACATATGTAAGACAATTGCCTTCGGCGGTGGTCAAGTCTGAAAAATCATTTGTGTTTACTTTCAAAGAAGAGTACGACTTTTCAGTGTTTAAAAGAATTTCATAATTTTTCAAAGGTACTGTTGAGATTGTGGACAATATTTCATCAGAATCTTCCAAACAGTTTGAACCTTCCGAGCTTTGTAGGTACATGACAATGGTATGACATAGTTGAAATAAACAATAATTACACTAATCACAGATCAAACTAATACTGCACCAATACAATTCCAACAACAATAGAATGAAATTCAAAACTGCAATAACTTTATCACTCCTTCAATATTCACTCAATACTAATGCAATTCTATATCGTGTATTCCTTTTATTCAAAATCAGGTACCTACAATATAATCGACAATGGATAAATGGATTACCAGAAACAGGCAATTTGAATCAAATTATGATATGATCATTGGAAATAGGTAACTAGGTATATACATAACGAAAACTCCAAATGGATTATTGGGTTTTGAAAAACAGGTAAATTCATGTTGAATGCTTATTTCCATATTAATTTTTCAAGTTCAGTATCTTCATTATTATTTGATTATATATGATCAATTTGTGATTACAAACACAGAATATCTATTTGATCAGGAGCGATTAGGACTTTCTTAGGATTCATGCATGAATCAATGTTTCATTTATTAAGATCACGACTCACGATATTTTTGGGACACAATGTAAACATGGTGCTGAGCCTCTCTGTACATTCGTCTGGCTCGACTGAGCTACTGCGCATCAACCGAGAGTTTCAATGCAGAAGTGGGGACGCTTGCCAAATTTCTGTGGAAGTGAACACACTGCCTCTGTAAGCTCTCTACTGTGGTAAGATGTAGGTAATACGTTACCGGACTAGGTATCAATTTTTCTACTTTTTGAAAACCTCAAAATCCTATAAGTGAAAATGCTGATGAAGGATCGATATTTACTTGCAGAAGCTAACCAACTAGGTACCTATATAAACGTTTGATACCACCTAACATCCAACATGTAACATATGATTTTAGACTTCACAAATTCATAGAATCAATGCCATATTTATTCTAATTCCGATGTTGCCAATTTTCTAAAGAGAGAATGTGCAATTTGAATAACGGAGGTGCCTACGACTGGGCCGTGTTCATTCGCTAAAACGATACTAGCGCCAGTGGACATATGATTGAAATAAAAAAGATAATTATGGGTATAGAGGGTCAGAGCGACCTCCACAGAAATTCTTGTACTCGGCCCTGTAACGCCATCTAGATGACCTTCACACAAAATAAATGGCGATTCGTTGTGACCTCCGGAATCTTAGGTCAGTACGTTATATATGAGGTCACAACGATGTTGGCGTATCCAGGTGACAAAGTACCTTGCATTCATATATATGTATGTATATATAGAATAAATCATCACACACCAAGTTCCGAAATTCCATTGAACATTTTCTGATGGCAAATCTATTTTATGATATCAATGAACTGTTTATGTGACTGCATTTTTTTTTTTTTTTTTTTTAATTTGTATGTTGTTTTTACGTAGGTACTTATGATTTAAGGCATTTTATAATTTTATACATAATTATTTTAAACAAACATGTATTGTATTTTGACCTTGACAAATTCTATACCTAAATTGGGTCTTTTGAATGAATAAAATATTTGATTTGATTTGATTTGATTTGATTTGATTTGATTTGATTTGATTTGATTTGATTTGATTTGTATATATGATGAAAGGGATATTGAGGGGGATGTTGTGAACAACAGAGATGAAAATAGTGGACAAAGCCTTCATAAAAAGATAACCGCAGACACGTGTTTCAGGCTTTCGGCCCCCATCAGTACGGTGAGAAAAGTGTGACAGATAGGCAACACTTGGTGGAAGTTGAAACAACAAAATAACGTAGTCAACAAGCAGGAGCCAGCCGCACAATTGTGGTTTCGGTCAGAAGACCTTGAGTATTCAGGGAAACAACTAACGTCACCATGGAGGCAGCTATAGCTACCTGCGTGACAACCGAGTCCAGGACAACAAACATGATGTGAGGGATATTGAGTGGTATGTTGTGAACAACAGAAGAGAAAATAGTGGACAAAGTCCTCATGAAAAGATCACCGTAGACACGTGTTTCTGGCTTGTGTATATATATATATATATATGTGAGAGGGTAGTCGTCGCTGACTAGTTAGAGGTGAAAAAAGGTTTATTGGGGAATGCAGCAAAGTGAAAAGAGTACTCTTTGAAGTTTGTCCAAGCTTTCGAGAAGAGTTTTCTTTGGGATAGGGAGAGGGGCTGAGAAGAACAGATATTGCGAAGATGACCTTTTCCTTATCTCTAAACGTGATATGACACTTTTAGAATGTGACAGAAGTTTTTAAACGTCTTCTACTTCATAGGACCAAATGCGTACAATAAAATAATTCATAATTGGTGATGTAATGTTCATTTTGTCTTCCAAAATTCTTTTTCCAAATGTGATATTTTGTCGTATGCAGGAGAATTCAAACTGACGACCGATATATTTTACCCACGGAATCATCAATAAAATTCATTGAAATTGATTGTTTGATCAATTTGGAAAACATTCCTCTCTCCAGAATCAGATGAAATATTGTACGTTACACGTTAGGAGATATATTTTTTTGTAACACATTGTTACACGAGAGAAAGCGTTTTCTAACTGGTTACGTGAATATCTACCTCAATAATTGTTCATTCGACAGTATTGAGAGGTTTGATTTCAGAACTCGATAGTTTGAATCAGGATGCCATTTGTTCCAAAATTAACCGTTTGTAGGAAAATGAGAATAATTTCAGAATAGAGTCGCGGAATAACATTGACATTTGCTTCGGAGTATCAGACACTCTTTTGAAATAAAGTTTCAATATGTATATGCTACCTCCCTACTAGGTCATTCTTGAATTATATTGTATATCAGAATTGAATATTGAGGCAATCCATTCCCAATCACGGAGTACTAAACTTGAATGATATGGAATCGTTACTGAACAACACAGCAGTGATTTGACATTTCTGTGTTCACAAAACTATCCACGATATTGATATTTTCCACTCTCCGTTACATTGCGTCAAACTGACTGACTACGGGATCAACGGAATTACAAATCATTTCTAGACTTTCAATTTGTTGAATATGGTTATCAATTGGTGTTATATAAAGACATTCTGTATATGTTCAGAAATATTATCCAGATAGTTCTTGTGAAGTTTGACAGTCAGTCAGCTAGGTGATGAGAGAATAAAACTTCAAAAGTTTGTCATTGAATATTATACATTAAATCATAATATTTTGGCGACGAGGAAATGGAAGCATTCGAGAATGTAATGCTTGAGTTCATGAAGTAGCAGGAAGAGCAATCAAGAAGACAGCAGGATATTTCTCTTTATAACCAATCTCAATTGTTGGAACAGTTAGCTAACTCATTCTCCAAGGCAAATGATAGTGTAGAAGTGCGACTGGAATCTTTAGGCAACTCAATAACGGAATTCATATATAATTGTGAAGGTGGACTTACGTTCGAGGTATGGTACATCCGATATAAAGGTCTATTCAATATTGACGCCAAAGACATTGATGATGTTGCATAAATTAGACTTTTATTACGCAAAATCAATACCTCATGTCACCAACTATATGTGAACTACATTTCACCGAATAAACCTGAAGATTTCGACTTCAAACAAACAGAAGACATTGAAAAAGTTATTCGACAAGAAAATTTCTCTATTCAATACAAGGTATCAATGTATGAATACAACAAAATATGAATCACAGGATTTCATCGAATATGCAGCTTAAATCAACAGATCATGTAAAGAATTCTGGATCACCTCTATTTCTGCTGATCAGTTCAAATGTTTAATATTTGTATGTGGTTTGCAATTGCCAAGAGATGCAGATATACGCACTAAACTGCTCGCATTGATTGACTCGAAGAAAAACGAAAATGTCACCATAGATGATTTGACGATAGAGTGTCAAAGAATAATCAATTTGAAGAAAGACACTGCAATGCTTGAAAACACAAGCTCAATTCCAGCAATGAATGTAGTTAAATACAAACCAATTGACAAATTCAGGAAACGTCATGATGTTCCAAATGATGAATCAGTTTCAAAGTCACCATGTTGGTATTGCGGACAACTACATTTTGCAAAATATTGCGATATCAAGTGTCAAGATTGTCAGAAAACTGGTCACAAAGAAGGGTACTGCGATGTTGTTAATAAGGCGAAATTCAAGAAATCCCAAACAAATCAACTTAAGTTTGAATATCATCATCAAGTGCAGGTGATTTCTAACGTTATTCAAGTCAATGCGCAGACCAAACGGAAATTTGTTGATCCTCATATGAATGGTATTCCAATCACTCTACAGCTGGACACTAGATCAGATATCACAGTAATATCTCAAGATACATGGAGATATTTGAATGAGCCCATAGTTGCTGATACACACCATGTAGCAGATAATGCGTCTGGAGATTCACTCAATCCCATTGAAGAGTTCAACTGTGAAGTTCAGATTGGTCAAACGATAAAAAAATCGAAATGTTTCATTGCTGACATTTCAAATTTGAATATTCTTGGTATCGATTGGATAGATCAATTCAATCTGTGGAATACACCAATCAATCAGTTTTGTAAACAAAATCAAGTATACAGGATATAATTGAACTCACTCTTGAAGAGATACAATTCAGAGACATTTTCAATGAAAAAATGGGATTATGTACAAAAGTACAGGTTTCATTGGTTTTGAAACCAGGTGTTCAGCCTTTTGTCCGTCCAAAATGCCCAGTTGCTTATGCGATACTTCCAAAATTGGATAAATAATCATCAAGACTTCGAAATAAAGAAGTTATAACACCAACAGACTACTCTGAATGGGCAGCACCAATAGTCGTAGTGAGGAAGAAGAATGGATCCATCAGAATATGTGCAGACTATTCCACTGGATTGAATGATGCATTGGAGTTGAATCGACATCCATTACCTCTTCCAGAGGAATTTTTTTCAAATATATCAGTTTGCACAGTTTTAAGTCGAATAGACTTATCAGATGCATATCTACAAGTCGAAGTAGATGAAAAGTCTAGACAAATTCTTACCATAAACACGCACAGAGGTCTTTTCAATTTTTATAGATTAGCACAAGGGGTCAAATCAGGACCAGGTGCATTTCAACAAATAATTGACATGATCTCTGGATTGACAAATGCCTACGCTCATTTAGATGATATAGTGGTAGGAGGTGAAAATAGAATAAAACACGATCAAAATTTGTTCAATTACTGAACAGGATTTCAGAATTTGGTTTTAATTTGAGTTTCCAGAAATGCTGTTTCTTTGTAAACTGAATCAAATATCTGGGATACATACTTGATGACCATGGTATACATCCTGATCCAGCAAAAATTGAACCCATTCTGAGTATGCCTCCTCCTTCAGATATTCCAACTCTGAGATCATTTCTTGGAGCAATGAATCATTATTCAAAATTTATCAAACAAATGCATTCATTAAGACAGCCCTTGGACAACTTACTCAGAAAAGAAACTTCATGGAAGTGTACTCATGAGTGTCAGCAAGCTTTCGATGATTTCAAGAAAATTCTGCAATCAGACCTGCCACTCACTCATTATAACCCAGCATAAGAAATCATCGTAGCAGGTGATGCTTCAAACACAAACATAGGAGCTTGATTTCTTCGCCGTTTTCCCGAAGGTACTATCAAAGCTATAAGTCATGCATCAAGAACACTTACATCGAATGAACAGAACTATAGCCAGATAGAAAAAGAGGCATTGGCTTCAGTTTTTGCAGTCATTAAGTTCCATGAGATGATTTGCGGTAGAAAATTCATTCTCCAAACAGACCATAAACCTCTTCTGACCGTGTTTGGTTCGAAGGGCATTCCCGTACATACGGCAAACAGACTCCTAAGATAGGCATTGATTTCGCTATCATACGATTTCAGAATTGAATACGCAAAAACTTCTGATTCTTGTCATGCAGATGTACTATCTCGTTTGATAAACAACTACAAGAAACCTGATGAAGATTATGTTATAGCATCTGTCAGACTAGAAAAAAAAATTTGGCAAATTTCATCACTCTCATTGAGCATCTTACCAGTATCTTTCAAAATGATTCAAGAAGAAACGAAAAAAAATCAAGTTCTTCAATCAATAATTCAATATCTACAAACAGGATGGTCTCAAAACATGAAGATGCTCAGTCCAAAGGTCCAGGATTTTCATCATAGAAGAGAATCATTATCTGCTGTTCAAGGATGTTTGATGTTTATGGAACGAGTTATTGTTCCTGAGATATATCACAAGAGAATTCTTGATCAACTCCATAAAGGACATCCTGGTATTGAGAGAATGAAATCTCTTGCAAAGGGACACGTTTATTGGCCCAAAATTCATGACCATATCACACAATTTGTCAATTAATGTAGGAACTGCGCCCTTGCAGCCAAATCACCGATGAAAGTATCCTATGAACCTTGGCCTCTGTCAAAGAAACCTTGGGGAAGAAATTATATGGATTTCGCAGGACCGATGAGAGGTCACTGTTTTATACTCATCATCGATTCGTTTTCGAAATGGCCCAAAATTTTTTCAGAATGTGTTCAATCAAGAAACCATAAATATTATAGAAAATGTATCTGCACGATTTGGCTTCCCCTTAAACTTTGGTGACCGATAATGGTACTCAATATACTTCTGAAAAATTCCAGAATTATTGTTTTATCAATGGAATTCAGCATCTATGAACACCTCCATTTCATCCGCAATCTAATGGACAGATAGAACGTTCTGTAGGTACGTTCAAATGTTCCTTAGAAAAGTTGCAGGGGGAGAGCTGAACATCCAACAGCAAATTGATACGTTCTTGTTATCATACCCTTCCACTCCAAACCGGAGTGCTCCAGAACGAAAATCACCGGCAGAATTGTTTCTTGGCAGAAAACTCAGAATTCCTCTCGATTTATTGAAATCCGTCAATGATAGACCAGTCTTAGTTGCTGAAACCAACTCCTGTAGCCGAGAATTCACTCTAGGCGATTTAGTTTTGGTATGTCACAATCTTCTCATTTTGTAGACACCAATCTTTCTCATAACCGAAATGAGCATTGAAATCCCGTGCCGCTCGATGTTAATTGCATTCCGCGGAACTCCACAATATGCATAGGCATCAAATTCAGGTTGTTTTCGCATTACATGTATTCTTACTGTGAGCGGCCAGCGCAGAATCAAATTATGTGTCTGCAGTTGTTTGGACCAATATCAAACCGCAGGATGAAAGGAGAACGCTCACGTGAAATAATTCAAGTGGAATTGTCGGGCATCATAAAATCGAATAGAATGGAAGAGGGCCAGATAATTTCTGTTGGAAGAGCTGACCCGCTATAATTAATCTTTCAATGTATCAAATATTGCGGATTAATTGATAATGAGGTGAATATTTCCACCTTCAAACCGAGAGTTTTAGAAACCTGAATAATATGTATGTAAATCAAAAAGACATAAAAAGACTTGAGGTCATTATCGGTTTCTTTTTGCTCTCTATTGGTCACTATCAGTTTTCTAGAAATGAAAATAATGGCGCCAGTAGCAAATTTCGAAATTGCACAACAAATCCTTCCATATCAAATGCTCAGGAGAAGATATCGCAAACATTGATTATTATTGCATAAAACTCTGCAACCTACTAAGGATATGAATGATGGATAGATAGATAGATAGATAGTTTATTGTGTTTAGAAAAATACATTTTTCATCACAAGGGTTCGAATTATATGCGATCATGATTATGCATTAACAATGACTGATCTGAGTGAAATGAATAAAGTGAAGAGGAAAAGAAAATGAAGCTAAAAAAAAAACACAGAAAAAACATTGTTTCATAGTTATACATATTCCAATACTTCTCAATTCTGACAAAATCGCGTTTTGCCTTATGCCTGAATAGATAGAGCATTCAAACAGAATATGTTGCAGGGGTTCAGTTACTTATAGATTGCAAATTGAGCAAACTTCTGTAGGATCAATAATGTAAACCGAACCATGAAATGAAAACATCAAGGACTTCCTGCTGCAAGTCCTGATTTGGGCAATGATACGCGTAATGTAAATTGGCGTGGGAACTCTTAGGTAGGATTCTGATAGTTCTTAGACTGATAGGCCATTGTATATGAGCGGAAGAGAAGAATCCACAAGTCTTTCTGAGTCGAGAGATAATAGCTTCGGCTTGAATTTATGAATGATAGGTATCGAATAAGGAGTGTCATATTGAGGACAGTACTATAGTTTTCAAATTCATAGGAATTCTTGATATTCGCTCAAAGATTATGCTTTATACATATTCGTATGATTTTTACTTCGAGACTTCATTCTTGTAGATATGAGTTCCAAATTATTCGATCAGATAAAACGGTATTGCACAAGAAATCCTGCTCAAGAGATCGTATGGTATTGATCGTTCCTTACTAGGATGGAGCAGCGGAATATAACTCAAGGATGAGACGACTAATCTAAATGCTCTATCTTCTCAGATCAGTCCCACTTATATTCTTGTGAAAATATTTCCCACGATCTCAGCTCTTGAAAACTCAGCAAAATCATTGATTCCTTCGCGATGAGTAGCTAAGAGGGCGTGCGATTCCTTATGTATTGTTTGACTCGCAAAAGTAGACAATCGGTCTTAGAATAAATTCGACATAAACAGTCCAATACCACAGATGAGTCCATCCCAGAGAGTAATTGACCGGACTGACTACGTTATGAATGATCACGATAGTTTTTGGATGGCGCTCGGGATGTGAATACAAAATTTCTCAAATTGATATTTTGCTTCCATTGCCAATATGCATTCTCAGATAGGCGAGTTCATTTCCTGCAAGCATTTAACTTGGTAGCAGATACTGCATTGATCATCATTAATCATTATAGTCAACCCGAGGACTAGAGAAATCGATCAGAGGGACAGTCGTATTCGCCGAGCCCAACGATGAGGTCGGGTTTGACATCATTCCACCGTGGTGACTAACCCTTGTGTCAGATTTATATCTCAACACTTTGTAGTCAAGTTATTTCTTCTGTTCATATCATCTGAATCAACTGTGTCATTTCATATGTTGCTCCGTTATTTTCAAGTCATGAATGCATTAATCTGAGTACTTCGAAAACTACGCCCTAGACCGAGCACTTGTCACAGATGTGACAAATGGTGGGGACCTTCCGGTTTTCGATTTCTGCGAACATATTCGTCACTCAATGTCTGAGAAATTGATATTTTGTACCATCACTGCACATGACTTGACATTCTGAGGTCGATATATTGACAAAATATTTTTTTCGAATAGTTGAACAGTATCCTGAGAAATGCGAAACATTGAAACGAACGAACGATCAAGTGAAATCATTTCTGAAACAGCCTTGAACTTTTTCTTGTATCCAGTTTGATATCGAATAGATTACTATACCATTGTTGTTATATTTCTCAATTCATTAGGAATCTTGTGTTGCCCTAAAACAAGGTTTCATGAATTCTGTTATGATTACAATTTATCCAGATTCTCAAAATACAGTCTTATATTCCGATATGAATGTTTCTACCCTGGAATGTTCCTTTCCTGGTACCGTGCTAGTATTTCACTAATTAATATCAACTCCCCACCCTGTATTATGCTAGTGTTTTACTAGTGGGTTTCATTTTTCCATTCCCTCACCGTGATCGTGATATACTGACTGGTAATGGTTGATCCTACCCTTCTTACTGTGCTAGAGATCCGCTGGTTGTGATATAATCTCATATAATGTCACTTTGGAGTAAAAAGATTTGTGTTGAAATTGTTTTGTGTGCTTCTTAAGAGTAAGTCAGAGGTGGAAATAATCTGGTTAATTTTGGTGTTATCTATCTTATGTATGATAATGAGATGAACATAAGTCGTTGAGGGTAGTCTTATTAGTTATATCATTCTGTTGTGAATTTGAATTGTTGTTCATAGTTATGAATTGTTTTGTGGATAATGTGCTGAATCAAATGGACTTTTCTGAATGAACCAGACATGAGTTATCAAGAAACAGATTCAAAAGTATGTTTGAATTTATTATTTTGAAAAGTAGTCTCTGAGAGTTTCAATACCCGAAAAAGGAGGTGACAAGTTTGCCGTACCACTTATTGACACAATATTCTTCCGCACCAACGACGATAAGATCCTGATAGATTGGTACAGAAAACCGTGCAGGTCTGGACGATGTATAAACTTTGAATCATATCACAGGAAATCTGTGGAAGTGAATCTTGTGGAACAAATGAAGAACAGAGTATTGAGAATCTCATACATCACTTTTGATAATTCAAATTCGAACATACTTTTGAATCTGTTTTCAGAACACTTTTATATGGTTGAACAAGTGAAATCTATTTTATTCAGCACATTATACACAGAACAATCCATTACCATGAACAACAATTTCAATTCACAACGAAAGCAATAACAACTGAGACCACCTCTTCACCAATTATGTTCACCTCATCATCAAACATATGAGAGATCACATCAGTAGTTAAACTATGACAGCCTGACTATAGGAATAGGGCAAAACCATGTGTTAGAAAGAGAAACTTGAAAGCCAATGCGTCAGAGAGAGAGACAGAGTGATTGTGACGTCACATCATCATCGTCGGAATGAATTATTAAATTTAAAAAAGAGCTGTCGCCGCTGGGTATCGAACCCACGGCCCTCGAGTTATGAGGCGGCAATACTCGCATTACGCTACCAAGCGTCCTAGAAATTGCAGTATGATACTGATATACAAACAGGATGTTTTTATCTGACATGTTGTTGGAAAATAATATTATAAATAGATTTGAGTTGGAACGTTGATCGCATTTTCGATTGGTGGTGTTGCCATAGTTGCCATATAATAATACTAACATCCCCGATTTTCATAGTGAATAAAGAAGAAAATATGTTTATATACTGGGTGTGTATTGCATTCCGGTGGAATAGAACGGGAAAAACATATTCCATTGCCTAATAAAGGGGGAATTTTTTTATAGAGGCATTACAAATAATGTTAGCTTGTCCATATTATATTATGTGAATCCTTATATTTGACGTTTGACAGATGACGTATGACATGAGACGTTTGAGAGAGATGACGTATGGGGTGGAAGGATACGAAAACAATGAGGAAATATTATAGTTAACTATTTATTGAAGTTATGCATTTCTACAAAGATTACACGCTTCTTGAGAAGATGGCGGGCCGTCCACATGATCACGCCTATCGGGACGGTTATAATGAACTGAACACGGCAGCTTGATTTGTAGGTTGAAATTCCTACAGTATTCTTGAGGAAGTTTATGCCACACTTCCAATAGGCTACAAGCATCAGCATATTCAATGAGACATTCAATAGGAATGTGCTGTAATTCTTGTTTAGTTGATTTCGTTAAAGTTATAGTAGGAGATTTCAGAAACTCCAAGAGAACAGCTACTTCAGACTTCATAATATTTTTTAGCAGAGTTGATGAGAGAGAGAAAAAAAAGTGGATGCTTCTAGTTTCACGTCAATTCGTAGACTGATGATGAAATGAAAACAGACTCAACATCCAAAACAGTTCCATTGATGAATGACATAAATATTCTAGACCAATTCCAGAATTGATATACTGTAGAAAGGAGAAAATAAAACAGAGAGGCTGAAACTATAATATTTTTTTTTATTTTGGCAATATATTACATAACCAATTGTATATAGTATCGACGTTTCGAAGACTGCACTGGAACTTTTCACCATGGAAATGATTCATGCAAGGTGAAATGGACTGTTGAAACGTTATTGGTTGCCACCACGAATCATCAAAATCTTCCAAATTCACGATGCGACTGTCAATCTCCAACTCTGCACATTTTCGCTGCAGAAACTGGATCTTCTGATGGCCTCTAACGTAGATAATATTCGTCTGCTGCAGGTTATCTCGTAGTATTCGATCCAACTCATTCAAATCCACATAACCGCTGGAATATTTCAAGCCATGAACATAGCGTTCCACATAATTTGCCATATTTCTATCTTCTCTGCTCAAACAAGAAAACTTCACAGATGGCTTAAATAGAAAATGACTCATCTTTTTGCCAATGCGGATGGTCATCTCTTTTGAAATGAATTCATCCACGACCCTTGAATGTCAACCAATGCGATCTCCATGACTCTCCGAAGCAAACTGACGTCTGACAAAGACAGCAACACAGACATCTCGCTGCTAGGCAATATTTCGAACAATTTCGCTGAGTGGGAGGTGTTCCATAATTTGATCGTGAACGATGATGCAATAGGCTTTGGTGTCGGCAGGGAAGCCAGTAGTCGCTTCAATATCCAACTTGATGTCAATTGTGGACGACTTCAAACCTAGATGTCGCCTTGAGCAATCGATAACAAACATCGGTCTGGTTTTGAATTCATCGAAATTCAATAGAGAGCGCTTCTGTGAACAGATATGGTAGCTCTTGTTGAACTCTGTATGGTTGAAGTGGGCATCAGCATATTGGTCCTTGGAAAAGTCCAATTGCATTCGTTCTTGTGGATAATAGTCACTATTCAGAGCCAATCTTATGGATTTTATGTTGGCATTATCGAGCAAGGTCACATCTTCATGTATGTTATCAGATTTTTTCGTTTGGAAAAATACTATAACATATCTCGGGCTTTCTAACGCCGAACACGTCTAGACCGACCAAATTTCTATAGTGGATCCTTGCGTTAGTGCTGGAAGCTCGTGCGATTCCCATCTGCGGAACGGTATCAACATAGGTTCATCTGCCTTGATACGCGGCATTAGCTGCAACTTTATGTTATCGTTGGGTGTGAGATGTGGCACTTTCAAATTGATGCTTTCTATCTTGATTTTGGCAACGCTCTGAGTCTGAGTTGCTCCTGGTATAGCATTATTCACTCTCTCACCAACTTTTGAACAGTTGGCATCATTGCGAGCTCTCACCAAACGAATCGACTGCTTGCCCCACGTTGCCACTTGATGATCATTAAAGATAGAAAACAAATGTTTCAGTGGAATGTTCATGCTGAACGTGTTATCGGTGTTGAGGATCGGAACGTTAGGATAGTTCCAGCCTGCTATGGCTAGATGGCGCGAGTCTTCAGGTGTGTAACACAAGTATCCTTTCACAGTACTCGTTATTCCAGGATATCTGGCAGTGTCCAATTCTTTATTGCACAATTCATAGGTACAAGAATCAAAGAGATAGGCTCCAGCATTGTGGGTTAATGTACCAATACCACCTCCAGTCACCTCCAATTTACCCTTGATGGTAATGATGCCTTCGAACATGGCCAACCATGAATCTGCCTGATTGACTGTTATATCGATGACATCATTATTTTCAAATGATTTCACGTACGGGTAATAGGTACGCCAGTCCACTTCAGTGATGCTTTCATCGAATCTGGGTTTGCGGAAAACGTCGAAAACGGGGGCTGACAACATTGTAGCCGAATGATTTTAGGAATAGAATATTAGATAATGTTAATGATTTTCTGCTGCTGTTGTTGTTGCTCTTAGACGACACGACTGCTTTCGTGTGTGGTGACAAGGGAACTGATGCTGATGATGGTGATGTTGGTAGATCGTTGTCTGATTCATAGGAGTAATCAAACACTAATACCATCTTGCAAGTTTCTTCAATTCCAATCTTATGATGATTTCTTCACCTCTGAAATTCACCACTCTGAAATCTTGGTCTAGAATTTGAAGCGTGATGTTGGGCAACTCTCGCCTGCTTACGATAGGTAGGTAGATGAGGTTTTTGGGAGTCTTGTCTATCGCGTAACCAGGATCGACTGCAACTGCAAACTCGTAGATCGTATGTGATGGTCTATCGTTGTAGAGAGCTCCAGCAGTAACGTTGCTATCAATGTGAATGGTTCTCACTTTGTTAATGCTGACTGGCAAATCAGAACTGTGGACTTGATGAGCATTCAACAATCTATTTGAAAATCCCAAGACTCGAGGTATGCTATCCTTTGGACGAAAATCAATGGCAAACTGTTTGCTCGAGATCTCGCACTTTAACGTATTATTGTTGGGTTTCAACGAAAATATCTCATCAACGTCCTTTGCACTCGATATACCCAATTCTTTTCGAATAAATGTTTCAATGTCAACAATTTCATATGAACCTCCGGGAATATCAATGATTTTTTCAACTTTGGCCTTATCATGTAAATAAAATTTGGATCCTTTGTCGATATTCGGTATACTGTTGTATGAATAGAATCCCAACAATGCCAAGCCGTAATCGGACTCTGGATCGAGTTGAAGTGGTGTAAGGAAATCTATGGAGACCGTAGATGTACGACCCTTCAACGTCACTATCATAGACATGACTGATGTACAATGATTATGTTATGTTGCTTCATTAAAGAGGATTTCCAGACATAGGCGTCCACAATTGCTTTGTTTAAAATTTTGGTATTGATCGTTATTGTAGAGGATTTTTGTGTTGGCACCTAAATATTCAGCCAACTCTCTGGGTGGTTTCAAATTACCATAACTATCGAAATATAAGGCGTTTTCATTATTTTTTATGTAAGCTACCCAATGTGTGCCAGCATGATTGAAGGTATCTAAATTCAATACTGCACATTCACGACGCCATGGACGGGAGGAAGGTAGACTGTCCCGCATAAAAACACCGCGAAAGTATGGTATTTTCAGTTGTTTGGCATACTTCATTACATCTTTATCAGTCCGAATCCTCTTGATGTTTTGCGTAAAAATAGGCCGGAACCTTGCTTTCCGATAGCCTCCATTGCTTTATTATGTCTTTGATCTTCTTCGAGCTTTTTCTTTGCATTTTTCGCATCAATGACTGTCTTTGCGACTGCTCCGGCTCCTCCAGCTAGAGATCCTAGGGCTCCCAAGGCAGCAAAGATTGGTATCAATGGTAGTATACCCCCACTGTGTGGAAGAGGTATGATTCTTGGTACTCTGATTCTTTTTTTACCGCCAGCCCTCTTGATTGCCATTCTGGCTGCATGGAGTGCTGTCAATGCAGATTTATTCAGACCACTTCCTGATGTTGTACTACCACCACCATCTGACTTTGATAGTACATTTTTCATGAATTTGATGATGTTTGATAGGGATTGGCGTGATACGAGACCCATGCCAAGTTTTCGTTTGACCTTCATTCCGGTGGTGACAAGCCAAGCAGCAGCCTTCTCTTTGAATTTAGCGTTCTTCGACTTGACTCTCTCCCACGCTCGATTTTCCAATATCCAATCAGCTTTGTGTCTGTCTTCTATTGAGGAATTTTGCGAGTAGGCGATATCGTGTTCTCGACACGCGTCGTCCAACGGATTGATGCCGGTGTCTCCTCTAGTAAGTCTCTTATCGAGTTTGGTGCCTGGACCACAAAATCTGTAGCCTGGAATGTGTAATTCGATGGGGAGTTTATCGATCAGAGAATTAAGCACACCCTCTCCGTGGTAGAGCAACATGAAGACTGATGTGTAGGCAGCTCGACTACTACTCTCATCAGATGATGGAGATCGTTCAACAAGAACGGACGTTGCCCATCGAGAATTTGGATGCAGTTCTGCCAATCAAGTCATCGGCGAATAGTAAACATGGAAAACTGCTTCCCCATTCGTTCAGAGCAATCTTCTGCGGACCAAGCGGATGTGGAAAGACCAATGCAATGCTTTTCCTGCTGTTCAATCCAATTGGCGCGAAATTCAAGAACGTTTACGTGTATTCAAAGTCGTTGTACCAACTGAAATATCAATTGCTGCAACAAGTGTTAGATTCGGTGAAAGGCGTTGGGTATTTTCCATTCAAAGAAAATGATGAAGTCATCAGTCCATCAGCAGCAAAAAATCATTCGATATTCATTTTTGATGATGTGTCATGTGACAAGCAACAAAAAATTCGAGAATATTTCTCAATGGGTAGACACAAGGACATCGACGTAGCATACCTATGCCAGACTTATTCTAAAATACCAAAGCAGCTGGTGCGCGACAACAGTAACCTGGTGGTGTTATTTCGACAGGACGAAATGAATCTGAAACATGTGTTTGATGAACACGTCTCACCAGACATGTCATTCGACCAATTCAAATCTCTGTGCTCGGAGTGTTGGAATGATTCATTATCAGGTCAACATGGAACGATGGTGATTGCCAAAACTCTTGACATGAATGCCGGTCGATATAGGAATGGTTTCGATAAATTTATAAAGCTGTGATGATGTCCTCAAAGAAGATGGCAGCAATCATTCATCATAATGAAGTCAACCGAGACGCATGATGACGTTGCTGATGTACTACGTAAGAAAAAAATCAACGATCTAGGGAAATCAATCAGGAAGGAATATTTAGCTTTGAAATTGGGCAAATCTGAGGATGATGAAGCGCTACAAAAGATATTCCAACCATTGACAACTTCTTTGAAACAAATTGCCACCACGTCCAAGGTTATAGAAGAAAAAATCGATGGTACGACTCTGTCAAAAATCAAGCGAAGCAATCAGACTATACCGTTAGAGATGAAGAAGAAGATGGAGAAAGTGAAGACTAAGAAGGAGGAGGAGGAATAGGAGCAGGATCAGCAGCAGCAATCGGATTCCAATCAAACTAATTTCATACCTCTGGTAGATGTAGCTGATAATGTTGGACAGATATACTTGTTGGTGGCTATCGATTCCGTGGCACCCCAGGCCTGTATAAATTGTTATTCTATAAGGATCCATCCTTTGCTGTAGATGATAAGGGCCCATACAAGCACATACTCACACTCACCAAAGCTCATCAGAATTCTCTGGGACGCATGAAGGGTTCCTCTCGATCTAAATACAAAGACATTATTCTTCCAATGTTCAGGTCCAATACCAGTGGTTTTGGTTTAAAGTTGACGTACAATACAGCGCCTATCGAATATATGTATTGGGATGATCCAAATGAATTGGTGGACAGATTGAAGTTACTCATTGCATCAGAGCAAGCTGGAAACACATCAAACGATAACGAAATCGTCGCCATCTTGAATGAATTAGAAGAGGCAGGCTTGATAACGCATGCGTAATACATACGTGACGAATGTGTGACGTTTCAAACTTGCTGTCATTCACAAAATGAGTCTCGACAAATTCGGACGTGGATCTTTTCCACACGGTGCCCGCTCAGCAATGGTGACTGTCAGATCTGGATTTTCACATACTCCAACTGGTGACATTGGCATTGGCCATTTGAAGATGTATAACGTGCAACTTCCTACCGACGCCACTGATGTAGCAAACAAACATTATGTGGATAGTGCTATTTCAAAAATAAAGTCCGATTTTCAGATAGCTTTTAACACTTATACTGCAAACCACCGAGTAATTTTTGAAGAGAAAATGAGCAAATTTGAATTCGATGTGCTCATGAAAAAATTCAAGAAGAAAATCAAAAAACTTGTGGAGGATACTTCCAGCACCACTGATGATATTAAAAAACATTTGGAGTCTATTGAAATAAACGTGGTGGAGAAAACAGATGAATCATCGCAGAAATTCAGCAAGTTGCAGCAAGGGGCTACGATGAGAATGGATAGTGTTGAACAATTACAGAATACTATCCAATCATCTTTCCAAGTTATTCTTCAGGTTCATTCGAAAGAATTGGAGAGGTTGAAAAAACAACTCAAGGACGTTTCAGTGGAGATTACATCTATGAAAATACCCAGGATGTCATCGAGAATATAGGACATCATCATATATCTCTCAGTCTTCCTTCAACATGCAAGAACATAGTTCAGAAAAAATCCAGGTAGTCAATGAATTACATAAACCTGCTAGAAAAAAATTCCTGAGACGTCGCATCATCATCAAAGGCTTGGATGATTCATGGCAAATGGATTTAGCCGAAATGCGACCTTATACCTCTGTTAATAAGGATCACAAGCTGATAATGGTCGTGATTGATTGTTTTTCTAAGTACCTGGGGCTTGGGTGGCTACCAGGAGCGTCAGCAGGTGACGGATAGCCGGACGACCTGCAGCGCAGACTGTGCAACCACAGGCACGCTGCAGGCCACCACCGAATAAACAATAAGGTGGCGCTGAGCAACCCTCCAATCTAAGGTGTTACGCGATCCGTGCCAATGGATGCATGGCGGTGGGAGAGCACCGTCTCGAACGGAGCCTCGAGGATACCTGGCGACCTCCTCGAGTACCAGCCTTGCCACGCCGTGCGGGGCTCCGGCGTGGTCGACTGCTAGTTCCCTAGCTATTCGTGGGACCAACATGGAGAAGGATAAAAAAAAGAAAGAAAAGATAGAGCGGGATGTGACCGCAACCCAGGACGCTCGACCGCGTCCTGGCACCTCTCAAGCACCGAGCTCACCTCGGGACACAGAGAGGGAGAAACAGAAGAAAGAGAGAGAACCAGCGGAGCAAGCATCCGATAAGGGTTCCTCCTCCAGAAAATCCATCGTGAAGAACCGGAGGAGACAAATGCCGCTGCCACCTCCAGGCAAGCCCGGAGGTATCGACGATCCGCTGAGAAGGGGCCTCAGCGGGGCAGGAGTAAGATGGTACCTTCGCTTCCTCGAACAGGGCTTGACACCTGAGGAAGCAAGAAGGAAAGCTGTCGGAAGGAAGAAACCCCAGGAGTTGCCACCTCAACAAACGGAGAAGAGGGGGCCTAAAACTCAAACGCCCCCTCAACGTCCGAATACGAAGAGGAGGAAAACTGAAGCGGGAAGTAGCACCGCCACTGCTAAGCAAACTGGGCAAACCACCAGCTATGCTGAGGCAGTCAGCACAATAAAAATAGCAGTCCTCCCAAAAAACTACCCGGAGGAGACGCTGAGTGCGGAGCAGCTAACAGCACTGGAGGACGCAATCGTGCAGGAGATGATACTGGGCGCGGAATGCAAACTCCAATTCGGGGGAATTCACTTCCGCCCCAGTATGCTCGTGGTAGACTGCGTCAACCAAGAAACGGCGGACTGGATGAGGGCAAAGGCCCCCAGTTTGAGCACCTGGGAAGGTTCAGAGCTGATGGTGTGCCTGGGAGACGACATCCCAAGGGCGCACACCATCACGGTGTTCTTTCCCAGGAGCACGGACCTCGAACCAGAGAAGTTGCTCACCCTAGTGAGTACACAGAATTGGGGGCTCCGAACCCAGCTGTGGAAAACACTAGGAAGCAAGAAGGAGGGCAACGGCCAGCTCCTTAACCTTGGAATAGACGACGAGTCCTGCGAGGCCATCAAGAATATGGGTTACACCATATTCTACAGGTTCAGGAAAATCCCCGTTCATGGCCTTCGCAAAGACTCGAGTGAGAAGAAAAAGGTAGAAGAGGGGAGCAAGACACCATCAGCTCCCACTGCCACAAAAACTACTGTGGCCAGCGAAGCCGAATCGACTGGAAGTATGGACCAGGATACCACGGTCATTCCCAGCGAAGAAGAGCTAATGCTGCTGGATGATGAGGAGGCAAGCACTCCAACACACTAGCTGCAATGGCTAACACAGCATCAGTCAGGTTTGCCCAGGTGAACACTCATCACGATAAGGGGGCATCAGCCGCCTTATCGAGGGTGTTCACCGGGGCACACTTGGGAGTTGTGTTGATCCAAGAACATTGGGTCAACAGAGGGCAGATTAAAGGACTGCCGAATAAAGAAGGTAAGGTTATCTGGGATGTCAGGCATGACAACCCTAGAGCTTGCATACTGATCAGAAATGACATTAATTATGTTTGTCTTTCAGAATTTATGACGAGGGAC
Organism: Phaedon cochleariae; assembly: GCA_918026855.4. Lineage (NCBI taxonomy): Eukaryota > Metazoa > Arthropoda > Insecta > Coleoptera > Chrysomelidae > Phaedon > Phaedon cochleariae. The sequence goes on from OU896710.1 coordinate 25,701,019, forward strand.
TTAGTGCCTGTACGGGACAAGATCCACACAGGGCACTTACACCTCGACATAGTAATAGCCTCAGGTTACTTCGCTGGAGATGGGCAAGCACCGCCAGAAGAGGTACAGAGGCTATCCGACTACTGCAGCAGGAGCAAACTACCCCTCCTGCTGGGCTGCGATGCCAATGCCCATAACACCATCTGGGGAAGTACGGACACCAATCAAAGAGGTGAGCAATTGCTAGAATTCATACTTGCGGCTAACTTAAGTATACTGAATGTGGGGTCTACCCCCACCTTTGTAACTAGGGCTAGACAAGAAGTATTAGATATAACGCTCGGCAGCCCGAGCATTAGCAGAAGGGTTAGACATTGGAGGGTCTCAGACGAACCCTCCCTCTCTGACCACAGAATCATAATGTTCAATGTAGAAGGGCTTGTGACAGAAACCACCTTCATTAGAAATCCTGGAAACACAGACTGGGAAAAATACACCACCAATCTTAAATGTAATTTAGTACAAATCAAGTTCAATGGCAAAAGTCACGTCGAATTTGAGCAGACATTAGAAGCAGTTAATGGTGCAATCATGGATGCATACTAATTCAGCTGCTCCATTAGAGGAAAGAAATCACACAGTGGTACCATTTGGTGGAACGAACACCTGTCAAATCTAAGATCCGAGGTCCGCCGGCTATTCAACAAGGCCAAGCGGGACGGAGACTGGCAGGGTTACACCGAAAGGCTGACAATTTATAACAAAGAAATAAGGAAAGCTAAGAGAAATAGCTTCAGGAACTTTGGTGAGACAATCACTTCAAGTCCACCTGCAGCCAGACTGTACAAGGCCATGGCGCGGGGCAGGGAGCAAGGACCAATGTCTCTCAGAAGATCAGATGGTAGCTATACAGAAGATGAAGAGCAACGAGCTCTCCTTTTACTGGAGACGCACTTTCCAGGTAGTACACCATATGATCCTGAAAGAAGACTGGAAGAACCAGGCAGAGCAAAACGAGAAGACTGGGATGTTGCAAAAACCATTTGCACTCCGGCAAGGTTGAAGTGAGCAATCGACTCTTTCCAACCATTCAAGTCTCCTGGAATCGACGGCATATTTCCAGCCCTTTTACAAAAAGGGCATAAGGAACTACTGCCGTTCATTATCAAGGCAGCCAAACTCAGTCTGCCGTCCGGGTACATACCGAGCAGCTGGACGAGAGCGCGTGTGACTTTCATTCCCAAAGTAGGGAAGAAGGACCCTACCCTTCCGAAGTCATTCAGACCGATCTGTCTCACATCCTTCTTACTGAAGACACTGGAGAAGATCGTAGATAACTACATCAGATGTGAGATACTGAAGAGGGTGCCCTTGCACCTAGGACAGCATGCATATAGGGCAGGCAGATCAACCGAGACCGCCCTTTTCGTGCTCACCGAAAACATCCAGAGATCACTTGAACATAAAGAAATCGCCATATGCGCATTTCTAGACATAGAGGGGGCATTTGACAACACCTCTCATGAAGCAATAAAGAGAGCTCTAATGAACAAGGGAGTGGACAGAACAACATCCAGATGGATGTGTCAAATGCTGACCACAAGAACAGCGGAAACGGAAGTGGGCGAGAACAGCTTTCAAATCAGTACGAACAGGGGCTGTCCACAAGGAGGGGTACTGTCACCCTTGATGTGGAGTCTAGTAGTAGACGAACTACTCGGGATTCTTACTGAGAACGGAGTAACTTGCTTTGGATATGCGGACGACATAGTCATCATGGCCAAAGGCAAATTTGAAGGGACCCTCTGCGACCTCATAGAGAGAGAGCTAGAGACTACCAGAAGATGGTGCCATTCGGTGGGGTTGAGAATTAACTCAACGAAAACCACATTGGTACCTTTTACTAGAAGAACGAAGGTTCAGCACTTAAGGGTAGTCCGTCTAAACGGAGAAGACCTAGAATGGCAGCAAGAAGTGAAGTATCTAGGGCTCATCCTTGACTCAAAGCTTCTCTGGAATAGACACGTAGAAAAGATCGCCAGTAAGGCAAAATCATCACTGGTGGTGTGCAGGAACCTTGCAGGCAAAACGTGGGGGTGTAACCCATCAATACTGCGATGGATGTACACCATGCTAGTGAGACCAATGATCACCTACGGAGCAGTAGTGTGGCACGGCAGAACCGAACTCGCCACTACAAGGAAAATATTAGAGAAGGTGCAGAGACTGGCATGTCTTTGCATAACAGGAGCAATGAGATCAGCTCCAACAGCAGCACTAGAGGTCATTTTGGATCTCACACCTCTTCACATCGTGGTGAGGAAAACTGCCTATGGAGCACATCTCAGGAGCCAAGGTTGGACTAAGAGGGAAAACGCACAGTGTAAGGGGCTCACCCCCCACTGAGATCGTACACCTCGCCGATCTTCCAACAGATCAAATCATTAGGAAGTTCAGTTTTGAGAAGAACTTCCGAGTGGAGCTGAGCAACAAGCGCGAATGGAGCACAGAATCCATCGAATCACTGGGAAGGAACATCATTACTTGGTATACGGACGGGTCTAAAACACCCGAGGGAACTGGAGCAGGAGTCTTTGGGCCTCGCACCAAATACTTCGAATCCATGGGACAATTCTCCAGCATTTTTCAAGCGGAAATACACGCCATAGGAAGATGCATCCAGTTCAACCTAGACAGGAAATACCGGAAGAAGGACATCGCGATCTTATCCGATAGCCAAGCAGCCATCAAAGCGTTGAGCTCTCCCTACATCAACTCGAAGATGGTATGGGAATGCCTAAGCAAATTGAATGAGCTAGGCAGCAACAACAAAAGTTATCCTCCTCTGGGTGCCAGGGCACATCGGAGTGGAGGGGAATGAACAAGCAGACGCTCTGGCACGACAAGGGGCTTCAACGCCACTGATCGGACCAGAGCCATTCTGCGGCCTTGGAAATTCCTATTTCCAAGGAGAACTTGAAAAAGCAAAAGGAGCCTGGAGAGCCAGACAATGGAGAAGACTTCCAGGACTACGGCAGGCTAAAGATCTCCTTGGAAATTTCAACCGAGGAAGATCTAAGACACTGACAAACCCCAGCAAAGGAAGTCTCAAAGCAATAACGGGATTTCTAACGGGGCATTGCAGACTCAAAGAACACCTGAGGAAGCTAGGCTTACAGGAGGACGGCACCTGTAGATTCTGTGAGGAAGAACCAGAAACACCCCATCACATACTGATGGAGTGTGACGCTGTACATCACAAAAGATTGAACATACTGGGAACACACCAGCTGACTGTGGAAGAAATACCACAGCTAGACCCCCTCAAAATCCTCAAATTCCTGAAGGAATTGAATCTCGAGGGGCTGCTATGAACAGGAAATCCTTGATATAGCAGGAGCAGATGGGGCACAATAGATCTAATTAGGTCGCAGCGCATCTGTCACCATCCAACCTACCAATACCAATACCAAGTACCTATGGACGCGACCGTTGAAATCAAAAACTGGTGCAGACATTGCTCGAGCATTTGCCGATATCCAATCGCATGCCAACAACAGAGTTCCCAAAAATTTGCAAACCGATCAAGGCACCGAATTTTACAACGAAAAGTTACAAAGTCTAATGAAAAAGTTCTCCATCAACCATTACCATACGTATACCATAATGAAGGCTGCCATTGCTGAACGTGTTATACGAACATTGAAGGAAAAACTGTACAGATACTTCAGTTTGAATGGTTCATACCGTTGGATTGATGTCTTGCCCGAAATAATGAGAAATTATAATAACACGAAACATACGACTATTAGATGCAAACCTAGTGACATCACCAAAATCAACGAACAACAGATTCTCAAATCCACATACAATCACATCAAAATCACAGGAGTTCGAAAATTCAATGTCGGTGACATTGTGAGAATAAGAAAAGCAAAACATGTTTTCGAAAAGAATTATACACCGAATTGGACTACTGAACTATTTAAGATCGTCAAAGTTCGTATTACGAAACCTACTACGTATATTTTGGAGAATTTGCGTGGTACACCGATCAAAGGTGCCTTTTATCCTGAAGAATTGCAAAACACTAAACAGTTAGATGTTTATCTAGTGGAAAAAATTTTAAGGAGAAAAGGTAAAAAGGTGTTTGTCAAATGGCTGGGATTCGATGATACACACAACAGCTGGATCGATGCCACCAACAAATTATAATGCAAACATATGGAAAACGAGCACAAATCAAGAAATATCTGAGGGGCCTTTCATGAATTCACTTTCATAGCGAAAAACTAACACATACCTCATCACTCTGATGTACTGTACACAGCAACAGCAGTGGGGAAGAGGAGTGGGGTATAAAAAGTCACAACATTCTCTTCATTCAGCGTCAGTTTAGTTTTCGAAATGTCTCATGATAGTGGTTATGAAAGTAGTAGCCGCAGTGTTGAAATTCAGTTTGATGATGGCGATGATAGTAAAAGTAGTGGTGGTGGTGATGATGATGATTACAAGCAAACTCTCGATGACATTGATCGTTCTTTGAACAAGTATGAGGCTGTATCTCAACAGAAATTCGACGTTAAAGAAACATTAGCATGGTATGAAATCAAAGCTCAAAATGAAAATCCCTTGTTATTGATGGTCTTCCATACGCCCTGCTACGAAATTCGATGTGGCCTGAGTCCCACAAGAGAATTCAGCGCCTGTGTGATTCTGAAACAAAGGTTTTCACCGCGACAAATATCATTCAACACCTACGAGTATGCATCAATAATAGATATACTGGGTGAAGTTAAACAAACCTCTTTTGGAGACAGCAGCAGCATCAGCAACGACAGCAGCAGCAGCTACCCAGATGATCATGATCCTGTGGTGATAAAGTGCGGACACTTTGTGAAATTATATCAATTTATGGAAAGTGGTGTGAAGCAAGTTTCCATTTCCAAAGATGTCATCGATATGACGCTGAACGAACAGGACGTTGACAAAATTTTACAAACACACATGCATGTGGTATCTGATCGACTTGCCATGTTAAATGCTTTGGATTTCAATGATTATTATCTTAATGTTGCTGAAATTGCCAACACCTGGTTGAATGAAAATAAAACTATTTTAAGTCTCACTGAAATAATTGATGGATTTTGTCAAGCATCATCTCCAGACAGCATTTATGCAAATGCTTTACGTGAATATTTATTTTACTACCATCCTTAAACTTGACCATTTCATAATGTAATGAATGTTTGAATTAAATAAAGCACAGAGATCAATAATATGTTTTTTAATTTCCGCATGAAAATCATCAACGCCACAAACAGCAATAAAGGAATATATATATATATATATATATATATACAGTATATACAGTAATGAAAAAGTGATATAATACAAAGTTTTCATGAAAAATTCAGAGAAAAGAAAAAAAAGTTGTTTTTCATTTTATCTTGTTCTTTAGGGAGATTATTTCAGAAAGATGGATATAGCAGCAGTCAAGGTTATGAACGAAATTAACAAAAATCAATATCCGAATCTTCATCATTAGAATCGATGAATCTATTGAAATCAGGGTGACCAAATGGATTCACACTTAGGTGTGGAGTGACATGTAAATCCATATCACATTTATACCTTTCTTTGAATCCAAATAACAGTTGTCCAAAACCATTTTGGCACCACAAATTTTTATCACGATATAACATGTGTGAATCTTTTGTTTTGTAATATAGGTGGAAGTGGTCTCGAAGTATGTGCAGATTTATAATGATTTTATGCATTTCCAACACGAACATCAGAGATTTTAAGCAACTAAAATAGAGTTCACCTCTTATTTGGAAAAAAATACAGTTTTCCAGAATATCTCAAAATTGAAGGAAAGCAACATCTCTATTTCACATGATCTTTGCATTGAAGATCGACTGAACAATAAAATTTTGGTGAAACATATGAAGGAGGCCCGTGAGAAACATCTCACTGCAAAAATAATCAATCACAAACTCATAATTAACGGCACAACCTATACTGCAGACGAATTAGAAAAAGGGAGTGAAATTCCACAACTTGAAGCTTCGTATAAAAGAGGACGAGAAACGTATAGTGCTCCATCAACACCTCCACATTCTTCACTGAGTCTTCCACATACCACTGAAACTGTGAATATTGAAGAGGTATTTGAACCCAATACACTCAACACAACGATTAGACCACCTCTCAAGAAAAAAAAAGGAGCAGAATATAGTCATTGGGCCGACATCTGAGAGAATAAAACGACAAAGTTGTTCATCTTCGAAAACAAATCCCGCTGTTTAGTTGCTCATCTTCATAATTCCTACTACTGTCTATATTCTCCTTACCTCATTGAAACCTACTCTGTTTTTTTTCCATTATATTATCATAAAAATATATTCTTTCATTTTCTTTTACTTTTACTTTTTGTAATGAAACTCAAAATATGTCACTTGAATATGAGATCACTTCCTGCTCACTTCAATCAACTAAATGCTGTATTAACCAGTCACCATTTCGATATTATTACACTTAGTGAGACATGGTTGAATAGTTCAATAAATTCTGTGGACATTAGCATAGAGAATTATGTACTGGTAAGAAGAGATAGATCTGATGACAGTGGTTATGGAGGTGTAGCGATTTATTTGAGAAACTCCATCAAGTATTCTGTTCTTTCGTTGAATGAAAATATCGAAGAATTGTGGTTGGGCATAAAATTAAAAACATTCAATCTAGCACTCGGTTGTATCTATGAGCAACCGAAACTGAACACAAATAATTTTCTGAATGAGTTTGAAAACAGTTTATTCTCAATTCTGCCTGAATATGATAAAGTGATATGCTTGGGCGATTTCAATATTAACCTTTTCGGTATCGATAACTCACATACTCAAAGTTTCAGTGAGCTGTTGTCGAGTACGGGGTTGCAGCAGTTGGTTGATTTTCCAACAAGAATCACTAGTAATAGTTCCACCCTGATTGACCTCATCCTTGTCTCGGAAGAGCTAAACGTTACTAACTGCGGATCGCTACATGTTCCTCAAGTATCCGATCATGAACTAATCCACATCACTCTGGAATTAGCGGAAGATAATGTTAACCCCACACCTACAACCTACAGATCCTTAAAAAATATAAACTTCAACCAACTAAATGATGATCTACGCTCTATTCCCTGGAGGAATATCTTCCACCTAGATACCATCGATGATAAAGTTGACTTTTTTACTGAAAATTTGAATTCTCTACTGAATCTTCATGCTCCCCTCATCACTAAAGTTTTCAAGAAGAAACGTAATCCATGGATAACCCATAACATTCTTCTTATCTTCAAAGAAAGGGATAAATCACTTAGAAAATTCAAAAAAACTAAAGATCAACGACACTATGAGGAATATAAAATACTGCGAAACTTTGCTAATCGATCTGTAGAGCGAGAAAAAAAAGCATACTTGCAACATCATGTTGGAAGAAATATTCAAAACACTTGGGATACTATGAAAAAATTGAATATTTATAAGAAAAATAAACATCCTGCAGTTCCTGCATACCTATCTGATGTCAATGAAATAAATAATTATTTTTTATCCTCAATTCCTCAGGTATTACCTACGAATAACATAGATACATACTACAGTGGACATAAAGCGGGACTATCGGGTAACTTTCAATTCACAAAAGTTGAGTCAAGTGAGATATATAGGCAATTGGAAATTATAAAGACAAGAGCTACTGGAGCTGATGGTCTCAGTATTGACTTCATCCTAATGTGTTGTCCGTTCATTATTGACTATATTTTACACATTATAAATTTCTGTATAGAGTACTCTGTATTTCCTGCTAAATGGAAGGTGGCTCATGTAATACCGTTACCAAAAGTAGACGTTGTTAGTGATTTCAAAGATTTGAGACCTATAAGTATTCTCCCCACTATTTCAAAAATTCTAGAAAGAATCATAAAAAAACAATTGGTTGAGTACTTGGAAAAAAATTCCATACTCCCAGAAACACAATCTGGATTCAGAAAAGGTCACAGTTGTGCCACCGCTCTGCTTAACGTCACAGACGAAATTTTCAAAGCCACAGATTCTGGATTACTCACAATTGTGGTTTTACTGGATTACTCGAAAGCATTTGATACGCTCAATCATGATGTTTTGATATGTATACTGAAATATATAGGACTCTCTATGAATTCGGTAACCTTCTTTTCTAATTACCTCAGTGATAGGCAACAGCGAGTCATTTTAGAAGGCAGCTCATCAGACTTGAGGTCACTAACTTGTGGTGTTCCTCAGGGCTCTATACTTGGTCCCATTCTGTATATCATCTACACTGCTCTGTTCCACACTTTCGTTAATAATTGCCATTTACAAATGTATGCCGATGACACACAGGTTCTTTACTCTTTTCATCCTTCTGATATGCTGAATAGTAGTAGAATTATTGATAGTGAACTGAACACTATTTATAGAATCTCCCGTGATCATCACCTGGCTCTAAATCCCAACAAATCAACTGCTTTACTATTCGGTAATAACAAGGCTCGGGAAATATTGAAGAAAGATATTCAGTTATCCATCAACAATGTCCCTTTGAGTTTTTCTGATGCAGCAAAAAATCTTGGAGTATGGACAGATGCCTCCCTACGATTCCATAAACATGTCTCTGAATGTATAAAGAAGTCAATCTGGAAACTGAAACTCCTATATAGCTCACGTTCCTTATTGAACAGACATCTAAGAACTGTACTCTGTAACTCGCTAGTTTTGTCAACGTTTAACCATTGTGACACTGTTTATGGTCCATGTCTCACGGCAGTTGATGTTCATAGGATACAAAAAATACAGAATCACTGTTTGCGTTTCATCTTCAGTATAAGAAAGAGGCAACCGATTCGTCATAAGCTTACTGAAGCTGGTTGGCTAAATATGAAATCTCTTCGTAAACTTCACTGTGCCACGCTGTACCATAAAATCATTTTATCGAAACAGCCAAGTTATTTATTCAAGAAAATCAAATTTCGATCAGATGTTCATAACCTGAACATACGGTCAAAGGGTATTATAACTCCACCTATTCACAGATCGAGCATGTTTGAGAGAAGTTTTTCATATAACGTTTCTGCCATATACAACTCCATACCGAACTCTGTCAAGGACAGGTCTATCTCTACTTTTCATAAAGCCTGCAGGGAACTGTATCTTCGATAAGACTGAGTCTAACTTATTATCTTGTATTCATTTAGTAATTCAGTCATCTTGTTACATCTTTATTCTTGAAAACAAAAGTGAATAACTGGACCACTTCGATACCTACCTGTTGATATATATTCGTAATTGGTTAATATTTGAAAACCCTTGTTTAATTGGTCTAACTTATACTTAACTTTTTTTTTCTCTGTATCACATTTCTTTTATCTTTGCCATTTTATATCATAAATTGATCATTTCATGGGTTTTCTTTTTTTGGTTAGATACTAAGACTAGATTTAAGCCTGGTTGAGTGGAAGACCATCACCTTGCTATCAGCAAGAGATGAACTTCGCCATTTCAGTATGTATTTCTATTGTACTGAATGAAGTTGATTATTATTATTATTATTATTATACTATTGCATAAAACCAAATTCAACTGTTTTATTGTATAAAAGTTTGTCCAAACGCAATAATATGATTCTCTATACTCTTGAGTCCAATCAGAGGTGAATGAAATTGCATTCCTCAAGCGACTCGTGTCAATTTCTCTCGTATATAAAATGTTTTCTAATGAAACCAGTCTACATGATTCATCATTTTGAACATTCTCAACTATGTGGTTCCAACGAAAAAAACTATAACTTTTTATGATTTCCTTAACTAATGATCTAGGAATCAATTGCAATGCAATGGAATGATTCACAAAACTCGTTATATTTTTGATATTCTCGCAGATTACTTTCATGCTCAGTTCTTCCAATCGCAGAGGAGGAGACATGATCTGGAAAAGACATAACCTATCAGTATTTTCGAGTAGAATCACATGATTTCATCTAAGAACCGAAATAAAAAAAAATTACTCTTTTGCTTCCTGATGGCCCCAGGACAACGTGTCAAAAGAACCTGGTATTAAATATCGCCTATCGTTATAAGGACTCAGAGCAACTTTCGATTGTTCAATGCTAAAAACATTGTGGGCATATGAACGGATACAGCGTTGGGACGTTGTTATCTGTTTAAACTCTTTCAAGCAAGCCAAATAGTCTTCGAAACCAATTTTATCCTTCACAATATTAGTTTTCACCCCTTTAGACTTTTTTACAACCTTACCTCCTTGTACTTTATAAGTATACATTTTCGAACGTAACCCTACAAAATGAGTTATGATTTTTCCATTGGCCTCATCCTTTAAAAATTCCAATTTTTTTTTATTTGCTTTAGGAATCCCATAATTATTATCCACAGCATATTCGGATGTATCAAATCTAGAAATATCGGTCTTTATCATTTCTGCATATACATCATTACACTTTAGTTCATATATAAAACTATCAGTATCCATGTACAGCAATTTGCAGTTTTCAATGGTCATTTTTGGAAGCATATAGTCATAATGGAAGTTGTACATGTATATTTTCGACAAATCCAAAATGGCCATGCCTACATACAGGGGTTTATTGAAGATGACTTCAACTTTCTGTAATTCCACAGCCATCAAGTTTTCCTCAAAAATTGTTCGGCTACGGAATTGCGGACTTGCAATGAGATTTTTGGCTCCGTAGCGTCCCTCCCACGACCTCACGAGTTTCACTAATCTATGTTTTCTAATGTTTTCCATGGTCTTTCCGAAAACAGCGTTATTCATTAGTTTGTATAAGTTTTTTTCAAAAGCATTTGTGGCTGCAGTCCTCAAATAAGTGTTCAGCTCAATGTAGGACCGCAGCCGTAGAGACTGATGAAATTTCAAGATTTTGTGAATTTTCGTTAGTTTCAGACCGTTAGATGAACATTGTTTCAAATTTCTATATTGTAAAATGTAGTTTTTTTTGTTGTAAAGCGTCGTCATCAATTTTGGTAATTTTGAGCCAGGTGGTATGCGATGTTCGGCAGCGAATGGAAAGTCTTTATGTTGGTTGTGTAACTCGCGGGGATATTCCATGTCCACTTGCAACATATACCCCTCGGGAGCGTTGTCTGCGATAGCCATAACAACAAAATTTTCAACGTCATCCACCCAAGAAAAACCTCCGAACGGTAAATATTCTGACATTGCCCATCCATATAGATTATTGACGTCCAAGTACATGAGATATTTTGATGGGTCTTTCGAATCAAAATCAGACATATGTAGATTGTTGGCCTCCGCGCACCGGCTGCTGCAAACTGAGATTCCACCTCGTATAACCTTTTCAATGAACATAATTTTATCAACATCATTCAGTAATTCAAGTTTGCATTTGGTGTACTTCAACATTGCGTCCCAGGTATATCCAGGCATGGTATAGTACCATGCTGGATCTAACCCATGGGACGCAATACATTTCTTCCGAAAATTTTCAAACACATCGGCCAACAATAATACATCCGTCTTTGAATAAATGTCTGAATATGTTCCCAAGTCTGAAATTTTGAAAGCTGACCATACATTTTGAGCATGGGCGTACTGCTCATCGGAAATGTGTTGGTCATTCAATTTATTGTAAAAAGATTCTCTAGGTGGTAGTTCAGTGTCATTCAATTTTTCCAAACAATCGATGTAATCGTAGGGAAAGACGCCCTTCTTGGTGAGAAGGCTGAATAATTCGTCATTCAAATAATTGAACCCTTTCTTCATGATTTTCAAGTCTTTTCGGTCCATTATTGACGATAATTTGTCTAGAGATGTTCCCATGAAGCGAAAAGAGTCAATAAATCGAAATTTAGTGTCTGTGTCTTCGTCATATAGAGTGAATGAAATGTACTTTTCTTTGTTGATTGGAAGTATACTGATGCGACCCTTCTTGCTCAACTGTCTAATCATGGAATGTGAGTCATATCCGGTCAGATTGTGAAACACGATAGGCACTACAAACAATTTCCGAAAATTTACGTTGCATGGGGCTTGATGTGCCCACCCCCTGAACGCCCCTGTGAAATGGTCATGGTCAGATACGATAGTGTCTTTCTTTGTGAATGACTTCTCGCAAATATGACAAACTGAAGCATCACACTTGTCCCGAGGAGGACAGTCAGTCATCGGCACAATTGTTTTAATTTTTGATTGCACCATTTCAGCTATTCTGACCATTTCACAGGAAAACCAATCCATACAATCATTCCCCCGATGGCTGCTAAAGAAGGACAGAGAGTCATCATATGCACATTTCAAATAATACCCTGCGCTGTATGCAACATGTTTTTGTTATTTGACAGTTTTGGATGAAACCATATCATCAATATTTTCCAATAGACATTCAAAGTCGGCATAAATAACGAAAGGAGCAGTCTGTTTGTATGTGAAATTTTTGAATTCTATGTGATCGTATTTTGGAAAAGAGATTTTACATTGATTCAATTGAGAACAAAGCACCTCATGATCTTTCAATTTTTCCTCACTATGAAAATAATTCATGCATCTATCGCATATAAATTTTTTACCATCATGTTTATTGAGTTGATTCGATAATAATCGAGATAAATCTTGGATTGAACAATAATGGTATTTGATGTCAGAATCATTTTCATCAATCGGAAGGGCATCATAATCATTGATTTTTGGAAAGTACTCATTTTGTATTAGCAATAAATTGACATGTTTATCTAGTTTATTTTTTGTAAGCTTGGCTGGTGCAACAGTATAGAATGATAGTTCCTTCACTATATTCAATTCTAATGTGTATACGTTCACAGAAATTTCATTGGTTTTTTCAAATTTTGGAATTTGGCTAAAAGCCATAGGTGCATCTAGATCTTCTGTTTTCAGAACTGTCGTGTAAAATGGATATGAAGATGTGAGCTCTCTATTCGTTTTTGCTGGATACAATGCGCTTATGATTGACCAATAGAAACATGCTGAGTCTGTATTCTCTATATTTAAGCATGCTCTCTCTTTGGAAATTTCTTTTGGTAGTTTAATAAAGGATGAGCCATTTCCCATTTCAAATTTATTAATATTTATTTCCATCGATACTATTTTACGCAAAGCCCATCCAGAGTCACGTTCTTGAAATTCACTTAGTTTATTGAAAAATTTGTCACGAACATTATCACAAAACCATCGCTGTAAATCCGGCGATACGTCCACAATTTCATTCTTAGTATTGAAGTATTTCAAATCTGTAATTTCTTCATCTTTGTTTGATTTTTTGACAAATTCTCCACAAAAATTAGCGTTGACTTTAATTATTGAAAATTCCTTCAATATCTTTTTGATTTTAATTTTGAATAGGATGAATGCATCTACGAAAAATTGTTCCAAGTCCTTGTGCACCAAATTTATAATGATTTCTGTTCTGATTCTACTCGAAAAACCTGATGTTACATTCCTCCACTGCACTCTATTTTTTAATTTAGGTTCCCAACCTCCGACCTCTGAATCACGATGTCTATTTTGGATGATATTCCGAAAATGTTTGAAATGGCCCATATTCGTTTGAAGCTTCCTCAATACCCCTATGGACGAATCATTCTTGCGAATTTCCTTGTTACATAATCTTATATATGTCCTCAAACGATTCAACCAAATTTTTTCATCTCTACTAGTGAAGTTGTCAAACAAAATTTTTCTCAATTTCCTAATAACGCTCACCAAATTATCAGATTTTTTTGCGATATCCATCTCTCAAAATATCTCACCAAAAAAAAAAAAATGAAAAAACAACTAACTTTTTTTAGTTCTCTACAATTTCGAACGACGCTGCTGGATTGGTCTTTCCAGTTTGAACCTCCCCTCGGAACACCAGAGAGTATTTTCCACTCAAAAACACTTCTATGTGCGGTGAATATAGGGCTGTGACCCTATTTGGTAGAAATATGACGGCCTTCTCCAGCTCCAACAAAACTGCCTTCCCAAATTTGGAATGAACAACTTTGGCTGACTTTATTGGTTGGGGTTGTCCTATGGGCAGTTCGGAGAGCTTCTTGATGGGCTTCCTCTCCTCAATCAGTGAAGCTTCATTCAAATTTGTGAGATCCATCTGGTGAAAAGAAGAAGAAGGAAAAAAACATCAACATTCTAATACAATAAAATGCAAAGAGAAGTAATTCGGGATTGAGCCTTAAACACTTGAATAAATTGATCCTAAAAACTCAAAATGAAATGAAAAATGCAGATGATAGAGGATCGAGCATGAAAAATTACCACTTGGATGATTTATTTACGATAAAACTCAAAATAGAATGAAAAAAAGGGCTAATTTCGGAATAATCGGTGACACTTGGCTAAATTATTTTGAAAAACTTTGAATATAATTGAAAAGGTCTATAATATATGGGAATAGAAATGAACACTTGAATAAAAAAAAAAGGTACTTACTGTTATTGATTGTAGTATTTGCAAACAAGACAAAAAAAAACGATAATTATTGGTGGTGATGATATTGGCAGGAGCCCAGGCTGAGTTGGTTCGCGTCTGCTGGCTTCCACAACTGGAGACTGAATGGTTATGCTGCAAGTCTCCCGCTTTATATTCTGAACGGGTGGGTAGAGATAAAGCATGTGACTTGTTAATTATTGAAAAACATGAATGCATAAACTGATAACCGTTAGTGATATGGAATGTTATAGTTATGCGCTCCAGAATGAATAAAGTTGTTGATAATAATATCTAACCTCATTTGCAGGAATTTTTCGAGCTCATCTAAACTATTGGAAAACACATTCGACGACATTTGCATGAAGTATTCAGGGTTATCTGAATTGTTGGAATGAACAGTCAACCGCATTTGCATGAAGTATTCAACGTTATCTGAATTGTTGAAAAAAACAAATGACCGCATTTACAGCAAGCTTCCAACCTAATCAGTAATGTTTTTTTTCCATTTTAATCAGAAATACGCAAAACAGATCATAAATGTTTGTTATTTATTTCTCTCTCAAGAATTGTATAATATTAATCGAGATTATTGCAACTAAAAATGCTAAATTGGTATATAATAAAATGTGTAATGTTACAAAGGATTTTTCTTGATCAACTTGGGCCGTTGGTGCTGAAGGTGGTGGTGGGGGCAATGTGGTTCCTGGATCTTCAAGAAACTGCCATTCTCCTAAATCTCCAAAGGTTCTATCGTCGAAAATCAATCGAATTTTATATTTCGTCTCGTTTTTCGGCACTTCTATTGAGAACACTTCCATCTGACCATCATTGATAAATCCTCTCCTCATAACCATCCACTGGCATGGTTCTTTATTGTAACAAATCCCAGCTTCCCTAACCTTATTCGGTACATTCACAAACAACATATTATTCAGGATTGCTGTGAGTATTATGAAATTCCTGCGCAGAATGGCCATTATTCTGATGTGAGGGGGATGGAGATGTGGGTTCAATGCGTCGTAATGGGTATCTTGTTTGAGGTATATTACGTTTTTTTGTTAAAACTGTATCCCAAACACTCAAATTCACCAAATTTCTCAAGACCTTTTCCTTTTCTTCGTAAAATTCAATATCTTTGGCCAGTTCTCGCACCAATCTGCAAAATTCTCCAAGTCTGCGTCTGTACTCTTCAGAAGACATATTGGTACTGATTATTTTTGAGTATTACATCTTCCATATCTCGACCGAAAATGACATACGTCATCTGCCTTACGTCAAATGTCAGCTTTCATAAGGTACACCAAATTTTTTGGTCGACCTTATAATAAAAAGGATTCACCTCCACATAATAACAATATTTGGAATGCCTCTATAAAAAAATTCCCCCTTTATTAGGCAATGGAATATGTTTTTTCCGTTCTATTCCACCGGAATGCAATACACACCCAGTATATAGACATATTTTCTTCTTTATTCACTATGAAAATCGGGGATGTTAGTATTATTATATGGCAACTATAGCAACACCACCAATCGAAAATGCGATCAACGTTGTGGCCAACTTTTAATATAAAAGGATGAAATTATTAAAAAGTCAAACACATTTGCTATCGGCAGCTGTACATCGGAGAACAGATAAGTGAGTTCGAATTATAGGCTAGATGGTGAAGAAAATTCAAGTTCTTGGACGCCACTCAATTTATAAAAATCCTACAATTTGGATAATTGAGAAAACCAAATTTCTTTCCAAATAATCTGTTTTTCAAAAATCTGAAAGTTGTTCAAGGTATATTTTCCTAGAATGCTGGGCTGGACATATGGAAGAATGAAAACCAACATAAAATTCAAGACCTATTATATTTCACACCACCAGAGACAAGGTTATATATGGACCTATGTAGAGGCCTGCAGTTTCATGATGAAAAATAATCACTAAAGTACTGTATTATTTCAATAGTGTAGGTTAAGTAAATTGCATGGTGATTCTATCATAATTTTCCTACCTATACCAGGACGATTACCATATTTTTAGAATAAGTGAAAATAAGTATAGTAACAATCCTATATCAACTATAAAACGGACTGTATAACTAGTCAAGGAATGATAGCGCAATGAACTGTTAAGCAACCGAAGTCACATAGTATACTATGGGAGAGCTTCACCAGTTTGTGAATTAATACTGTAAAAAAAGGTGATTACTCAACCAGTCTCAGATGTGAAATTTATATGTATAATATATGTAGCAAAATGTGAAACACTGAAGGTGGAACAAAAAAACCTGATAGTGGTCCAAGGGTCCTCTGCAATGGTCCAGATCACCCCTATCCAAGGTCCCAAGTGGTATGATTGTAGATGTGCAGCATAGGTCACTGCAGGTGAAGACAACACAAACGAGGAATGCTGAACCTCCACGGTCAGCAGAGTTCCAGGATGCAGTGTAACCAGGGGTCAGTCTCTACCAGCTGCTACTGGGCTCCATCTGGTGTCTCCATGGTCGACTCTGGCCAAGATCCGAAGACCTTGCAGGATTACTCAGATCCACTGGGGGATCTTGACAAGGGTAGAGTAGAGTATCCTGAGGGCCGGTCGCTACCAGGAGTCCGAAGCACAGCTAAGCTGCACCCTAGCACCCTATGAAATAATCTGAATATAGCATCCTGAGAGGGCACACAGAGCACGTAGAGACAACAGAAAAAAACTGAAGAACAGGATATATTTTCGAAGATTTCACTGCTGAATCTGCTATGGCTGTGACTTACCTTCTGAGAAGGGAGGTAGGATTGAAGAAGTTTTTAGATCTTGATTTTTAAGGACTGCAACAGGCCGGGCTGCATGGCTTCTAAAACTTCATGGCAGTCTACAGGAACAAATCCCACAATTGGCTTCCTGACGGAGATTATATCTACTAACCGGTAAGCAACGGCTTCCCAAAATCAAATACCTCTAAGGGTTTCTACGGTTTTCACCGAGAAAATCAAAATCCTTTTCACAGGTCAAGTGCACGCCACCATGGCTAACCGAGAAAAAGTGAGGTACTTACGTGCCGGAAATTCTCTTACCCTTGATTTACCCAGTCAAAAACCCTAGTTTTCTGTTAAAATCCCAAATTAGCGGCAAATATGAAATCCAAGAATCCTATTGGTCGAAGAAATGCTTACGCCCTAATTATTAAGAAGAATTGTTCTTCTTCTTCTGTCTTCATAGGAATAATCTCCAAATCCTTCACAGAAGACAAATGACAGTCCACAATGACTGCAGTATGACAACAGTGACAGTGAAATCCTGATGACACATGAAAATATAAACCTGAAATATTATCTCAAAAATAAACAAAGAAATATATCCAAATTGAAACCAATTCAGAATGAACAACATCATAAATCCTGAGATATTCCAGCGAAATAGGATTTATCGCCCTGGAGAACATCAACGGTAAGTTGTCTGTCTACTTTTGAATGGATTACAATATTAAATATTTTCTTCGATTCTAGGGCCTTAGGATCAGAACGCCAGAAATCAAAGACTCCTGCAGCTCTCATCATCACCTCCTATTAGCACATAGAATATCAGAAGAAATGAGTACTCTACTATTGGAATTTGTTTGTTAAAAGATCTCATTCAAAACTGTGTGTGATATGATATGGTTGTTTAATTAAATGTTCTATTACTCAAGGATTATTTACTATATGTCAGACTGAATGTTCACTGTGAGTATGGTTTCTTCTCAAATTCATAAGGTAAGAATTTGAAGACTATGTTTATTACACCAAAGAAAAATAAAAACAAATCTTAGCACACCACAGTGCTACTCTATTGTAATTCGATAAGTTTCATCAAAATAATTAGCTAATATAATCTTGCAGCAAATTCAAATGCTACCGAGAAAATCAAAATCCTTTTCACAGGTCAAGTGCACGCCACCATGGCTAACCGAGGAAAAGTGAGGTAGTTACGTGCCGGGAATTCTCTTACCCTTGATTTAACAAGTCAAAAATCCTAGTTTCCTGTTAAAATCCCAAATTAGCGCCAAATATGAAATCCAAGAATCCTATTGGTCGAAGAAATGCTTACGCCCTAATTATTAAGAAGCATTGTTCTTCTTCTTCTGTCTTCATAGGAATAATCTCCAAATCTTTCACAGAAGACAAATGACAGTCCACAATGACTGCAGTATGACAACAGTGACAGTGACATCCTGATGACACATGAAAATATAAACCTGAAATATTATCCCAAAAATAAACAAAGAAATTTATCCAAATTGAAACCAATTCAGAATAAACAACATCATAAATCCTGAGATATTCCAGCGAAATAGGATTTATCGCCCTGGAGAACATCAACGGTAAGTTGTCTGTCTACTTTTGAATGGATTACAATATTAAATATTTTCTTCGATTCTAGGGCCTTAGGATCAGAACGCCAGAAATCAAAGACTCCTGCAGCTTACATCATCACCTCCTATTAGCACATAGAATATCAGAAGAAATGAGTACTCTACTATTGGAATTTGTTTGTTAAAAGATCTCATTCAAAACTGTGTGTGATATGATATGGTTGTTTAATTAAATGTTCTATTACTCAAGTATTATTTACTATATGTCAGACTGAATGTTCACTGTGAGTATGGTTTCTTCTTAAATTCATAAGGTAAGAATTTGAAGACTATGTTTATTACACCAAAGAAAAATAAAAACAAATCTTAGCACACCACAGTGCTACTCTACTGTGATTTGATAAGTTTCATCAAAATAATTAGCTAATATTATCATGTAGCAAATTCAAATGCTACATATACCCCTCTCCTAAAAGAAAAAATTGGTCAACTTGTTGAGAAATTTTCGATAAGGTATATGGGATATCATGGATTATGATAGTAACTTCGTGTACTAAACGTTCCTTTTATGGAAATCCAAAAATTGGTAATGTCTGAATTGAGAAAAGTCTGACTCAGGTAAGGTCATAATCGGTAGGTGAGGTCATAATTGGTAGGTCAAATCCATTATCCTCAGGACTATATAAAGTCTAAGTTGTACTATTTACAAAAAAATATTTACATAAGTGGCAATGATGATGTTCAGGTTGATCAGACCTATGAATCATCAAAAAAGAACTATTTTTAAGTATGCATACTCTCAGTCGAACACTAAATCGAATATTAGGTTTTATACTGAAAATCCCAAAATAAAAAGAAAACCACCCAAGGTTTCTTTCAAATTTGCACCAGCAAAATTTGTCAAAAAGACCAAAATCGTAATTGCAATTACCTTAATTTTAAACGTGCACCAACGCACCAAAAAAAAAATCTCAAATGTGCACCAACGCACCCAAAAAATAAATTTTCAAATGTGCACCAACGCACCAAAAAAATTCACAAGAATCTTATTTTTAAACGACCTTTACAGGTAATACTGTATACAAATCAAAGGTTCTGGTTTGTATAAAAATAAAATATCTATCCAACAGAAACGTCTGAATTGGATCCAAAATATTCCTCTAAATCTTCGATATGCCAATCTCCAGCAGGAGAACCATCAGCATTATCTAAAGAATAGACTAAACGAGAAACTCTTTTTCTCACTGTACACCAAACATATTTAGGAGCTGATTTTGCGCTAAATTTTTTTGAAGCATCGAATAGAATCTTGTTTCTTCTCCAGACTTTATCACCTTCATTAAATATATGGTCTCTCTTTCTAAGGTTTTATTATGATGCATTTCTCTGGTAAGCCTTATGAAGCCTTTCCTGCACTGTCTTAAAGACATCACTAAGCCCCTTGATATCTTGAACAAAACTATCCCTGCTGTCAGGTAAAAGTTCAATATCCTGAGTATTAGGAATGCTACCATAATATTTACCAGAAATAGGCACATTACGACCAAACATCAAAAATGCTGGAGTATATTGGGTGACTTCATGGGTGGCGGTATTTATCGCTTGTTGAATTTTATTTAATTCCTTATCCCAATCTTTATGTTCATCTACATAACTCCTAATGGCTTGACCTATTGTTTTATTGGTTCTTTCCACAAAGTTACACTGGACTGAATATCGAGGAGTATACCATATTTTTTGAACATTGTAGGTATCTGCTAACTTTTTAAATAATTTACCAGCAAACTGGGTTCCATTATCACAGATGATGAACTGTGGAACTCCAAAGACTAAAAAAACTTGGTTTTCCATGAATTTAATGATGCTAGGTGCCTTGGCATCTCGCATTGGACACAATAGTGTATACTTTGTGAAAAAGTCTGAAACAACCAATAAGTAAGTGAAACCTTTAGAAGATCTGGGAAACGGTCCCATGATATCGACAGCAATAGTCTGAAAAGGAAATTTAACATTTCTCTGAGCACCCATGAGTCCCATCCGAGGAGTATTCGATAACTTTTGCGACTGACAATCTTTACAGGACTTTACATATCTCAGAATGTCCGATCTCATTTTAGGCCAATAGTAGTGCTGCTGAACTCTTGAGAGTGTCTTGAAAAAACCAAAATGGCTACAAATAGAAGGGTCATGTGAATCTTTCATAACTGAAAGTCTTTGTGATTTAGGCACAATCACTTTCCATTCAATAATGTTCGATTTGACGGGCACTTTGGAAGGAATATATTTATAAATCAGTTCATTTTCAACTCTAAAGTGGGGATAGGCATCTGGATCTTGAGAGATCTTACTGCATAATGAGGTATACCATGAGTCTGTATCATCAGACTTCAAATCAATTAAATTCAACTCTGGACTTTCGTCATCTGAAAGAGGTATCTTTGAAAGAAAATCTGGAATAACATTATGAACCCCAGGCTTATGAATCAACTCAAAAGTATGCTGTCGTAATTTGACAGACCATCTTGCTAATCTACCAGAAGGGTCTTTGAGATTGTTCAGCCACAGCAGACTATGGTGATCAGTTATTACTTTAAAAACCGTTCCCTCAATGTAAGGACGAAATTTGTCAATTAGGAAGATCAAACTCAATAATTCTCTTTCAGTGACACTGAAATTTCTCTCAGATTTGGACAAAGATCTGGAGGAGTAAGCAATTATTCTTTCGACACCCTGAGCCTCTTGGGTCAACACCCCACCTATGCCCACATCACTTGCATCACACTGTATAGTGAAAGGTAGTGTAAAGTCTGGGGGACAGAGAATAGGTGCTGAAACAGGAGCCTTCTTGATGGCGATAAAAGAAGCTTCTGCCTCAGAAGTCCATTCTATAGGTTGATTTTTACCTTTACCCTTACCTTTTAATAAGTTGCTAATAGGTGCCATTAAAGTTGAAAATGAATCTAAAAAACGTTTGTACCAATTACATAAACCAATAAACCGTTCAATTTCCGTACTTGTAGTAGGACGAGCATAATTTACCATGACTGAAACTTTAGAAGGATTTGTTCGAATTCCTCGTCTGTCAATAACAAAACCCAAGTATTTAAGTGATGTTTTGAAGAACTCACATTTTTTAATATTTATAGTTAGGTTTGCATCCTGCAAAATACCTCTAACTTCTTTCAAGAGCTTCACATGCTCCTCAAACGTCGGTGAAATGATAATAATATCATCTAGATAAGTGAATAAATTAGGTTCGAATTTTGGTCCAAACAACGCATCACATAGTCTTTGTTGTGTCTGGGCACTGTTACATAAACCGAACGGCATAACATTAAAGTGGAATAAACCTCGACCAGGTATACTGAATGCAGTCTTTTCTTTAGACGATTCTTCAAGTGGCACTTGCCAAAAAGCTTTCCTTAAATCGATACTTGAAATATACTTGGCATTACGCAACAGAGTAAGAATTCTATCAATGCGTGGAAGAGGATAGCTGTCGTGCTTCGTAATTTCATTCAGTTCACGTCCATCAAAACAAAAACGGTATTCACCAGACGATTTCTTAACCAGTAGTACCGGACTATTCCAAGGACTATGTGATGGTTCTACCACACCTAATTTTATCATCTCATCTAACTCATCATTAAGGATCTTCAACATATATGGAGACATTAAATACTGCCTCTGTTTAAACGGCTTTGCCTCGCCAGTGTCAATTTCCAAAGTGATTTTATTTGTACGGCCTAATCTAGCATCACTACTGATTTCCTGAAATGAGTGGATAAGATCTTTCATCTGCTGTCTCTGTTCTTGTGTAAGTTCATCTTCAACACTAATTTCTGAGATATCACCACTTTGAGGTGAGCTGGCAACAATGTCGACAGTTTCCCCAGAAACTCGACACTTAATGTCCCAACTAAAATTTTGAAAGTCTATGGACACACCAAACTTAGTACAGAAATCACTTCCTAGAATGAATGACTGTGATAGGGTAGGTACAACTAATGCCGGAATTATCTGTATCTCTCCATTAATATGAATAGGCAAATCAACAACTCCTTCAACTTTTTGATGTGTACCATCTGCCGTAAAAACATGATTCAAATGAGGAGTTCTGATTATTAAATCAATATTTTTTACTGTCCTTAAACCTCTTTGACCTATGACGGACATATTGGCACCACTGTCTAAGAGTGCAATGACATTTGTATCAAAAAGCTGAATAGTCACATAAGGCCTATTATCCTTGACTTTCTTCATCAATAGAGGAGCTACAACATTCTGAAAATCATTCTCTATTTCTTCTGTAAGATTATTTAAATTCTGAAATTTGGCTCTAGGAAAATTTGGAGAAAATTGTGAGCCTATGACAAAATTCTCCTCTATCAGTTTCCGTTACACCTTTCACAGTCCTTCATTACCACGTCAGGTGCCCCACATTTATAACAAAACTTTTTCTTAATTCCTGATTTACAAGATCTATGCGTATGATTAGCTAAATTGCATCTCCAGCAAACTACAGGACTATTTTCCATTCGAGGATTTCTATTAGTATCAACTGATGAAGAAGATGGGGCAGAAACATTACTTGACCTAGAAGTATTATTGTTAGAAGTATTAGTATTAGAAGTGGCATTTCTAAATTTGTTTTTCTGAAACCTATTTCCAGAACTTTTATTTGAATAGGCAGATGTTTTATTTGCTTGTGCATTTGAAACAAAGGCAATTTCAGGGTCATCTAACATAGCAATTGATTCACTTTGAGAAGTAGAAGGTGGACTTAAAGCATCAGCTTCCTCTAATTTTTTGCACAAAGTTCCAAGAACTGTAACTGAATCTATGTCACATAAGACTAACCTCCGCCTATAATCAGGCTTTAAACCCATCTTGATGTACTTTATCTTTGTCACCTCAGCAGCTCCATGACTGAGTCTGTTAAAAAGTGCTTCCATACAAGCTATAAAGATAACAACTGGCTCTGAATTACCCTGCTTTCTATTTTTTATTTGTTGCCAAACTTCATCTTCAAAATCAGACACTAAAAAAACTTTTCTGAGTTTCAAAATCAATGAATCCCAGTCAGTAACTTGTGATTTTACCATACGGTACCAAAAAGTAGCTTTACCAGTGAAAAGATCACTTGCTGATTCAAATAATTCCATTTTAGATATATGCCTTGCTTGAGCAAGTTCATCAATACGTTCCATGAATGATAAGAGATTTTTGGAGTCACCATCAAATTGGAGTCCTAATTTATACACAGTTGTTGACTTTGTTAAATGTGGTGAAAAAAAATTCTGACTTTGACTAGTAGATGGTCTCACTATTGGATTGACAGTAGAACTCATCAATGGCACATTAACTGGATCAGACTCTGGATCAGATACCTTCTCATGTAATTCTGCATCTAATTGCAATGCTGTTGCATGAGATTCATTTTTAAAAATTGACATTTCATCAAAATTAAGAGCTTCAGGATTCAAAGGTATCCTTTGAATTCTCCAAGTTACATGGCATATTCTAGATTCTGCTCTCTTAAATGTAGAATCTGATGTTGGTCCCTCAAAATCACTGATCAAAGTTTGTAAAGATGTTAAAGTGTTTTCAATGTCAACTTTTTCAGATGCAAAATTAAATGTTGGGTTAACAAAAGACAATACATTTTGTCCTTGTTGAATTTCTTTAGCCAAGAGGCGCCCCAAAATTTTTCTCTTTTCATCCATGCTACGTTCAGAAATAACACCTCTTATTTTCAGTTCATAATTAAGTTCTGCTATGAGCAAATGTTTTGCCTTAATAGAATCCATAATGAATAGTGTGAAGTAAGAACAAAGAGAACAGATGAAATACCCAAGTACTGCAGTCACAAAAATTTTCTAAAAATTCCCATGAAAAATATCTGTCAAAATAGTTACCAGAAATTATCAATCATGATGGAAATTTTCATTACTATTTAAAATTGCAATCACTGCTCCAAAATATGTACTTTATTACAACACAATTAGACAACACTCACCGCAGTGCTCTCCATCACAACAAATACTAAAGCCTTTTCTGTTGAAAACTTCACTGTCAGGCTTCTGTCAAAAACGGATCTATACTTCACATCCACATCCACATGGACCTAAATGTATAGTCCCCACTCAACCAAACGTTCCAGCTCAACAATCTAAGAAAATTTGAAAAAACTCAAGAGAAATTTGAAAAAGATTCAAGACAAAATTTTACTTATTTTGAACAAGAATTTTCGGGCCCTACAAGTTGGACGCTATTTATGTGGCCAACTTTTGATATAAAAGGATGGAATTATTGAAAAGTCAAACACATTTGCTATCGGCAGCTGTACATCGGAGAACAGATAAGTGAGTTCGAAGTATAGGCTAGATGGTGAAGAAAATTCAAGTTCTTGGACGACACTCAATTTTTAAAAATCCTACAATTTGGATAATTGAGAAAACCAAATTTCTTTTCAAATAATTTGTTTTTCAAGAATCTGAAAGGTGTTCAAGGTGTATTTTTTCAGAAGGCTGGGCTGGACATATGGAAGAATGAAAACCAACATAAAATTCAAGACCTATTATATTTCACACCACCAGAGACAAGGTTATATATGGACCTATGTAGAGGCCTGCAGTTTCATGATGAGAAATAATCACTAAAGTACTGTATTATTTCAATAGTGTAGGTTAAGTAAATTGCATGGTGATTCTATCATAATTTTCCTACCTATACCAGGACAATTACCATATTTTTAGAATAAGTGAAAATAAGTATAGTAACAATCCTATATCAACTATAAAACGGACTGTATAACTAGTCGAGGAATGATAACGCAATGAACTGTTAAGCAACCGCAGTCACATAGTATACTATGGGAGAGCTTCACAAGAGCTTCACCAGTTTGTGAATTAATACTGTAAAAAAAGGTGATTACTCAACCAGTCTCAGATGTGAAATTCATATGTATAATATATGTAGCAAAATGTGAAACACTGAAGGTGGAACAAAAAAACCTGATAGTGGTCCAAGGGTCCTCTGCAATGGTCCAGATCACCCCTATCCAAGGTCCCAAGTGGTATGATTGTAGATGTGCAGCATAGGTCACTGCAGGTGAAGACAACACAAACGAGGTATGCTGAACCTCCACGGTCAGCAAAGTTCCAGGATGCAGTGTAACCAGGGGTCAGTCTCTACCAGCTGCTACTGGGCTCCATCTGGTGTCTCCATGGTCGACTCTGGCCAAGATCCGAAGACCTTGCAGGATTACTCAGATCCACTGGGGGATCTTGACAAGGGTAGAGTAGAGTATCCTGAGGGCCGGTCGCTACCAGGAGTCCGAAGCACAGCTAAGCTGCACCCTAGCACCCTATGAAATAATCTGAATATAGCCTCCTGAGAGGGCACACAGAGCACGTGGAGACAACAGAAAAAAACTGAAGAACAGGATATATTTTCGAAGATTTCACTGCTGAATCTGCTATGGCTGTGACTTACCTTCTGAGAAGGGAGGTAGGATTGAAGAAGTTTTTAGATCTTGCTTTTTAAGGACTGCAACAGGCCGGGCTGCATGGCTTCTAAAACTTCATGGCAGTCTCCAGGAACAAATCCCACAATTGGCTTCCTGACGGAGATTCCATCTACTAACCGGTAAGCAACGGTTTCCCAAAATCAAATACCCCTAAGGGTTTCTACGGTTTTCACCGAGAAAATCAAAATCCTTTTCACAGGTCAAGTGCACGCCACCATGGCTAACCGAGAAGAAGTGAGGTAGTTACGTGCCGGAAATTCTCTTACCCTTGATTTAACTAGTCAAAAACCCTAGTTTCCTGTTAAAATCCCAAATTAGCGCCAAATATGAAATCCAAGAATCCTATTGGTCGAAGAAATGCTTACGCCCTAATTATTAAGAAGAATTGTTCTTCTTCTTCTGTCTTCATAGGAATAATCTCCAAATCCTTCACAGAAGACAAATGACAGTCCACAATGACTGCAGTATGACAACAGTGACAGTGACATCCTGGTGACACATGAAAATATAAACCTGAAATATTATCTCAAAAATAAACAAAGAAATTTATCCAAATTGAAACCAATTCAGAATGAACAACATCATAAATCCTGAGATATTCCAGCGAAATAGGATTCATCGCCCTGGAGAACATTAACGGTAAGTTGTCTGGCTACTTTTGAATGGATTACAATATTAAATATTTTCTTCGATTCTAGGGCCTTAGGATCAGAACGCCAGAAATCAAAGACTCCTGCAGCTTACATCATCACCTCCTATTAGCACATAGAATATCAGAAGAAATGAGTACTCTACTATTGGAATTTGTTTGTTAAAAGATCTCATTCAAAACTGTGTGTGATATGATATGGTTGTTTAATTAAATGTTCTATTACTCAAGGATTATTTACTATATGTCAGACTGAATGTTCACTGTGAGTATGGTTTCTTCTCAAATTCATAAGGTAAGAATTTGAAAACTATGTTTATTACACCGACGATGATGGTGTGACGTCACTATCACTCTGTCTCTCTCTCTCTGACGCATTGGCTTTCAAGTTTCTCTCTCTAACACATGGTTTTGCCCTATTCCTATAGTCAGGCTGTCATAGTTTAACTACTCACATCAAAATCGACTAGATTATTTCCACATGAAGTCGACATTTGAATAGGTAACAAAACAATTTTTCCAGTACCTAACAAGATGCACAATTCCTTTTATCTGTATCCTCCATAATATATGTGAGAAAACACGAGTTCTTCTTTGAAAACTGATTCATTGTAAAAAAATCGTGAAGTGAACAGCAGCACTAACGATCAGTATCAAGTCCCTAGAGCAAGTGTGTCTTCCCACTCATTCCCATTTCACACAAAAATATCTTAGCCACACGTGTGCTGAGTGATATAAATATGGTTCTTTCCGCCCAACAATTCCAATAGCCGATGTCTTGATATTTCGATATGATACATATCAACAAACTACAGAGTGTTCGCTCACACGGCCCACCTGACCTGTAATTCGTTCCCGAATCACTATCGGTAGGTAGTCAATCTGAAATAATAAAAAAAAAACGCAGAATTGTGATACAAACACATCCATACAACATCACAGCCGTTTCAAATTTGTCCAAGTCATTCAAGTATCTATTTTCAACATAAAATATTCTTCGAAATGCTTTCAAACACCATAACATAACTTCATTTCATCAGTCAAATTATGCGTTCCGTTAACACAATTTTTTTTTTTCAAACCTAGTTCAAAGCATCCTGCTATCAACACCAATTCATGAAGTTTGAAAACTACGTGCAAAGCGTAACAGCTTCCAACACAAATTTATAAAGTTTGGAAACTACGTGCAAAGCGTAACAGCTTTCAACACAAATTCATGAAGTTTGAAAATTACGTGCGAAGCGTAAGAGCTTTCAATACAATTTATCGAGTTTGAAATTTGGTAATGGCTCTCAACACAAGTTTATAAAATCTGATAACTACGTGCAAAACGTTACAGCTTCCAACAAGAATTCATATAGCTAATTCAGCTTTCATCACCATATTACATGCAAAGCGTAATAGCTTTCAACATAATTTGCAAGCAAAGCGTGATAGCTTTCAACACCATATTACATGCGAAGCGTGATAGCTTTCAACATACTTCGCGTGCAAAGAGTGATAGCTTTCAACACCATGTCACATGCGGAGCGTAGAAGCTTTCAACATAGTTCGCGTGTAAAGCGTTATAGCTTTCAACACCATTATATTCAAAGAAACTGATGCCCCCGAAAAAAAAAACAATATCACATTCAGTAAAACAATACGAGTATAACAAGTAGTGCTCACAAAGCGAAACAAAATAACATTGCCATTATTCAAAGATCACACAGTTCATTCTGGCTCACCATAAAAACAGAATATTCAGAAAGTTCACCAGGCCAGATGCGATTCATTTCTATAGCAACAATTTTTTTTTTTCATATTTTGTAAGGTGCCAAGTACTGGATTTCAATTCAATCATTTGGATTTTTACAATTCCGAATAGGCCTTCGTACTTCGATTACAGCGAGTTTTACAGACGTTTGGTCATTCGGCTTTATTTTCAATTCCAATTTTCAACAAATTGATGACTGTTCCGTTCCAGATATTCGATTCCTTTGAGAACAAAACAACATTTTGATATAATTATAGCAAAACCCCCTTTGGTCAAATATAACATCATATTTTGATTTATAATCCCGACCCTTTAGACACCGACACTGACGAAATGAATCGTTAGACTAAACAATATCCTCATCTCATAAATTACCGAAAGCATCACAAGAAAAGCCCGTTGAAAAACAGCTGGTGCGTTCGACAAACCAAATAGCAACCGGAGGTAGGTATGGTTTTTTTTCAAGTCTGAAAGGGTCTTGCCCTGAAATACAAACTACAAACATAGTAACCTTTGCAAACACCGAGAAAACACTGAATCCTCAATGTAGAGATAAATCTCAATCGCCGTGCATTACAATCGAACTTCAACAGTAACAATTCCGCATTTTTGAACACATGAGTTACTCCTATACCTTTCGAAGTTAAAAATATCAGATGTCGTATTGCTTACGAGTTGTCTAACGATACTTCCCATAATCTAACTACACTCGACTCCTGTTTCTACTGAACAATGAACAATTATGTCTCAGATAGTAAACTCAGTACAGAAAATAATTTTCTGAGTCGATGCAAAAAAAATTGAAGGTTGATGTTCCCGTCAGACAATGTTATGTCTGCTTTTACTACAAAACTGCAGATAATTCGGGCAACTTCAACAGGATGGCTCTCAATTTTTTTTGTGCACAAATGCGAATGATGTTTGCAGAATCATCACAATCATCACCTTATCAGAGCCTTTATTAGTTTTTAAATAAAATGTTCAATTTTTCTCAAGATTTTTGCAAACATAAATTTTGAAATTATTGTATCGTTCAAAGAAGACAACAACCCGCCAACCATATCAATTCCGCTATGGAATGCTGCGGTTTCAATTTGAACATGACAGTAATGACTCAATTACAATTCCTAGCAACTGGTTATCAGATAATTCAAAATCTAAAGACTTCAGCAGAAACAAAAATTCATACATATGTACTCACTGGACGGTACCGCATGGTCGCTATAGTATGGAGGATGACATTTCAAAGTTTTCTGCTGATTTTTCTATTCGTTGGGTAAAGATACTGCTTGATTCCACCTTGAGGACTCCTCATATTCCTTCAGTTGGTAGCCAACATAAAAACAAATCGGCTGCTTCATCTTTGAGATCAGAATCGCTTGTCACCAGTAGTTCAAAATCAGTCCATCTCCTCCACTTCTATCTCCGATTTAGCAAACCACTTTTTCACGTCATCAAACATTATGATCGTCTTGATTCAGGTTGGAGTTTGGTTTCATCACCAAAGTTGACACTGAACTTTCACTACTCTGTTCTTGAAGAGATTTGGCAGCACTCGCGAACAATTCAACAATTCTTTCATTGTCTGGCTCTGGTTCCATTCACAATAACACACATTGTGGTACTTCTAGTTGTGAAGGGGTTTTACCTACCCTTAGATTCATTCTGGCGCTCTGGAGCAGGTTCTTTGATTATTTACAAAACTCGAACGCCACCTATATCATAGTGGTGAGTCCACTTGCACCAGGCAGCTTTCAGTGGAGTAACGGTAATCTAGGGGTCTGATATTTGTCTGTCAAAGTGACAAGTTGAACTCAATTATCGACTTCAGTATCCCGGATCACCAACTGCTCCCGTTGAGAGAAGAAATGGAAACTCAGTAATTGTGAACTTATTTCATTACCTTGAATCTGATATAAACTCCTCACCTAACCTTATATGTATTATATTTTCAAACCCTAAAGCTCCTGCCCCCGGAAGCGCAGATTCGCTGAAAAACTCAATTTCTGGGAAAAGCGCGTGAACTTAGTCAGTTACGTTACTTTCCGATCACCCTGTATATCCCCAAAAAGTCGTGAGAAGTTATATACAGTGGGCTGAGAGTAAGAAACATGCCATAAGCAATCTATTTGCAAGCAAAACAGTGTCAGAAAAGCAACTCTATTATAAAGCTTCTAAATTGATATGAAAACACAAACCAAGCTCAAGACTTAACAAAGCAATAAATCAATCAGGAATCTGGGAAATGGTAGTATCCGTTCCTGCAACCTTTTATAACAGAACCTCTGTTATATCAATCGGCCTCACCTCGGTGTCAATCTTCCGAAGCGAACACTTGTGATTTCAAGCGTCTTTGCTTTTTCCTGCTATTCTTGGCGGCTGAACTGTTCGGCTATGGCGATCGGGTCTCAGCTGTGCATCTGATATCTTTATGTCGTGATAACTCAATTATTGATACTCAGGAATCAAATGAACAAAAATAATTACGTGAATATTATTGATGGAATAAAATACTTCCGGCGTATCTCTATCCTCACGAGCAGAGAAGATAGCGGCCTTTATACCCTTCCATTAACCTGACCCGATATATGAATTTGTATATACAGTGTGTCTCACCCAAATATAATGAAAATTTCAGTAACTTCGTTACATTTCTCCCTTACTCACAGAAAAAAATAATTTCAATTGTTTTCCATAAACTGACACTTCTGAAACAGATATCAAACGCCAAAAAAAATATGTATTTGAATAAGACTTCAATTCCAACCCTTACCCTACTCAGAAAACAATTTGAATATTTCTCCTTGAGCCGGCACTAGCCTATCCCCACATTTCTAACCTAATTTTACAATAATACCCTGTCGCGGACTGAAAAAAAAAATGAAACCCGAAATAAATGATCTCCGGTTTTGTCCAATCCCTCATCTCGAAATCCCTGGTTCAGTGTCGCGGATGTAGCCTCGCGTACGGGCAGTCACAGGTGGGACATTTTGGTCACTGTCCGTCTATCCCGGTGTCGGGAGCGTTCCTGTTGGCGGCCTGGGGAAACCGTACAAGTCGACGATTCGACTCGACGGAAGCAACGGCAATGACGGAACATAACTCCCTTCAACCAGCATCTTGAGCAGAACACGATGAGAGCGTTGTTGCAAGTGTCACGACGATGGCCAAGCTGTCCGCAGCGCCAGCACAGCACGCTTCTGAAGGTGACATAGCCAGGACGTCCGGCACGACTCTCAGATTCCGGACTTGAGGGCAAGGCCGCTAATTGTTTTGCCAATTTGGCTGCCTCTTGTCTTCTCCGAAGATCAGCCTCTTCGGTTCAAAATTCAGCTCGAGTTGGATCCATATACGGAGGCGGCTGTGCCAAACCATCTTCTTCTTCGGAGGGGACACTCTGTTGTGCAGCCTCTGGAACGGCTTCGGTCAGAACGAAATGGCTCGGTCGGGAGGACATATCTCCCAGAACTTCGATTCCAACATCTTAGTCATCAGAGCGCCATTCTATTGCCGCCGACTCCTGAGAAGTCACTATCCCGGCGTCAGAGTGTGCGGGTATTGTAGGCTCGCCTAGTGCCTCCTCCAGTTCCCGAGTTATTATCTTTTGCCTGGGCGAATATTTCTAACCGGGTGCTATCCATAATAAATCTCAACTTCTCGTCGAATCTGCCTTGAAAAAAAAAATGGCAACTCATTAATTCTGCCAGACATAACTCTTAACAAAGATGCAGAAAGAAAACTATATTTCGTCTGCTGCTTTAAATTAGAACCCAACAATGGAACAAAAAACTCTTTCATTCCTCACAAAACCCATAATATAAATTCAGAAATTCTCTGTCCTCCCTCATTTTGGCGAAGTTTCTTTGACGTATCAGCCATCGCGCGCCATAACCTTCAGGCGGACTCGGCCTACCGGGCGCGACCCAGTCCTCCATAATGCCCGTAGCTTCTTTACAATTTCCGGAGGCCAATCCCTCCCATTTGGTAGAGTTGATATTCCCTCTGCCAAATCAGCTCTGACCTTTTCATCAGATTTCACACTCTTAGATTCCGCAGGTCTTTCAGTTACCTTGAGTACGGTATCAGTATCGGACTCCGATTTGTCCCAGAGTTGTCGATCTTCTTGGTTCCATTGAGTTAAAGTGGTTATATCCGGTAGCGGAGTGAGCCTGACAAAACTCTTACGCAATTCCCCTGAGCAAGATGCATCATGCATCATGCACAGCGGAGATGATCATTGTAACCACACTGTTAGGCTCCAGGACGTCGAAAGGTTCAACAAGGCCAGATGTTATGGTAGCCGTAGCCTTGGCTACTCTCTCTGGCTGGGCTGGCGCTTGCCTTGATACTGGGACAGGCCGGCAAACGCGACGGCTTGGGGGCTCTCCTATCGTCTGACACGAGGCTCTCCGCCGCTGATTGAGGTCGCGTGCTAGTATTTGCATGGCTTGCCTTTGCTTCTGCGATCTCAGCATCTAGTGCTGGTATCCTCCACTGCGTCTGTACGAGTCTGGGGTTAACTGCAGACTTTCGGGTGTTATTCTGATTAGTTAGAACAAATGCTCATCTCTATCGGTTTCCTCCATGTCATGAGCCAGTTTGAGATTTTGTATGTGAACCCGGAGCAGCTTCTTACCAGAGGTGCTTTTCAGATCGTACACTATGGGTGATATTACTTTTGTGACGGTGTACGGGCCGGAGAATTTTGGAGCTAATTTTGCGGCGAACCCTTCGTAGCAGACGACAGGTGATGTTCCCTCTTCATCACGTGGTCGCCAATATGACATCTCCATTCACGTCTGCGAAGATTATAATGGTGACTCTGAGTTGTGAAAGCTCGGGACAGATTCATTCGAACGAATTCAAATACTTCCTGGAGTTAAGTTAATTTCTGAGCGCGGCCTCCAATTTCTTCTGGAATATCCTGAACATCATCGGTCACCATACCCTCGGGATGGTACACAGCTCCTGGTATTTCAAATTCTCTACCATAGTTCAGGAATGCTGTACCCAGTGGCTGTGTTATAAGCAAACACCAGTTCAGGCAAGTGCTGATTCCATTTCCGATGACCTTTGTCACAAGACTGCGGAATCATTGTCTTCATACTCTTAGTGGTACGTTCTACGGGGTTGGCTTGCGGTGTATACGGTGGTGTGGGTCGATGTCTGGTTTTTCAGATCCTTTAGCAGATCTTGAAACGGTGAGCCAGTATACTGAGTCCCATTTTAAGTGATCACGGTTTTCGGATAACCAAAACGAGTTCTTATCTCCTCGTATAGTGCTTGACTCACTGCTTTCGCTGTAACCCTCCGTATAGGACGGCACTGGAACCACTTCGTGAATTTATCTTGAAATAATACTAAGTAGTTATTTCCTCTGCTCGAGCGGGGCAGTGGTCCAACCAGATCAGAGCTCACAGTTTCCCATGGTTGTCGGTTAACAGACGGATGCATTTTTCCTGGAGTCTTCTGCTGCGACGTCTTGTCCTGCTGACAAGACTGACAGCTCCGAACGTACTTGGCTATGTCTCTGAACATGCCAGGCCAGTAATAGAGACTTTCAGGGATATCAGGAACAGTCATGCGTTTCCTCAACGGCAAC
Organism: Phaedon cochleariae; assembly: GCA_918026855.4. Lineage (NCBI taxonomy): Eukaryota > Metazoa > Arthropoda > Insecta > Coleoptera > Chrysomelidae > Phaedon > Phaedon cochleariae. The sequence continues at coordinate 25,735,374 of OU896710.1, forward strand.
TAAACCTTCTTCAGCTGTGGACGGGTGTCTAGATAAGGCATCTGCCACTCGGTTCAGGACTCAATTTCGATACTCGAACTCGAAATCGAATTGCTGGACAAACATACTCCATCTGGCTACTCTACCACTAGAGCTCCTGATATTGTGGAGCCACTTCAATGACTGCGATAATCAGATAGGACGGTAAAGTGGGCATCTTCTCTATGCCCCATACGATGGTCAGACATTCCTTTTCAGTAACTGAATATGCCTTTTCTGGAGTTGTCAGTGAACACCTGGCATAAGCAATTATGTCATGTGAATTATGCCAGTCATTCTGATTATCGCCGTATATTTCATACATATTTTGTCATTTCTGACATTCCAGGTAAGATTTAGAAGGATATTCATCTGACAACTCATTATTGGCAACTTGAATAAACTGATGAACCGTCCTAGATTTGGTACTTTCTTGTACTTCATGAGCAATATTTTGACTCATGGGCCCACGAGATCATTTTTGTTTAATATGAAATATTTTTTATGATGATTATCAGATATATTTGACTGAATTATAGTTTTTCGGTAAAACCGGTTTCACCAATATATTGGCGTTTATTCAATTTAAAAAAATCTTCATTCCCTTAATTACGTTATTTCGATAAATCCAATTTGTAACCAAGTTTATGATCATGAAATTCAGAACTATTTTGTGATATTCCACTACTTGAACATCATTGAAGTGATCGAATATACTCCTGTTAAATACCGCATTCTCATTCCTTCAATTTTGTTAAGAAATAGACCGTCCATTTCTTTGTCTAACAACTCGCGAATACTTTTAATTTTGGAAGAATCATCCCCAGGGGTGAATATCTTTATGATCATGTTTATTATGAATTTAAATAATCATCATATACGAGCTCATTATTTCACATGAAGACATCATTTCATGTCCTATCAATTTGAGGACAAAATATCTTCAGTAAGGTTAATCCTTCATGCCTTAGTGTGGCACATCTTCCAGGATTCCCTCCTATTTACCGATATAGTGTATAATTCCAACTAAATCACTTCGTACTTTTCAGGATATCAACCAAACAACTACTTCTCTGGATGTGGTTTGGCTAGGACCACTAGAGGCGCTGAACTGAATTATAGGCTGATTATTCTGTACGGGAACGGTTTCCACTTAAAACCAAGTAAAAATCTCTTTGTTAAGAGTTCACATACGCATCATTATTCTTGAGCTCAATAAATTCAATTCATATTATATTTCCATAACATATACTGACTAAGATATTCTGAATCGAAACATTCTCAACTATTTTTTGAATTATTGATTATTTGCATTCTCACTAATATTGAAATTTATTATGAATTATATCGAGCACGATGATTTGTTACTATTGTTTTCATTTCGTATTGTTATAAAACTATAGACACGTTGTGAATGACTCATTATATTTTGAATTGATATAGGTGTTCATGGCGATAGCATTGCATTCCTTGAATGATTTCTTCAAATATAAAAGAAAATATTTAAAATTATCTCGATTTGAGGAAAAAAACTGACAAGAATAAATTCGTGCCTACCTTGATGCTGAACACCTTCTGCCTTCATCTCAATCGGGCTTCAGAACTAATCACAGCTATACTACAGCTCTTTTGAAAGTGGTCGATGACATTCAGAAAGCTGTTGACAGTAATGATCTGTCAATTCTGATTTTAATTGATTACTCCAAAGCTTTTGCCAAAATCAGCCATCAGCTTTTGATAGCCTTAATGAAATTTCTTGGATTTTCGCTAACTTCTAGAACACTCATTCAAAATTACTTATCATGTCGGACACAATGCGTTGTATTAAATAATACAGAGAAATCAACTTTCCTTGAAACTTCAACTGGCGTACCACAGGGATCAATTCTCGGACCTATCATATTCGTGATCTACACGTCTCAGTTTCCTAAGTGTCTCCGACACACGCGTATTCATAGCTACGCTGATGATACTCAGATTTACAAACAATTCTCGGAAAATTCAGTGCAAGTTGCATGTCAGCAGATCAATCATGATTTGAATTCTTTGATCGAAACCTCAAAAAAATACTGCCTAATAGTTAATCCATCAAAAACAATTATGATGCTATTTGGCCGAACTGCAATGAGAAGAAGAAACGAGAGTGATATCATTATCAATTTTGATAATCTACAACTACCTCTTACAGATCGTTCAAAAAACCTTGGTCTCATTATGGAACATTTTCTCAGATTCTCATCACATGTGTCCCAAATAATAAAGCGTCGATACTGCAATTTGAAAATGATATACTCTAATAGAAAAATATTAAACCAAAATTCCAAGAAAATCTTATGTAATTCGTTGGTTCTATCGCATGCCAATTATGCTGATATTGTATACGGTCCCAACTTACTTCAAGCCGACAGGAAAAGATTACAGACCTTACAGAATTCATGCTTAAGGCTTATCACTGGGACCAGAAGGCGACAGCATGTAACTCACCAACTAAATAATTTAGAATGGTTAAATATAGAGGCCCGACGTGTATTTCATGCTTGTATTTTCTACCATAAAATTATCACTACAAAAACACCTTCTTATCTCTACGATAAAATTTGCTATAGAACTGACATTCATAATTTGAATCTTAGATTCAGAAATAATCTCTCAATACCACCTCATGAAACTACTCTTTATCGTGACTCTTTCTCCTATAATATCGCCTGGCTTTACAATCGACTCCCGAATTCAATGAAAACATTATCGATTCCAAATTTCAGGAAAAAACTGAAATCTGACCTACTCCATAACTCTTTGCCTCAGTTACTATGATGTATTTTTTTTTCTTTTTTTTTATAGGTATGCATCCAGCTTTATGATGATTTATATTTGAAATGTTCATGTGTAAATTCAAATTACTTTATATTTGGTTACTCATGGGTTTATGTATAACATAGCGATAATTATTTTTTCCCTCGGTTGAATGGAAGAGCAAGTTCTGATTACGTCACTTTCACTGGTGAAATGATCTGAACTTGAATTCTGCCGTTTGATAGGTATACAGTTCTCAGCTCTCTATCATTTTTCATTTATTTTGTATTTACCTATACCTGTCAATAAAATCCATTATTATTATTATTATTATTATTATAGAAAGAACTTCTTTCTGAATTCGAATGGAGAATAACGAGTAGAGAAAGAAATTAACAAAGTTCAAAGATAAGCTCCAACCTTTGGGAGTCTGATCTGGTGCTTTATATTATATCTTTCAAAAGGAATGGAATGATTGTTGTTCAACTCTCCAAGCTTTATCGTATTTGAAATATTGAAATAATTAAGGATTTCTAATTTGCTGTCACCCATAATTTATGCTGCTATACTTGATTACTTTCAATTAACCCTTTTCACTAGTGCCTGCGGATAAACCATATCGAATTGACTGAAAATGATGATTGAAAAAAAAAAGTTATTGAAGTTATAAGTCTATTATGAGGAATGCGACTCAAGGAAATAAGCTTAGGCGCCTCCACCATGTCACGATGAAAGGGTTGTTTGTGGTTAATAATGAATTAATATTTTCTACTTAGTTTAAGTAGGTACAAATGATTTCAGCATGCCTATCTGTGTGCACTACCAAGAACGCCCCATCTGAAGATCAAACCGAGGCAGTCCAGTTTTAGCATGCTGGACCGTTCGCAAATCCTGGCCAGATGCCCCATATAAAAACACATTTTCATATGCAATACTTAAAATAATGGAAACTGTCTTACTAAAATATTTGTTTGACATTAATGAAATAAAAATAAACTAATTGAAAAAACAAAAGAACATGAGATTTTGAAATGTGAGGTTGCACCAACCTCGGGAACGAGCCATTCGCGCCTCCACCATGTCACGATATAATAGATGGTTAGTCTTTCCCATATCGATTTATAAGGGGTTTGCTTGGCTGAATATTTTGCGAGAGGTAATATTTGAATAGGCACTAATAGTTTAGGGGTAGCTGAAAGTATGGATACGACACTATATTCAAAAATAAGAATATTTATTATAGCATGAAACATTATGGGTAGCAATGACAAATATGAATAAACAACAATGAATATAAAGACCAAATGACAACTCACATTGTGATGACCATTACGTCGAGCTCTTGTCAAGTCAAGAGTAGCTGTTAGTTTAGTTTACGACCGTTCATCCCCATCGAGGGTCGTTTTTCTACCTGCTTTTGTCAGCGACAGGATATGGTCGAGAATTTTGTGAGAATATACTTCGATACAGACTGTTGTTGAGTAAAGACCTCTATTTTATATACGCATTTTATTTGTGAGTCCCAAAAAGAGAAAAATCCCACATTGTTGGTCCTTCGAGATAAATTGATTCAGCGATAATCTGTGAGTAATACAGATATCATCAGTTGTTCGAGAATCTGTGAGTTATACAGATATCATCAGTTGTTCCAGAATCTGTGAGTTATACAGATAACATCAGTTGTTCCTGAATCTGTGAGTTATACAGATATCATCAGTTGTTCCAGAATCTGTGAGTTATACAGATAAAATCCAGTTCCTCCAGAATCTGTAAGTTACGCAGATCCTCAAGAAACGCAGATCCCGAAAGTGTCGCAGATAGCTGAATTCGTGGAATTCAAGTTGACATCGTTTCCGGTGAGTCATTCTCATTGAACCCATCCTTGTTATCCTAAAGAAGCCTCTAGTTGTTTGAATTGTAATTCAATATTTTTCAAATCGATTCAGTTTTTCATTAATATTCACCTATATCAATTAACATTTGAAAAATGGAAGAACGGCTGCAGTCTCTCCAGAAAAAAAGAGGTTATTTGAAAGGGAAGCTTACACGATTTTCCACATTTCTTGACAATTTTGACGCAAGTGATAGAAAATATTTAGAATAAGAAGCTCGTTTGGAACAAGCTCAAACCAATTTCAGCGAGTTTGATGATGTTCATAATGAAATATTAGAAATTGCTTATTCTGAAGAGCAAGATCGAATCTATTTGAATGTTGAAGATGATTATTTCGCAATGGTGTCCCAAGCAAAACTATTTCTTTCAAAAAAAGTTATAGAAGTTCCAAATGTACCGCCTGGTTCAGTTATACATAATTCAAGCTCGAGTCAAATCTCTTATTCACCTGTAATACCGTTACCTTCATTTTCTGGCGATTATCGAGATTGGCCACAGTTCAAAGACACTTTTGGAGCCCTAGTACACAAACATCCAGCATTGAATAACATTCAAAAATTTCACTATTTGCAAGATGCTTTGAAAGGTGATGCTAAGCGTGTGATTGAAGCGATTGAAATATCGAATACTAATTATGAAACAGCGCTTGACTTGGTGGAAAAGCGTTTCGATAATAAATAATTGATCAAAAGAGCCCATGTAACTTCGATATTCAATATCGCACCCATTGTCAAAGAGTCATTAACGTCTTTGCAAAAATTCCTTGATGATATTAATAAGCATTTGAGAGCTTTATCAAACTTAGGAGAATCTACAGACACTTGGTGTATTTTGTTGTTACATTTATTTTCAACATAATTAGACCCAATGACCAAGCGCGACTGGGAATCATATTCAGCCAAAATTGATGAACCTGAAATGATAGATTTCAATACATTTCTTATTGATAGGTGTAATGTATTAGAGAGTTTAGAAGCCAGTTACCGTGGTACCAATTCCAATAATATGTCGGTTTTTTAATTCAATAAGAACGAGAATGAACCATTTCACAAAAAAATCGAACATCAGAATCCTTTTGTAACTACAAACTCTACGAGCTAACCTGAGTTGTACATATTGTAAAGGCACCCATTCGGTATATTGTTGTCGAAATTTACTGAAAATTCCTATAGAGTCACGTCTTGAAGAAGTTAAGAAGTTGAAATTATGCACTAATTGTCTGAGACCAGGATATTTCAATTCAGACTGTCAATCGAGCTCCTGTAGGTACTGCCAAAAAAGACATAATAGTCTACTGCATTTCGAAAATCAAAATTCCAATATTAAAGCTGATCATCAGGCCGTTAATACGATAGTAAATGATAATAATCCAACTAGACAAGAATCAAATAGTACTGTAGCAAATTGTTCGGTTAGTTCAGAGCCACATGTATTGTTAGCCACAGCACTCATCACTATTTTAAACAGAAATGGAAATAAAATAAAGTGTAGGGCTTTATTAGATAATGGTTCCCAATCTAATTTTATTACCCGTAATTTGTTCGAGATTTTAGGATTGCCCAGTATTAGGGTCAATATACCTGTAACCGAGATCGGGTCCACTCCAACAAAAATCATTGGCAGAGTAGAAACATCAATCATGTCGAATCTAAATTCTTATAAAAAACAACTACCATTCTTGATTATCGAAAAAATAACCGGAAATATTCCGCATACATCTTTCAAAATATCAAATTTGAAAATACCTGAAAATATAAGTTCAGCGGATCCAAATTTCAATAGTTCAAAGGAAATTGATATTTTATTAGGCGCAGGAGTATTTTGGGACCTTTTGTGTATAGGTCAAATTGATCTCGGGTCAAATTATCCAATATTGCAAAAACCAAACTCGGTTGGTTAGTGACAGGAGTTATTCGTAAATGAATAAAAACTTTGATTGTTGTTTGAGCATGGAAGATGTCCATTCGCAAATGGAGAGATTTTGGCGTATTGAAGAATTTCAAAATATTTCGAAATGGACAGATGAAGAAATTGAGTGCGAACGCATTTTCCGGGAAACGACGGAACGCGATGAATCCGGGCGATTCATCATCGAGATGCCTATGCGTAAATTCGTTGACGATTTCGGAAATTCACGAGATTTAGCCCTCAAGCGATTCAATGCATTGGAAACTGAATTCCGTCATAATATTGGGCTTAAAACTCAATACGAACAATTTATGCGCGAATACGAAAATCTCGGGCATATGAGTCAAATTATTTCAAACGAAATTCAATCTGAACCTAATTCTATTTACTATTTACCTCATCATGGGGTTTTGAAAGAAGCTAGTTTAACAACCAAGTTACGAGTCGTTTTTGACGATTCATCAAGAACCGATTTGAATATTTCACTTAACGATGTTCTGCTCACGGGAGCAACTATACAGGATGAGCTTTTCGCGATAATACTTCGCTTCCGAAAACATAGATATGTTATTATCGCAGATATCGCCAAAATGTATCGGCAAATCTTAGTAACGGAAAAACAAAGAGACATGCAACGAATATTTTGGCGCGCTTCACCAGATGAGCCGATGAAGGAATATCGTTTAAACACCTTGACGTACGGCACTTCTCCAGCATCATTCATCGCCACTAGGTGTTTGCATGAATTGGCAATTCAAAATTCTTCCCAATTTCGCAAGGCCTGTAGTGTTATCAAAAAGGATTTCTATATGGACGATTTGATCACAGGTGCTGATACAATAGAGGAAGCTATCCAAATAAGAAATGAAATTAACAAAATTCTAGAAAGCGGCGGATTTGAACTTCGCAAGTGGGGCAGTAATAATTCTATTATATTAAGTAATCATGACTGTCATTCGAACGAGACTTTATTTCAATACATTATTACCGATGACGTATGCATAAAAACATTAGGCATTATTTGGAATGCAAAGAACGATACTTTGCAAGTGTTGTCAGATATCGATATCAAGTCTCAGTGTATAACCAAAAGATCAATTTTGTCATCTATATCACAAATATTTGATCCTCTAGGACTAGTGGGGCCTATAACGATTAGAGGAAAAATATTAAAGTTGAATGGGATGAATCAGTACCGATAGCTATATACACGGAATGGAATCAGCTGAGAACTCAGTTACATTTATTGGGTGAATTATCAATTCCTAGGTATATAGTTTCAGGTAATTCATCCGAAATCCAACTTCACGGATTTTCTGACGCGTCCGAAGCCGCATACGGCGCGTGTTTGTATTTGAGAAGCCTGAATGAATCAGGTGAAGTGCATACACAATTGATATGCGCAAAATCTGAGGTGGCGCCTATCAAAAGTATAACGATGCCTAGGTTAGAATTGTCTGGTGCATTATTACTTGCACAACTCACTTCCAGAATTTTGATTGACTCAGACATGGAAATAGATGAAGTATATTTCTGGTGCGACTCGACTATTGTTTTACACTGGCTCTCAACTCCCGCGAATCTGTGTAAAACATTCGTCGGAAATAGAGTCGCAGAGATACAACGCCTTACTAACATCAAACATTGGAAACACTTTAGCTCAAAAGAGAATCCTGCAGATATTATATCGCGAGGCGTAACTCCCGAATATTTAATAAACAGCCAATTATGGTGGTCAGGACCATTATGACTAAAAGAAAATAAAGAGTTTTGGCCCAAAAATCAAAATATGATTGATATTATCAACGTACCAGATCTAAAAGTTGAACCTTCTATCACATTGACAGTTACAAATGATACAGATATATTCACAAGGTATTCATCTCTCAGTAAATTGAAACACATAGTTGCATTCTGTTTGAGATTCAAAAATAACGCAATTAGCAAAAAATCTAAAAGATTAATGGGTATTCTTACAACAGACAAGTTATCTCAATCCATGATTACTTTGATTAGATACGCTCAAATGCAAGAATTTACTGAAGATTACGCTAAATTGAAACGAAATGCACCTCTTCTAGGAAGTAGCAAATTATTATCTCTTAATCCCTTTATTGATGATATCGGACTCATCCGAGTAGGTGGTAGAATTCGTAAATCAAGTGTAGGCAGCGATCAAAAACACCTGGTAGTATTACCCAGTAATCATCCGTTAACGACACTCGTCATTATGAATGAATATTTGAATAGTTTTCATTCAGGACTTCAATTAACTTTGTCAAAGTTGCGGTTGAATTATTGGCCATTGAAAGGAAGAAGTATCGTGAAAAAGGTACTGCACAAATGTGTTACATGCTTCAAGGCTAAACCACAAAGCATCCAACCGAAAATGGGTGATCTTCCAAGTAACCAACTGCAACCTGTGCGTCCTTTCTATAATTGTGGTGTGCATTATGCAGGCTCATTTTTTATAAAGGATGGCAAAACTCGAAATCGTGAGATAGTGAAATGTTATTTGTGTTTATTTGTCTGTTTTGCCACTATGACATTCTGACAATGGCACCCAATTCCAAGGTGCAAATAACGAGTTGAAAGAAATAGGTGACTTGTTGGGAAAGATAGTTTCTGACTCAACTATGATTAATTTTTGTTCAGATAATAATATCGTTTGGCATTTTTTACCCGCTAATTCTCCACATATAAGCGGGTTATGGGAGGCTGCGGTCAAATCCGCCAAATATCATGCAAAAAGAATTATAGGCAACGCTCATTTGACGTTTGAAGATCTGAAAACAATTTTCATTCAGATTGAGGCTATCTCAAATTCCAGACCCTCAACTCCTATATCCGATGACCCTACAGATCTAATACTACTGACTCCAAGCCATTTCCTTATTGGGAATGTACTCACATCTATACCTCAGTTGGACATACAAAATGTGTCTGAGAATAGATTGAACCATTATCAAAGACTACAACAAATCATCTAACATTTCTGGAATCGTTGGAGTAAAGAGTATTTGGCTACACTCCAGCAGAGCAGTAAGTGGAGACAAAATGAATATCGCAAGTTGGATATTGGTGATATGGTGTTGCTGAAGCGCGAGAATGCTGCACCTATGAATTGGCCCTTGGGCAGGGTCATTAAGTTACATCCTGGAGCCGATGGAGTAGTCCGCGTGGCAAGCGTGAAAACTTCGAATGACTGAAATATGTATCATCTCATTTGATGTGATATATTGAGTTTAATTATTTTTCATTTGTTTCGAAAGCCCAGGCTTTCAAGGCGGGCGACTTATGTTAGTTTAGTTTATGACCGTTCATCCCCATCGAGAGTCGTGAGAATATACTTCGAAACAGACTGTTGTTGAGTAAAGACCTCTATTTTATACACGCATTTTATTTGAGTGTCCCAAAAAGAGAAAAATCCTACAGTAGCCCCAGACCAGACTAACTTATAGGAACCCTCACATTCAATATTTATATTCATCAATTCATTAGAATCGCACGTTTCTCATGAGAGGTGCTTGGTCAGTTTTCATAATTCAATGTCAACGGATGATTTGATCAAATGTTTGTTATTATTATTATTAAACCCTCACGGTTCGAAATTACTAATATACCGTATGTTCTACTCGTGACGATACCAAAGAAGATAGAAAATAAATCTTAGCAAACCACATCGGTACTCTACTGTAATTAAATAATTTCCACCAAAATAATGAACTGAAACTATCTTGTAGAAATTTCGAATGCAACAAATACCCTTTTCCTTATAGAAATAAATGGCCAACTTGTTGAGAAATGTTTGATAAGGTATAGTACTCCATTCGATATTATGGATTGAAATAGTACCTTCGCGTTCCAAACGTTCCTTTTATGGAAATTTGAAAATTAGTGTTGTCTGTGCCTTTGGGTGTATGATGAATTGACATTCATTATACAGGGCGTGGAAAGAAAATTCTGAATTGAGACTCTATCACGAATCTGCGATTAGAGGTCTATAAAAATCACAAGTTTCCATCGTTCGAGTTTGAACCACCTGTTGTCTGTATCGAGAAAAGTTGGAATCAGCTGGAAGTCATAATTAGTAGGTCGAATCCAATATCATCAGGAATACAAGATACAAATCAATCATCTATTTCATATCGAAGTAATGTCTCTCATGACATAACCAACATTTTTCATAGATTCAGCAATGACATCATTCGTGTTATACCATTGATACCACATGTTGAACTCTCGTCAACACTGAAGATGAAATCCCAATTGAACACAAATCAGGAGTATAAAGAATCACTTGTTTGGAACCCGCTTGCAGTTCTCGATATATTAGTTAAAGTGGATGGAGAATCATTTCTAGAGTGACCGAGCACAAAAACCATATCGAGACATCAAGAACTTGGCATCTAGACGAATATAACAAGGAAAGCTAGACCCAGAAGATGTTCAGACGATCGAGCACTGGAATGTTCAGCAATATTAGATGAACCAACAACTCATGACGAACTTATCTCATGTGACCATAAAGAAAATCAGAAAGCCACACAAGAGGAAAAAATAGATTTCTTGGAGAACAATACCACCTGGTTATAACAAGAATCACTACAGTAAGAGTATTCCATGCAAATGAGTTTCCGAAATGGAGTACAAACTAGATATTTCTATATACAGATATGAAATGTTTCGTTCACTACCAAATGCTGCCTATCCTTCGCATTTTCTTTCATCGTACTGATGAGGGCCGAAAGCTCGGAACATCTGTATAAATTCATCGTGTGGGTTATGTCCGATAATATCTTGCTAGTCACTTCATACGAAAAAGGCTAGATAAGTAGGTGACTACTATGGCTACTTAAAAACAGCTGAATTGGATTACAATATAACATTTTCTCCAGTTGGTAGGTACAATACAACCCGAACACTGTTTGCAATAGATTCTATAGAGAAGATGATCATGAGCCAGTTTGATGTAAAAACCGCTTTCCTGTCTGGAGATATGCATGAAGAAATATACAGGGTTTCCCAAAACAACCTGAACGGTCAAATATTTCAGCAACGTCTTGACATAAAAATATGGAATTTGGTATACGGGGGTTTTCAGTAGTGCCAGATCTGAAAATAATATTTGCAACGTTATCAGATTCAGAGTTTTTTCTATAGATCCTTCAACTTCATTTTTTCAAATGTAATGCTAAAGATGTTTCAATGCTACGATTTCTCGAGATATTGAAATTTGGTGATATCTTTAAACGAAATGTTGAATTTCCATATTAACAAAAATAAGGGGAATTGAAATTTGATATAATAGAGTCATGGTTATTTGAACACGACAAATCAAATGCGCCGAGAATATATATAGCATTACATTTGAAAAAATAAAGTTGGGGCTCCAAAGGAAAAAATCTTGATCTGGCAACGTTGCAAATATCATTTTCATGTCTGGCACTACTTATTACTTCCGTGTACCAAATTTCATATTTTTATGTCAAGTCGTTGCTGAAATATTCGACCGTTCCGGTTCTTTTGGGAAACCCTGTATATGGACCTACCAAAAGGCCTATCAACAGAAAATTCGCTTTCAGTGTGTACGATAGAAAAAAGTTAATAGGGTTCGAAACAATCGCTACGTAACTGGTAGGAAAAAAAAATTAGTTTTCCGAACACTCAATATATGCCGCAGTGACAAATAACGTCACAGAAGATTCTGGAATGTTTTGGAAACAATCGATGGAACAATTAGAGAGAGAGGATTTGTTCTGAGAAGCTTCTAGAACAAAAAGGAGGAGACGGAAGATCATTCGAGAACGTTCTCGAACCAAAGCCTACCAATGAATCTTATATATAAGACGGCCGAACAAATGTCAGTCAGTAGGGCAGCGAGTGTCAGAGAGACAGATATATACCGCGTGATATAAATCGTTTTACATAAATAGTAGTTCTAAGTTCGTTATAAATTAGTGTTTCTATAGTTCAAATAAATCAGTTCGAAAATAAATAGTGTCGTGTTCGCTTCTGCACCCGAATAACGTAACAATATCATTCAACTCTCGTTCCTCTATGGCGCCCAGGGTATTTAATAAATTGCCAAAATACAGGGTGGCCCACTTATGCTCGCTCGGACAATAGGTGTTAGGCTGATAGAGATAAAATAAAAATTTCATCGGAAGTTATTGGAGACTTCATAAGCTACTCTTCAAAATTATTTTTCAGTATACAGGGTGCATCATGAACCCGGGGTGAAAGAATCGATCGTTTTTTCGAATGGCACACCCTGTATATTATTTCATTTTCGGAATCTCTCCCATGTGGGCTTCACAAACTCATTTTATTTCTGAAGATCAGATGCGACGTTGGCAAGTTATTAACATTTCAATCAAATTTGACGAGAAAACATTGATGTTGAAAAATATTCAGGGAAACTTTATTTCCGAAGATTTATGAACGAAACTGGGTATACAGATACCAAAAGTATGTGTAGAAACTCAGACATTTGGATTCACTCAAAATATACAGGGTGTTTTAAAATAAGGACCGAATTTCGCTATTCTCAAATCGCCGAAAGTCATTTTTTTCAAATGGATCACCCTGTATATTATTTCATAATCTGAAACCTCATCCAATAAGCTTCTTGGTGATACCATATGGACCGTATCCAACGTTACTCTTCGATAGCCGAATAACAACGAAATCATACTTTTTTCAATCAAAAACATTTACGAACGTATATTGAAAATATTTATGATTCAAAGTATTTGAATGGATTGAATTTGATAGGAACCCTCTTCGATGAAGTGTTTAAAGTGTCTTTTTTCATTGAATATGTTTTTCGAAGTCAATCTTTGATTGTTTTATTTAGATAGCTCAATTCACGTGGATAATTATTGTTTATCACTCTTTCGAGATGAATGAAAAGCAATCACTGAGAATATCTTGACAGTTTCTACAACAAGATTCATCAATCATATTTCAACCAAAGTAACAACCAGTAACAACGAAAGAAACATGAAGATGAGGATAAGGAAATCTTTTGCAAATATAACACCAGAAATGTTGTCAAAAGTAAGGAATTCGATTAAACATCGAGCTCAAAAATGTATCCAGCAGAATGGAAGACATTTTGAACATCTCATGAACTGATATGTTCCATAAGTTCGAACATTTTTCATTGTCAGTTGAAGTTTCTCTATGTTTGTTATTGTTTTTCAATAAAAATGTACAGTTGAATTGATTTATCGTTATTTACCTATCGAAGAGTATCGTTGGATACGGTCTTTATGGTATCACCGAAAAGCCCATTGAATGAGCTTTCAAATTATGTAATGATATACAGGGTGATCCATTCGAAGGAAATGAGTTCCGGCGATTTGAAAATAGCAAAATTAGGTCCTTATTTTAAAACACCATGTATATTTTGAGTGAACCCAAATAATGTCTGAGTTTCTACACATACTTCCAGTATCTGTATACCCAGTTTTGTTCATTGATCTTCAAAAATATAGTTTCCCTGGATATTTTTCAACATTCATGTTTTCTCGTCATATTTGATTAAAATGTCAATAACTTGACAACGTCGCATCTGATCTTTGAAAACAAAATAGGTTTGTGGAGCCCACATGAGAGAGATTCCGAGAATGGAATAATATACAGGGTGTGCCATTTGAAAAAACGATCGATTCTTCCACCCCGGATTCATGGTGCACCCTGTATACTGGGAAATAATCTTTTAGAGTAGCATGAAGTCTCCAATAACTTCCGATGAATTTTTTTTTCTATCTCTATCAGCCTAGCAGCTATGGTCCGAGCGAGCATAAGTGGGCCACCCTGTACATATATAAAAAGAAGTAAATGTATTAAACTATTCAAGAAACAATTGCGGAAATTTCTACTAGGAAAATGTCTGTATAGTGTTGAAGAGTTTATGTCGTAGAACCGTAGCGTCTCGTCTGTAAGCTTTTATTCTGACATGTTGGCATGTTTGTTTCAGAATATTTTCAGGACAATTCTCATTGGGATTGACGTTTTTGATTTCGAACCTGTGGATTCAGATTTTTGATTTTGTCTGAAATTTTGAATTTCTCGTGTTTTTATATTTACCTAGATTTAAGTTATTGACTATTCCTATACAATGTTGTGTTGTCTACTGGAAAATAAAGATCTCATTTTATCTTATCTTATCTTATATCCCAATACACATGCAACCATGGAAGCAAATATCAGAAAAAAAGGAATGAATGAACAAACGGAAACGATAATGAACAACATCCAAAAAGCTAGAGATCTATAAACAAATGAAGTCACCATCAAGTCCACTATGAACAACTTTCCGGACGATATTCTTGACCTCATTGCAGCCAAAAAAACAGCCAGAGAAAGAAGGCAACGTATGAAAACGGTCGAGGCCAAAAACGAATTTCTAAGGCTAGGACGAGAAGTTGACTCAAGAATAAGAGAGGTAAGAAATACGGCCTGGAAGACCAGAGTGGAGGATCTAAGTCCCACGAACAACACTCTGTGGAAGGTTACGAAGGGGTTGAAGAGAAAATTCAACCCCATACCTACCCTGGAGTGTTGTACCGGGAAAGCGATGACAGATCCGGAAAAGGCGGAGGCGCTTGGGAGACAATATCGGAGCATGAGTGAAATCAATAAACAACCAGAAAACCGAGTACAAGAAGAAATCATCAGAACGGCAAATAGGGTGAGAAACCTGCGGAGCGTGCCATTGTCTCGTCAAGCCCTGGGAAAGTATCTTACATCCCCTAGCAAAGTCAAAGGAATTATTTATAGACTATGCCTCAACAAGGCTCCAGGACCTGACGAAATACACACCATTCTCCTGAAAAATTTGTCTCGGAAAACAATTGTCCAATTGCACTATGTCATTAATGCCATTATCAAACATCAGCACTACCCAGAGTCTCTGAAGATGGGACTGGTGATTCCCATAATGAAACCAAGGAAAAATCCCAAACTACCATGCAGCTATCACCCGATATTGCTGCTTAGTATGATAGCTAAAGTGATGTATAGATCTCTCTTTTGTTTGATCCACATTCTCGCCGAGGACTTGGGTGTGTACCCTGCAGAACGATTCGGGTTCCGAAAGGGACTTGGCAATTGGTCTCAAGTAGCCTAAATTGTTCACGGGATCGAAGAAGCCTTTGATCAGAACAAAAACACGGTTATGGTTCTGATGGACTTCGGAAAAGCCGTTGATACTGAATGGCACGAGGGTTCAATATCCAAGATGTTATCAGCAGGGGAGCCAATATTTGTTGTTAAAATCGTGGACTCGTATATTACACAAAGAAACATCAGAGTTGTAGTAAATAACACCATCTCAGGAAACCACCCACTCGAGGCAGGAGTTCCACAGGGGTCGCGTTTGTCACCCTTGTTGTACTTTTTATATACTTATGCTTTTCCTGTGTTTGAACGAACGAGCAAAGCGCTATACGCCGATGATACAGCAATATACGCACACTCGTTCAGCTCAGACATCGCCAGGACACAGATCCAGATCCATCTGTACAGGAGAATCATACCGTATTTTAACGATGTGAAGATCCGTGTAAATCATAATGAAACAGAATTGATGAACTTCACTCGGAAGTTCACGAATAATGCACCACACGGACCTTTGCGTGTAAGAGACGCAAGGGTGACAGCCACCACCTCCGTTGAATACCTGAGAGTAGTACTGGACAGACGTATGTCATCCAGAGATAATATAACAAGACTATCAGCGAAAGGCCACTCGGCAATAAGACAGTTATATCCATTGTTTTTACGGAACTCTGGACTGACAATAAACAATAAATTGCTCTTATATAAGCATATCATGAGACCAATGATAACATACGCCTGTCCTGTGTACTATAGCGCCTCCGCCACTCAACTGAGTAGGCTAAAGGTGCTACAGAACAAAGTACTGCAGTACTAATGATAATAGATACACTCGAGTGGCTGACATGCATTCCCAATGCCATGATCTGCCCTTGACAAGAAATTTCATCATCAAACTGTCAAAAAAGTTCTACAAACATCACATAACAAACAGTGTTCCGTCCATCTCCTTTGTTATGTCATTTTATGTAAACTCAAAATAATAATGAATTCTATGCATTATCTGCTATCCGTGTTTGGCTCACTGTATATCTCAAAATTGAATTCGCGCATCAGGTCTTTAAGGTTTTACATGCAGCGCCACCAAGTGGCCACCGCGGATGAAAGAATCAGAACTTTTCGAACATCGAACCCGACATTTTTAATTCCATCGCCTTGGATCCTTCCAAGTAAAATTTCCTCAACAATAACAAATATCCGTCCTCCAGACGTTAATGGAACATTAAGTGCTCAATTAAGGATTAGTTATCTCTCGTGACGCGAGTGGTACCTGATAGTTCCTGAGGGAGGACCATTCATTCCATACGTCCAGTCCAGAGTGCCGGCCGGCCCGTCACCACATCATAATTCCACGAAATACCATAACGTAAGATCTTAAAGACCACGCTCAATTTGCCTCCAGTCCATTTTTTTCTCTCCTGAGCCTTTACAGGTAAGGGATTCAACCCCCTCACATAACATTTTTGGTCCTTCGAAGTCGGATGGCAGATTCTGTGTAAGTCGTTTGAGATTGAAGTAATTTCACGGAGTTGCATTGCTTTTATCAAAATTTCATTCATTCCGTGAAATTATCACCGGTTATTTTTTCCTTTTTTCGATCTAGCAAAAACCATCAAAACAAACGAGCAAGGAGACTCCTCATATATGGTTAGGTTAGGTTCCATGTGAGTGGGGCGAACACCTCCCCTCCACTGCGACCCCAGATGGGTCTATTGTGGCTCACCCCTAGAGATTACAGTTCACCGTACAATCCACATCTTTTTACAAAGTTCATGGTTGAATTGGGTGAGATTTGTCTGAAATCGATACGTTCTAGGTTGGTAAAGCCAAATGTGTCGAACCTTAGTCTTTCTAAGCTAGAGCATAAACATAATATGTGTTCAGCCGTTTCGTCTTCCACACAACAGAACCGACAGTCCGTTTGTTGGTTCAGACCCATCCTTCCCAGGTGGTATCTTAGACGACAGTGTCCCGTAAGCAGTCCAGTCAGAATTCACAGGTTACCCCTGCTCCATTCTAGGATCTGTCTGGTTATTTTTTCCGATGGTTTGGGCAGGAACGCCTTCGAATGGGTTAATCCAGGTAATTCGGACCAGTACGTGAGTGTTTTTCCCTCCGCCCAGCCCGAGATAGTTGTTTTCGCCGCACTTGCGGTGACCCCAAAATATGGTTCTGGTCCTATGAACACAGATTCGGTTCCCTGTTTGGCGAGGATGTCGGCTTTCTCGTTACCCTCCACCCCCTGGTGTCCAGGCACCCACAGCAAAGTGACTCTGTTGTTAGCACCCAGGCTTTCTAGGGATTCAATGCAGCTCCATACAAGCTTGAAATTATCTTGCTGGAGCTCAGTGCTTTAAGAGCAGCCTTTCTGTCTGATACAATACTGATATTTTTGTTTACTAGAGGTTTATTCGACAACTCTCTAGCACACAATGCGATTGCGAATACCTCCGCCTGAAAGATTGTATTATATTTGCCGAGATTGACGGAAATTTCCGTCTTCGGTTTTCTGCTGAACACACCGGCTCCCACTCCACGAGGGGTTTTCGAACCATCTGTGTACATTACGTGTTCGGTCTCTGGGAATCGGACTGATTCGCTTGCCCATTCGTCTCTCTTCGGAAAGAGGACTTTGAAAGACTTTTTCACGTGTGTCTGAGTGGCCAGCATGTCGGAAACCATTCCTAGAGTTTGGTTGGAAAGAGTCCTTGTTCAAATTATTATACGACATCATTCATTTATCATCGATCTCTTTTCAACATATTAGTCCAGTAGTAGGGGACACTGTTCAGTACGTCGTATGCTAAATATCTTCGATACCGTCCAAGTACTGCACTGCGCAGTTGCGCACTGAAATCGGTGGTACGCTGGCTATCAGCGACGTCATACCTATACGTCACACATCTTGATACGTCAGGCTCATCGTCACATCTCTCGCGTCTCTTACTGAGTGGCTCGCGCAAAACTCTGCGTGTAATTCTGCGTATTCATTAATTAATTCTTTATTTACAATTTCGAATTTTGACCGCTTCTTTCTCGATCAAAATGTCAACTGAAAAAGTTAAGAAAGCAAAATTGCTTCGGAAAAGTCAAATAAAAAAACTTGAAGAACTTGCTGATGTAGCAAATAATGCTATGTCGTCATTCGATTCTGAATCAATTGCATTGTTCAATGTTTGGCATGAAAATATAGATTCAATCAAAGATGATTTTTTTGAAGGTCACAACATCATCATGGGTGAAGTTGCAGATAATAATGATGCAGCATTCTATACCGAAGATTATGTTCGGAAGGAGTTCGAAAAGATGTTTTTCACGATCAAATCTTTTTATGCTCGGCTTCTATCTACGAATTCAGATCTTCAGATTGAGAGTTCTTCAAATGTTTCACTTCCAAGAATTCAGTTACCTATTTTCAGTGGTGATACAACCTCCTTTCCATCTTCTATTGATATGTTCGATGCCTTAATTGAAAATAATACAAAATTGAGTGAAATTGAAAAATTCAATTATTCGCTAGCATCACTCAAGGGTCCAGCCTTAGCTTTAGTCAAGACATTGCCTTCGACTTTTTATAATTATCGAATTGCATACAACACACTCAATAATCGATATAAAAATACGCGATTGATTGCAGCTGCACATTGGGCTGCTATCGAGAATTCGCCAAAACAAAATGGTGAAAATCCTCAAGATTTGCGAAATTTGCTCGACATATTCGCCGAAAACATTGCTGCCTTGAAAATTCTGAAATTTCCTACAGATCAGTTAGATTTCATTCTGGTTCAAATGCTTTCTAAACGAATCGATGTTTCAGTAGCAACTCGATTTGAACTGTTTCATAATTCATCAGACTCACCAACTTTCGAGAAATTATTTGACTTTCTTTCACAACACTGCTCTGCATTAGCTAATTTGAATGTATCTTGTCAGACAAAACCAAGTCAAAAACGATCAGAGTATCAAAAAACATCAGTTTCTCCACGTACTTCAACTTCATTATTGATACAAACAAATAATAATTCACTTCGCAAGAAAACCGCTGTTTGTGTAAACTGTAAGTTAGACCACATGCTGTTCAGGTGCCCTGAATTCATCAAAAAATCTCCCAATGATCGCTATCAATTTGCAAAGGATCTTCATCTTTGTATCAATTGTTTGAGTAATACACATAGCTTCAAGAACTGCCAATCACTCATCACTTGTCATCGGTGTGGATTACGTCATCATACCTCTTTGCATTTCGATAAAAAAGTTCCTTTCATTGTCGTTACTTCGGATCACGTCCCCAATACTCCTCCACTTCGGTCAGGTGATGACAATTGCAATTCTCGAAGTACATCTCAAAACTCCTCCAATGTTGCGTCAACTCATGCTGGTTTCGCATCGTCGACTGCTCGTGTTGAAGTTCTCGATAGTTGGGGTAACTATCAACCCTTCCGGTGTTTGTTAGACAGCGGCACTATGACGTCATTTATAACGAAAAAATGCATCAATCGTGTAGGTATAACATCGACTCATTTTTCTTTAAAACTCAATGGCTTAGGCTCCATGAATACTCTCGCTAACAATGGAGGTGTTACTATTTCAATTCGGTCATTCCGGAATCCTTCTTCAATTTTAAATGTTGACGCAGTTGTTCTTCCAAAAATCTGTGGAGATTTACCCTCAACCGGTCTTTCGAATAATTTCTCGTATCTTTCGAATATCAACCGATGAACAGTTCCATAGTCCAGGAAATATTGACCTATTATTAGGTGCTGATGTTTTTTCGAAAATATTGCTGAATGGGCATATTTCTGGGGCTAACGGGGAACCTGATGCCATCAATACCATTTTCGGATACGTGCTTATGAGAAAAATTGACTTACCACGCCCTTTCCTGGTCGTTTCCCTTTTTTGCTCGACTACTAACTTTTCGTCCTTGGAAGAATCTGTGAAAAGGTTCTGGGAAATCGAATCTGTCCCTGAAATCAAATCCATATCTCCTGAGGATGAGGCCTGTGAAAAGCATTTTTTGGAGACATTCCAAAGAGATGACACTGGAAGATTCATCGTGCATTACCCTTTTCGTGATCCGAATCCTTCATTTCCCGGTATACGAAATCTCGCTTTAAATCGTTTCATATCTCTTGAAAATCGTCTCCAAAAACACCCGCAAATCTATAATCAATATCAAGCATTTATGAGAGAGTACCTTGACCTCAATCTATGGAGCTTGTTCAAGAACCTTCAACCCCTCATAATACCTTTTACATACCTCATCATTGCGTTATTCGTCCCGATAGTACTACCACAAACTTGAGGGTAGTATTCAATGGTTCAGCTAAACTTCCTGATCAAACTTCACTCAATGAAAACTTGTTCACTGGTCAAAAATTGCAACGTGACCTTGTCGCCATTCTTCTTGATTTTCGTCTTCACTCCTATGTCCCCACCACCGACATTAAGATGGTGTATCGACAAATTTATATTACTCCCGCACAGAGAGATTTTCAACGGATTTTATGGAGGTTCTCTCCACAAGAACCTATAAAAGATTATCGACTTAATACCGTAACCTATGAATTATCTCCATCCCCTTTTTTGGCTATACGAACTTCATTGCAGCTAGCCAAAGATGACGGGAAAGAATTTCCTTTTGCTGCTACCGCCTTGGAAAACGACACTTTTGTTGACGATATTGTCAGCGGAAGTTCTCTCCTCGAAACAGTCCTTTCTTTGCAAAACCAATTGATTCAACTACTCAAACGTGCAGGATTGGAATTGCGGAAATGGTCCAGCAATGAAGTTTCTGTGTTGACACATTTGTCACCTTCGCATGTGGCCATTGACCCTCTTTCTTTCGATTCCCCACACGACAGTTCACACAAAAATTTGGGCCTTCAGTGGAACCCATCTTCAGACGGATTTAGATTTCTTCTTCAACCTATCGATGAACCTTGTACAAAAAGGAATCTCTTTTCGAATGTTGCCCGCATTTCTGACCCTTTCGGGTTTCTGTCACCCCTAACCTTCTTTTTGAAACATTTAATCCAACGACTATGGATGTGTAAGTTGGACTGGGACCAGGAACCCTCAAGTGACATTATTCGACTGTGGGATAGGTATTTGTCCGAACTTGGATCATTGTCTGAAATCAATATCCAACGTCGGATAGCTTCTCAATTTGAATCTTGTGAAATTCACTGCTTTGGTGACGCAAGTGAAAAGGGTTACTGTGCAGTTCTCTATTTTGTATTCACCTCATCTTCTGATTCAACTTCGACACGCTTCGTCTGTGTAAAATCTGAGGTTGCACCCCTTAAAAAGATTTCTCTCCCAAAACTTGAATTGTGTGCTGCTGTTCTAGCTGCTCGACTAGTGTCATACGTTCGTCGAGTCTATGTTGGTAAACTAACATTTAACAAAATTTGTTGTTGGTCAGATTCCACTATTACCCTTTATTGGCCAAAATCCCCCTCTTACCGATGGAAAACTTTTGTGAGCAACAGAGTTGCTTCAATACAAGCTGAAGTTTCACCAGATTCTTGGTTTCATGTAGCATCTGCAAATAATCCCGCCGACTATGGTTCACGTGGTCTCCTTCCTACTGAGCTTGTTCATTGTTCCGAATGGTGGGCGGGGCCTTCATTTCGTTCTTCAAACGATCGATTTTCTACTTCTGAGATTGATTATCTCTCTGCAGAAGCACTAGAAGAAGAAAGAACCTTAACTCTCACTGTAATCATGTCTGATCCCCATTATTTAGATATCCTTCCGAGCAATCACTCTTCACTGACCAAGTGCATCAGAATATTGTGCTACATTCTCCAATTCATTCTTCAAGTTTGTCACACACCCTGTCCATCAGGTTGGTTAACCTCGCTTGAACTCAATGAAGCACTCATGCTTCTCGTGAAAGACACTCAGTCCATTCATTTATCTCATGAAATTCCATCCATTCGTCAAGCAAAACCTCTCCCTAAAACTTTCAAAAGGTTAACTTCCTTCCTAGATCAGGAAGGTATCCTGAGAGTCGGTGGAAGGCTGCGACATGTTCCTCTTCCTTTCAATCGGAAATTTCCCGCACTTCTGCCTAAGACCAGTAGGTTAACTGAATAACTTATCGAATATACTCACGTGAAATACCTTCACGCTGGTATCCAAACGGTGCAATACCTTATTTCTCAACAGTTCTGGATCATATGTTTCAAACGTTCAGTTCGTCACATTATTTCTGAATGCGTCAGATGTTTCCGCACTCACCCGGTGGCCCCTCAACCCCCTATGGGTGATCTACCTGCTCCCCGTATCTCTCGCCTCAAACCCTTCTTACACACAGGAGTTGACTACGCAGGTCCTTTCACTACTGTAACGCACAGGATGCGTGGTTCAAAAGTTTTCGTCAAAACTTATCTTTGCCTATTCATTTGCTTTGCCACTAAGGCAATCCATGTCGAACTAGCATCTGACTTAACATCTGATCCTTTTCTTGCTGCTCTACGTCGCTTTCTCGCTAGAAAAGGGGATTGTCAAGTGATATACAGCGACGTCGCGACTAACTTTTGTGGGGCATATCGCCAATTAAATAGTTTTTTGTCTGATGCCACGTCTCACAAGGCTATCTCGTTCAAACGAATACCTAGTGCCGCTTCTAATTTCGGAGGGCTATGGGAAGCAGGCATTAAGTCTGTCAAGTCTCACCTTGTCAGAGTAGTTGGGAATCAAGTACTCACTTATGAACAATTAGAAATAGTTGTCATTCAAATTGAAGCACTTCTGAATTCGCGCCCACTGACTCCTTTTAGCAGCGATCCAAACGATTTCAGTGCGTTAACGCCAGGTCACTTTCTCACTATGGAACCATTGATGGATCCACCTGAACCTGACTTGAAATTTATTCCCATAAATCGCCTTTCACGCTGGCAACTTCTCACCCGCATGCACCAAGATTTTTGGACTCGGTGGTCTAATTAATATCTCAACACCTTACAACAAAAAACAAAATGGCTCAATGGTCCCTCCGATCCCATTACGATCGTTGGTAATTATCAAAACTGAAAATATCCCTCCTCTAAAGTGGAATTTGGAGCGTATCATTGAGACATTTCCTGGTCCAGGCGGACATGTGAGAGTTGCTACTGTGAAAACGGCAAATGGCAACATTTTAAAGAGACCTGTCCTCTACCTCTGGAAACAAATCCAGATACCTAAAATCATAAAATTCTTCGCATTTTAGGTGGGCGGTAATGTTCCGTCCATCTCCTTTGTTATGTCCTTTTATGTAAACTTAAAATGATAATGAATTCTATGCATTATCTGCTATCCGTGTTTGGCTCACTGTATATCTCAAAATTTAATTCGCGCATCAGGTCTTTAAGGTTTTACATGCAGCGCCACCAAGTGGCCACCGCGGATGAAAAAATCAGAACTTTTCGAACATCGAATCCGACATTTTTAATTCGATGGCCTTGGATCTTTCCAAGTAAAATTTTCCCAACAATAACAAATATCCGTCCTCCAGACGTTAATGGAACATTAAGTGTTCAATTAAGGATTAGTTATCTCTCGTGACGCGAGTGGTACCAGATAGTTCCTGAGGGAAGACCATTCATCCCATACGTCCAGTCCAGAGTGCCGGCCGGCCGTCACCACATCATAATTCCACGAAATACCATAAGGTGAGATCTTAAAGACCACGCTCAATTTGCCTCCAGTCCATTTTTTTCTCTCCTGAGCCTTTACAGGTAAGGGATTCAACTCCCTCACATAACAAACAGTGAATTGACTAACAATATCACAAGTATCAGAGTTGAACATGGTATTCGCAGAAAACACGGGTTAATATACGAAGCCACTGATATTTTCCGAGAACCCCTGGAATGACTCTCACCACCCCGCATAATCTTACAGGCTGAATACCCTCAACTCTAGCCGAAGAAGCTGAAAAGTCTGAAACCTCCATGGTCCTTTGACGACCATCGAGGTAGGTATACCCTGCAAAAAAAGTAGGGCCACGAGAATGAACCACTCCTGTGGCAAAACAAAAGCGGGCACTCGCCCGATAATCAGGAATCAGCCTGTATAATCCTGAACTTCCTTCCAACCCCATCCTTACCTCCTCTCCAACCCACAGTATGTCATTACCGCAGACGAACTAGAGTTGGAATTTTGTTTTTGGTAAATTTTTTCAACAAATAAAAAACGTCAAATCAGAGAGTTCAAGGAAACATCCGACGAACAACCCTGCTGGCCCTGAGCAACTCACCGATATCAACCGAATTAAAGGAAATCTATCCTAGGAGTTGGTTCGCTCATGATTGCCATCAGATCGTATAATGAAAAATCTTTGGGCCTGCATCGGCCACCTCTTTGGACTCCCTTGGAGCTTAAACATATGATAGTTTCACCTATATTGGTTTTATATGTTTTACGAGTCACCGTACCTCATGTACTGATTTTTCATTTATAGAACTGTCATGTTATCTATGTTGAAGTGAATGAATGGAATTTCAAAGGTATGTGACATGAATTTTGTGATACTAGGCTGTTCTCTGCAGCAATCTGGAAGCGTTGTCTACTTTTTGGTAAAATTAATAGGTTTCAAATTTCGAATGGTTACATTCATTTTTTCATGGGTTTCAGCAATCCAGGAAAATAATCGTAGTTTTTATTACAGTGGGCTCTATCATTCAGACTCCTGAAACTTCAGTGATATTTTCAATTTCTCTATTGAACATATACATTCTAAGTAAATTGAGTGGCTTGAATTTCCTAGTTGAACACTTCCGAACTCACTTATCTGCTTTCTGATGAAAAGCAGCCGTCAGCACACATGTCACTTATTGTTTTATTTTTTTCGATAACTATTTGGGAGTTGAGAAAAGTAGGCTACACCAAATTCAAATGTATAGCACTCATGGCACCAAGAGAAATGATACAAGACAAAATTCTGACATGAAGTGCTGATAGGGAAAATAAGAAATGATCGATCGAAATTGGAAATGATACTTCAGAAGAATCAATTGAAGCATTCCGCATAGCAGAAATCACTAATAATCAGACTTGATAAATCCATGGAGGAGGGGTGCATTACATACGAGATGATGTTAAAACACAATGGTTTGGATAGAAATGGAGTCAAGGCAATGATAGACAAGAAACTCACATATGAGAGGAAATGGCTATACATTTACATTGAATCCAGAAAGGGAAATAAATCCTGGAATAGATAATCGACCAGGGGAAGGGAAATGAAACAGATAATAATGTAAGAACTAGTGGTCAGAATTTCAACAGCAAATGTTATAGATGTGGTGAGAATGGTCCAGCTATAAGGAAATGATACAGATGATGTAGCAAATTCAATGATTTTTTTATCTCTTTGCACTTCAAATGAAGATCAGCTGCAGATAGGTAAATAAAAGCTACGAATTAGTTCGAGAAAAAGTATTACTGTGATTCTATGAGACAAAATTTTGTAGTGAAATTGATAGGTATAGACTTCAAAATAGATACAGGGGTGAATGTTAAGATGATATCGATGAATATTTACAAAATGATCAGAGAGGAAAATAATGTACTTTCCGAAATTAGTGAAAATAATGTCAAACTGATGACATATGAATGTTTCAATATAAAAACACTAGGTGAAGTTATGTTGAACATTCATTTGGGTAATAGAAGTGTGAGTGAAGAATTCGTTTGAAGAAAAGTAGATTCTGTAACAATTTTGAGCATGAGTGTGATGAGAAGGTAAGGTTCAGTAATTAGAAACAAAATATGCTGTGTTGATGGGAAGAATCAGAGAGAGATCATGCTCAAACAGTGAGATGATTTTTTGAAGTCATAGGTTGTTTTTTAATGAAGCAGAGTATATGTTCGGAAAAAATGTCAAGTCTACCGACTGCGCGGTGATGTATTTTCTACCAGTAATTGGACCAAATATTCATTTCACCCCCTCATGTGTATTTTTCAGAAAATAAATTAACGACAGCTAACCTTTTTTTCACGATCTCCTCCATCCCACGAAAGACGTTGTATTCATAATTTGAGACATTTTGCATTGAACATAGAACAACATCTGACAAAGCACATTGATTTTATAAAAAATACATCTCACGATACATCAAATGACAAAAAAAATTGATAATATGAAGATACATTCCATGATACATCACGTGATAGCTCTCAATAATTATTGTCAATTCAAAATCCAGTACTCACCTACCTCCTTCACGTATCCTCCATGGATACGAATCATATTCTTCGAATAACATGGAGATTCTGATTTATGCGATCCAAGAGATGACAGAAATATGTAATCTCTCATGATTGATTTATCAAAGATTGACACTCGAACATTTATTGCTGTCTTTAGGGTGAATTTGATGACGTTACATAAAAAATGCAACCTACTCAAGAAAAGTAGGAGTCGGGCCGCTCCAGTCCACCCCTTCCACTACACTTTTATCCAAACCTCGTGACTCGGCTAGCCAATCAGAGGCCAGCATTTGGTCGGAGGCCACGCCCACTGAAAACCAGCGCGAAATTCAAATTATTCATACGTCGTCACGTCGCCATCGTGAATAAATAAATACAAAGAAAGCTGTCACCGCTGAGGAATTGAACCAGGGACCTTTGCATTATGAGGCAGCGTATGTGGTATTCCGACCACCTTAATATTTCAATTATTTCAATGCTATTCAAACGGGATATCCATCGCTGGCGCGCGCTTATCTTTGAAACGGATCTGTATAGGTTGAGCGAAGCGAGAGATGCGTTTCAGAGATAAGAAACTTTGAGTCGGAAATAATATCCATCGCTGGCGCGCGCTTATCTTTGCAACGGATATATCGAGGCAAGCAAAGCAAGAGATGCGGTCCAGAGATAAGAAATTTCGAGTCGAAAATAATATCCATCGCAGGTCGTTCGAGTTGAATGAAAATTGAAAAAAACATATACAGAGTGTCCCACGGTTCGCGGTCCCATGTTTAAGCATGGAAGAAGTGTTTGAGTTGAGAGAAATATATACAGGGTGTTTGAGTTGATGAAGATTGAAGGAAATATATACAGGGCGGCCCATGGTTAGACCACCCCATTTATGTGTTGGACATGAATTAGACAGCTGACGTATGATAATCGACATATGACATTTGACAGATGGCCATCGATGATGCTGCATCCGTTCAATATACAGTGCGTTTGAATAAAAATATATACAGGGAAACTCGCTCCAAGAACTGATCAATTCAGGTGAACCCAGCGAACATATTGAACAGGCAAGGTATGACAGATGGCGCGCTGACTGATGATTCAGATCAATGAACAGGGCGACAATGAAAGAAAATACAAAAAAAATTCGCTGCAAGGACTACTTACTTCAGACATGCCTAGCATATATTATACAAATATGTAGAGCAGCTCCTAACCAGAACTCATAAAACTGCTCTGTGCTACACTGAAGGAAGTATTCTGGCTGGTCCGTCAAACAAATCATGAACAGTACTCCTAATGTACGGTTTAGAGGGATTTGTCACGGAAACACCACCGAAATGCCACAGAAATGTCACAGAAGTGTCATGGAAGTGTCACGGAACTGTCACGGAAGTGTCACGGAACACGAAAGTGTCAAGGAAGTGTCACAGAAGTGTCACGGAACACGGAAGTGTCACGAAAATGTCACGAAAGTGACATGGAAGTGTCACGGAAGTGTCATGGAAGTAACATGGAAACGTCACGAAAAAGTCACAGAATACACGCGTTAGCTGATGATTCCGATCAATATACAGAGCGTTTGAGTCGGATAGCAATGAAAAAATATGAAGGGAAACTCGCTGTAAATACTGTTTACTGTAGGCGTGCCAAGCAAACAGATATCAGACAAATATTCCGAACAAGTCTTAACCAAAACTCGTGAAAACGATTTGTGCTCCCCCAAAGAAGTACCCAGCGAAATATGTCAAAATTTCACTACCAAAACTCGTAATGTAATGGGGTTCTGAAGGCTAGGGGCCTTAGGGATTAGCGATTATACGAAAAAATAAACATGGCAGCATTCACATAGAAAAAACATATTGCTGTCAACTACTCTACAAGAACGATTCTTATTATACCTATAATAGGTTTGAAAATTCTCTATATATCAGCAAAATCAAAAGGAAATTAGCTTGACGCAATCACTATCATTAAACTGACTGACAGACAGCATGAAAAAATGATATTATAGATATCTGAAAAGCTTAAAATATACAAGACCAATAATGCTGAACATTCTGCATCAAATAACGAAGAAATGACAAGCATTCACCATCCACTTCAGAATATATCGATAAACTCTTTACCAAAACTCATTTAACAACTTCACTGAAGAAAGAACCCACGGAATATATCAAACAACTCTTGACCAGAACTCGAAATATAAGGGGGCAGTAGAGGCTTGGGACGTTAAGGATTAGCGATTATACAGAGAATATGAACATGGCAGCCTTCACGCAGAAAAACATATAGCTGTCAACTACTCTACAAGAAAGATTCGTCATCTATATGCAAAGTCCGAAACTCCTCTAGATATCATTATATTCAGAGGTAGCAATGAAAATGATATCATTGGTATCTGGAATGCTCGAAATATACTAGACTAATAATGCTAAACATTCTGCATCAAACAACTAGGAAGGAACACCCATTCACCGTCCACCTTGGAATATATCGAACAACTATTTACACCTGAAACTCATATTACAGCTCAGTGTTTCACCATAGGATGTATTCTGGTTGGTTCATGAAATATGTCGAACAACTTCCCACCAAAACTGGTAATCTAAGAGTCAGAAGAACTAGGAGATAGTGTTAAGTGCGATGGAATGTAATCCGCAGGAAGCGAAATAGGTATCATCTTTCGGGTGATCTAATATGAAAGCATACCCGATCAGACCTAAAATAATTCTGTCATATAGAAATCGTATTGATTTTAAAATAGGTGCATATATTTTGAACACTAAGAAAGCTTGAGGTATACAACCGAATAGCACTATTGAAAATATTATTAGGATCAAAATAGATTTGGGGCAAAATACCCTTTTTCCGCCCAGATTTCTACTTCTGTCACAACTATCGTTTGCGATCCGCAGTCGACCGTGATGAACGAAGCGACGTTGCCACTCTACATGAAAATTATGAGATATTAAATAAAATGTATAATCGAGAAAATGTACATGGGGAAGAAGTTAACCCTGGTCTTGAATTTCAGAAAGATTATACAAAAACTTTAAAATGGACTCACCCAAGATTTGTACACATAAGCTCGGATAGCGTATAGCTTAACACCTCACGGTTGGAAGTTTTTTTACTGTAAAATCCTTTAGACCCTTTCTTCCACCTCCTTGCATCGCTACAATTTCGTGTCCTTAGGGGAGTCTCATGGGCCCCGCACAATAACGACCCGACATAAGAACCATATCATTCAGCTCAATGTTTGAGAAATGCATCGTCAATTCGTCACATTCCAAGCAAATTGTCAGAAACAAAACTTCACATTTACTAGTCAGTGTTGTTTCTGGGTCTGGTTTTTTCGTAATAGATTTCCTTGGAAAAAGGTATCAAATTTGTATCAAAAGGTAATAGACTCGAAAAATACACTCACTAATTCTTAGAAAACATCTGAACATCATAAATGAAAACTCATAAAACGACTAAGTTCATCATAGGAAGTGTTTCCAAGATCTTCAAATGCGGAATCTCAGCCAATCTCATTGATATAAAATGATCACAGGGCACCATTTATTTTCACCCGAAATAAAGATACTATATGAAGATCCTGAACAAGAATTGGAATCAATCAGTATACTACGACACCCAGATCCATCACGAAAGTTTCAACGAAAAAACTATGATTTTTATTTCACGCGAAAAGCTACTATACAAGATACAGATATGACATTTTTCAGTGTACTGTTCCTACATATTATGGGATTCATCATCCATACATACTCTGATGCTGCTAGATTTCATTCAGAGATACAGCTCATTCGCTTGATTGGTGTTTGACTGATTCTCAAACAACATTGTAACATCACCGAATAGACATCAGCCTTCCACTTTTCTACAGATACACAGAAAATAATTTTCAGAGATTCCTACTATCATCCCATCGCTAGCAATACCAGTCAGACGCACTCAACAAATTCAGAAAACGCATTCTGTTGTCACCAAACTCATTAAATGACTGAGTTTACTATAGGAAGTGTTTCTGAGATATTGAAAAGTATTAAATTCAATACCTATACCTCCTGTTGTAGCCTGTGCATGAGTTTCTTCGAATATAATAGGTATTTGCTTTGGTGCGCTTCTAGAGATGAATAATAAAGATAATCCGACGCATACTGTAGCACCAAACATTCAAACAACGTATACCAATGATTATGAATTAACTTCTAAGGCGAAAATATTTGGAAAATCATCTCTCTCTTATCAAGTGAGACATTCCCAGTTAGATTGAATATCCTATCCTCTTTAAAATATGGACGGCGTTCTTCGAACATTGTAAGGATTTTCTTTCGTGCACTCCAAGTGATAAAAAAATATGAACTGATGAAAATGTACCAGAACATGAAAAACGTGAAAAAATATTCAAATAGGCTATTATACATTATGGAGAATCGTATCCCAGCTATCGCTCGAAATATTGACCAAACTTCATCGATATAAAATAATGATGATGAACTAGATTGTCCACCTGACATATAGAGAATGAAAGATCAGAATCATAAAAAAAACATTGTCAGAAGAAAAATATTCAAATAAGTTGTTATCCTGTACACTATGGACAATATAGTATCTCGGCTATCATTTGAAATATTGCCCAACTTCATCGATATAGAATAATCACAAGGCACCATTCTTTTCAACCGAAATAAAGATACTCTATGTGGATTATGGATGACTATTGAATTCAAACAGTAAATGACAGATAGTTCCATCACGAACGCTGCTCCACAACAACTAGGATTTGCAAATACATTGATATACGCAGAGTTTCAATGCTTGCGAGATATCAATAAAGAATGGAGAGCCGTGAATAACCTATATTCTTATGTAATCTCCCATGAAGCTAGTATTGGGCCTGCTTAATGATACTGACAATAGATGGGCGAATAGAATAATCTACTTTATGTACGACATCGTCACAAATTATGCTAGATAGATGACACTTGACAGATGCCATGTGACACATGAAGCGTTTTTCAGATGATGTATAAATAAGAGGAGTCATATTACGCGAAACGTGACGGAAATATCACAAAAACAGCACGATTGAAATATTGCTTCGATAACATAATATGATGATGGCACACCATCCTGACCAAATAAAATATGAAGAACATGAACCAATTATGAATTATTGAGGTCTTAGACAAAAATACTCGAAATGACTAATGTACACTGCGAAAAATAAATATATCTCTTACTATCATTGCCAGACAGTTTAAGTATCCTATCCTATTCAAAATTGTATCTAGGCTATCATTCGAAATATTGCCAAACTTCATCGATATAGAATAATCACAAGGTAGTATTCTTTTCGAACCGAAATAAAGATTCCCAATGCTGATTATGAATGAAAGCTACTCTACGAAATACAGATACAATCTGTTCAAGAATACTGTTCCTCATATGGGTTCAGCACTCACACATATACGTTGATGCTCCTAGATGCCATCCAGAGAGACTAGCTATGCGCCTGGTGGGTAATGCTACACTCACCAAGTCTCAAAAATATTGAAACATCGCAAATCAGTCGGAGAGAGTCGGAGACCTTTCCTTATTCTACAGATCTACAGGTGGTTCGTTTGAGATTATCAGACTCGCTCCGCTCGTCCGACAAACAAACAAACACGCCCCAAAAAATTGATCTAACCTATCGTAGCTTGGATAGTCCAGGTCGATATAACATCAATCCCAACCAATGATGTCAACCTACTCTCTAACCTATCCTGTTAGTGAGTGTGGCATCACTCACTAGGCGGATGACCTGTCTCTCTTGATGGAATCTAGAAGCATCAACGTATATGTGGTTGCTGAACCCTATAGGTGGAGACAGTATTCTGAAACAGGTTGTATCTGTATTTTGTAGAGTAGCATGTTGTCTGGAATAAAAATCCTAGTTTTTGTGTTGAAACTTTCGTGATGGATATCCGGGTATCGTATACTGTTTGATTTCAATTCTTGTTCAGGATCAGCATTAGTATCTTCATTTCGGGTAGAAAGAAATGGTACCTTGTGATCATTTCATATCAATGAAATTGGTGAAAAGTTCACCTGACAAGACATATATGATTTTCCCTATTGCATGATAGCCTGTTGGAATATTTTTGTCTATGAAGTTAATTCCTGATTGTTATACGTTATTCTAATAGTTGGTACTATGATAGGTGTCGGATTATTATTCTTTCATCACTTGAAGCGCACTGAAGGAAATGCTTATTATGTTCGTGAAACATTGCGCATGCCTAGGGTTTCGGTAAAGAGTTGTTCAACATATATCTGGAAAGTAACAGCTTTTTTGTGATGTTTCAATTTTGTTAATGGAGCGGAAGTATCTGTAGAATAAGGAAAAGTCTCCGACTCTCTCCGACTCATTTGCAATGTTTCAATGTTTTTAAGACTTGGTGAGTGTAGCATCGCCCACCAGGCGCATAGCTAGTCTCTCTGGATAGCATCTAGGAGCATCAACGTATATGTGTGAGTGCTGAACCCATATGAGGAACAGTATTCTTGAACAGATTATATCTGTATTTCGTAAAGTAGCTTTCATTTATAATCAGCATTCGGAATCTTTATTTCGGTTCGAAAAGAATACTACCTTGTGATTATTCTATATCGATGAAGTTTGGCAATATTTCGAATGAGAGCCTAGATACGATTTTGAATAGGATAGGATACTTAAACTGTCTGGCAATGCCATCCTCATATTATGTTATCGAAGCAATATTTCAATCGTGCTGTTTTTGTGATGTTTCCGTCACGTTTTGACGCATGCGTAATATGACTCCTCTTAATCATCTGAAAAACGCTTCATGTGTCACATGGCATCTGTCAAGTGTCATCTGTCTAGTATAATTTGTGACGATGTCGTACATAAAGTAGAGTATTAGCGCATCTAATGTCAGTATCATCAAGAAGGCCCAATACTAGCTTTATGGGAGATTACATAAGAATATAGGTTATTCACGGCTCTTCATTCTTTATTGATATCTCGCAAGCATTGAAACTCTGCGTATATCAATGTATTCGCAAATCCTAGTTTTTGTGAAGCAGCGTTCGTGATGGAACTATCTGTTATTTACTGTTTGAATTCAACTTGTGATTATTCAATATCGATGAAGTTGGGCAATATTTCAAATGATAGCCGGGATACTATATTTTCCATAGTGTACAGGATAACAACCTATTTGAATATTTTTCCTCTGACAATGTTTTTTTTTATGATTATGATCTTTCATTTTCCATATGTCAGGTGGAGAATCTAGTTCATTATCATTATTTTATATCGATGAAGTTTGGTCAATATTTCGAGCGATAGCTGGGATACGATTCTCCATAATGTATAATAGCCTATTCGAATATATTTTCACGTTTTTCATGTTCTGGTACATTTTCATCAGTTCATATTTTTTTATCACTTGGACAATGTTCGCAAAACGCCGTGCATACCTTAGAGAGGATAGAATATTCAATCAAACTAGGAATGTCTCACTTGATAAGAGAGAGATGATTTTCCAAATATTTTCGTCTTAGAAGTTAATTCATAATTATTGATATACGTTGTTTGAATGTTAAGTGCTACAATATGCGTCAGATTATCATTATTATTTATCTCTTGAAGCGCACCAGAGCGAATACCTATTATATTCGAAGAAAATCATGCACAGGCTACAACAGGAGGTATAGGTATTGAATTTCAAACTTTTCAAGATCTTAGAAACACTTCCTATAGTAAACTCAGTCATTTAATGAGTTCTGGTAGAGAGTTGCTCGACATATTGAAGATTGGTGACAACAGAATGCGTTTTCTGAATTTGTTGAGTGCGTCTGACTGGTATTGCTAGCGATGGGATGATAGTAGGAATCTCTGAAAATTATTTTCTGTGTATCTGTAGAAAAGTGGAAGGTCGATGTCTTTTCGGTGATGTTACAATGTTGTTTGAGAATCAGTGAGTGTAGAAACACCAATCAGGCGAATGAGCTGTATCTCTGAATGAAATCTAGGAGCATCAGAGTATGTATGGATGTTGAATCCCATAATATGTAGGAACAGTACTCTGAAAAATGTCATATCTGTATCTTGTATAGTAGCTTTTCGCGTGAAATAAAAATCATAGTTTTTTCGTTGAAACTTTCGTGATGGATCTGGGTGTCGTAGTATACTGATTGATTCCAATTCTTGTTCAGGATCTTCATATAGTATCTTTATTTTGGGTGAAAATAAATGGTGCCCTGTGATCATTTTATATCAATGAAATTGGCTGAGATTCCGCATTTGTAGATCTTGGAAACACTTCCTATGATGAACTCAGTCGTTTTATGAGTTTTCATTCATGATGTTCAGATGTTTTCTAAGAATAAGCTAGTGTGGCATCGCTCACCAGGCGCATGGCTTGTCGCATGTCTCTCTGGTATGGCTTGTCTCTATGGGTAAGTGCTGAACGCATATAAGGAACAGTATTCTGAAATAGGTCGTATCTGTATTTCGTAGAGAAGTTTCTTGTCTGGAATGAAAATCCCAGTTTCTGTGAAGCGACGTTCGTGATAGAAGAGAATGTCGCCTTGTGATTATTATATTTTGATGAAGTTGGGGAATATTTCAAATGATAGCCGAGATACGATTTTGAATAGGATGGGATACTTAAACTGTCTGGGAATGATGGCAAGAGACATAATGATTTTCCGTCGTGTACATAAGTCTTTTCGAATAATTCAATCGTGATGTTTTCGTCACGTTTTGACGCATGCGTAATATGTCTCCTCTCAATTATACATCATCTGCAAAACGCCTCATGTGTTAAGTGGTATCTGTCAAGTGTTATCTATCTAGCATCATTTGTAACGATGTCGTGAAGAAAGTAGAGTATTGTATTCGCGCATCTATTGTCAGTATTATTGAGAAGTTCCAAAACTAGCTTTATGAAAGATTACATGAAAATATAGGTTATTCACGATTCTCCATTCTTTATTGATATCTCGCAAACATTGAAACTCTGCGCATATCAATGTATTTGCGTGTTCATCCTTAGGAGTACTATTTATTTTCAATGGTAGGACGTATTTTTTCTTGATTGTTGAATCTGTCACAGATCGTCGGTAGCCATATTGTTTTCAGATATCTCAGTCGAAAACCTATATGCATTGTTATGATGTGAAGTCATACGTCTCTCATATATTTCATCTGATTCAGGTTCTTGGTCGTCCTGTATATTATATTTTTCCCTTTGGTAAATCATATCTTGTTCAATACATTCTTGTTGTTCGCTAGACATGCATTATCAACAAAAGATTGGAAGCTGTTATCAGGTTTCCCGCTGACTAACGAGTATCTATTTCTATATCTGTTCAGTCATATCGTGGACGTTATATGAAATTTCTCGTCGATTGAATCGCGTTGTTTCTCAAAAATGCTGTTTGTGTGAATTATTTGTGATGATAGTGGTATGTGCTTTTGAGGAATCGTGTATGTAAATAGGAGAATGGCGGTTTTTTTGGATTATCTGAATTTTCTTCTCACTATTTTAATTCATTATTCAGATTTTCATCGAATCTGAGCCTGCTAAGGCAAAAAAAGGTGAAGGTGAAGGCCTCATAACACATTTTTCTATATACTGGGCGGTATTATTGGAATGAGCGTGAAAATTTCAAACCTCGAGACGTTTATACTATCGAATGACATATAGGTGAGGTGGGACCGATTTTACACCTATATTATAGTTCTACGCTGTAACAATCCTAACGTTTCCTCTACATGAATTTTTGTGTGGGGGATGCTGAGTTCAATCATTTAGATTGTTTCAAAGTGGTTAACTTGATGTTCTTCTGTTTTTGTTCAATTTTAGGGATGAAATTTCCTGTTGATTTGAAGAATTTGAGAATATCTGATATGAGAATGTTATATATCGATGTACTGAATACATATTATTATTTCAAAACACCTCGTATAGTTGAAACATATATTTTTGCAGTCATGACCAATTAAACGTTTCACGTGACTGATGTTCCTCATGAGGATTTTGATAAGAATTGGCCTACATATAAGATTCCTATATGACAGAATTATTTAAGGTCTGATCGGGTATGCTTTCATATTAGATCACCCGAAAGATGATACCTATTTTGCTTCCTGCGGATTACATTTCATCGCACTAAACACTATCCCCTAGTTCCTCTGACACTTAGATTACCAGTTTTGATAGAGAGTTGTTCGACATATTTCATCAACCAACCAGAATACCTCCTATGGTGAAACACTGAGCTGTAATATGAGTTTCAGGTGTAAATAGTGGTTCGATATATTCCAAGGTGGACGGTGAAAGGGTGTTCTTTTCTAGTTGTTCGATGCAGAATGTTAAGCATTATTAGTCTAGTATATTTGGAGCTTCCCAGATACCTATGATATCATTTTCATTGCTACCTCTGAATATAATGATATCTAGAGAATTATCGGACTTTGCATATAAATGAAGCATCTTTCTTGTAGAGTAGTTGACAGCTATATGTTTTTCTGCGTGAAGGCTGCCATGTTCATATTCTCTGTATAATCGCTTATTCCTAACGTCCCAAGCCTCTACTGCCCCCTTACATTTCGAGTTCTGGCTAAGAGTTTTTTTTATATATTCCGTGGGTTCTTTCTTTAGTGAAGTTGTTAAATGAGTTCTGGTAAAGAGTCTATCGATATATTCTAAGGTGGATGGTGAATGGGTGTTATTTCTTCGTTATTTGATGCAGAATGTTCAGCATTATTGGTCTTGTATATTTTAAGCTTTCCAGATATCTATAATATCATGTTTTCATGCTGTCTGTCAGTCGGTATAATGATAGTGATTGCGTCACGCTAATTTCCCATTGATTTTGCTGATATATTGATAATTTTCAAACCTATTATAGGTATAATAAGAATCGTTTTTGTAGAGTAGTTGACTGCAATATGTTTTTTCTGTCTTAATGCTGCCATGTTTATTTTTCTGTATAATCGCTAATCCCTAAGGCCCCTGGCCTCTAGAACCTCATTACATTGCGAGTTTTGGTAGTGAAATTTTGACATATTTCGCTGGGTACTTCTTTGGGGGAGCACAAATCTTTTACACGGGTTTTGGTTAAGACTTGTTCGAAATAGTTGTCTAATATCTGTTTGCTTGGCACGCCTACAGTAGACAGTTTTTGCAGCGAGTTCCTCTTCCTTTTTTTTTCATTGCTATTCAACTCGAACGCTCTGTATATTGATCGGAATCATCAAATAACGTGTGTATTCTGTGACGTTTTCGTGACTTTTCCATGTTACTTCCATGACACTTCCGTGATACTTCCGTGATACTTCCGTGACACTTCCGTGACACTTCCGTGACACTTCCGTGACACTTCCGTGACACTTCCGTGACACTTCCATGACACTTCCGTGACATTTCTGTGACACTTCCGTGTTCCGTGACACTTCCGTGACACTTCCTTGACACTTCCGTGACAGTTCCATGACACTTCTGTGACATTTCTGTGGCATTTCGGTGGTGTTTCCGTGACAATTCCCTCTTAACCGTACATTAGGAGTATTGTTCATGATTTTTTTGACGGACTAGCCAGAATGCTTTCTTCAGTGTAGCACAGAGCAGTTTTATGAGTTTTGGTTAGGAGCTGCTCTACATATTTGTCTAATATATGCTAGGCATGTCTGAAGTAGGTAGTCCTTGCAGCGAGTTTTCCTGTATATTCTCCCATTGTCGCCCTGTATATTGATCTGAATCATCAGTCAGCGCGTTATCTGTCATACCTTGCCTGTTCAACATGATTTCTGGGTTCATCTGAATTGATCAGTTCTTGCAGCGAGTTTCCTTGTATAGATTTATATTCAAACGCACTGTATATTGAACGGATGCAGCAGCAAGCTGGTAGCTGACGTGGCCTGTTCACGTGTCATCGATCGTTGTTATCTGTCGATGGCCATCTGTCAAATGGCATATGTCGATTATCATACGTCAGCTGTCTGATTCATGTTCAACACATAAATGGGGTGGTCTAACCATGGGCCGCCCTGTATATATATTTCCTTCAATCTTCATCAACTCAAAAACCCTGTATATATTTCTTTCAGCTCAAACACTTCTTCCATGCTAAAACATGGGACCGCGAACCGTGGGACACTCTGTATATATTTTTTTCAATTTTCATTCAACTCGAACGCCCCGTATATGAAAATTCAATCTTGTTATTGTCATTGAAGTGTTATTGTTGCGGTTTCGATAAGCTCGCGCCAGCGCTGAATATTATTTTCGAATCGAAGTCTCTCATCTCTGGAACGCATCTCTCGCTCTGCTTCACCTCTACAAATCCGTTGCAGAGATGAGCGCGCGCCAGTGATGGATATCATTTTCGACTCGGAGTTTCTTATCTCTGGACCGCATCTCTCGCTTTGCCTGCCTCGATATATTCGTTGCAAAGATAAGCGCGCGCCAGCGATGGATATTATTTTCGACTCGAAGTTTCTTATCTCTAGAACGCATCTCTCGCTTTGCTCTACGTCTACAGATCCGTTTCAAAGATAAGCGCGGGCCAGCGATAGATATCCCGTTTGAATAGCATTGAAATAATTGAAATTATACGGTGTTTGGAATACCACAGTGCGTATATACGCTGCCTCATAATGCAAAGGTCCCTGGTTCAATTCCCCAGCGGTGACAGCTTTTTTTAAATTTATTTATTTACGATGGCGACGTGACGACGTATGGATAATATGAATTTCGCGCTGGTTTTCAGTGGGCGTGGCCCTTGACCAAATGCTGGCCTCTGATTGGCAAGCCGAGTCACGAGGTTTGAATAAAAGTGTAGTGAAGGGGGTGGACTGGAGCGGCTTGACTCCCAATAAGGAACCATCCAGATCATAATCCTCAGTATCAATTGACGAATGACAATATGAGTCTCAGGTT
Organism: Phaedon cochleariae; assembly: GCA_918026855.4. Classification (NCBI taxonomy): domain Eukaryota; kingdom Metazoa; phylum Arthropoda; class Insecta; order Coleoptera; family Chrysomelidae; genus Phaedon; species Phaedon cochleariae. The sequence goes on from OU896710.1 coordinate 25,775,283, forward strand.
CTCTGGTATCGAATCATATAATTTAAAGTCCATCAAAAATTACTCCACTTATTCAACGAAGCTTTATCGATTAGAAAAATAACAATCAGATTTCAAATAGTATCTGGAACATAGTATTCCCCATCAGTATCCGCATAAGCCAAAGCACTTTTTTCGAAATGATTGTTGATATTTCCGAAAGGATCGGTCCGATTCAAAAGTTAGATTTTGACGTGCATTCATCACATCTCTCAAGTTTCACGGACCAACTCCTAACTAAACTCATCAACTAGGATGATGAGCAGCTAATATGGGAACGGTTTAATTAGTCGACTAACGCCTGTTCATGCTTGCGCTGAGACAATCATTGATCGTGCCAAGAACGTTAATTGGTTTCAGGAAATTGAAGAGATACTAGGGACCTGTCACGTCAACGATAGTTGATATTGAGAATCTCAGAAGTTTCTTGGTTCTGGTATGAAAATTGTTCGAATACAATGTTAATACAGGGTGTTTCATAATTGAATGCAGATCCTTAAGGGCGATAATCCTTGGATGATTTCAAAGAGAAAAGTTCATATCAACATATGTCCTAAACCTCTTAGTTATTGAGCTACAGGGTGATGAAATTTCAAGAAAAAAATTTGTTTTGCATCATAATTTTTTATCACTCTTAGATATTCATCTTTGGAAGAAGTCCATGGTAACTCAAAGTGGAGTGGTGTAGTTCATAGATGAAAACCCAAAGTCATCTCCACAACTTTTATTTAATGATCATAGATCATATAAGGGAACATGTTTTGGGCTTATATAAGCCCATCATCAGCCAAGAAAATGTAGAGTTATGGAAGTGAAAAATGTTGCAATGTGTATACAATAAGCAATAAGCAATTAAAAATTTTTTAAAAAACATTTTTATCATATAAACAATCATGGAGCAATGGCTTTTGCTTATTGTATACACATTGCAACATTTTTCACTTCCATAACTTCACATTTTCTTGGCTGATGATGGGCTTATATAAGCCCGAAACATGTTCTCTTATATGATCTATGATCATTAAATAAAAGTTGTGGAGATGACTTTGGGTTTTCATCTATGAACTCTTAGATATTGTTATGACATTTTGTATACACCTTTTCATTATTAAGGAGCATTTTTTTACGTGGAAGATATTTGGAAATTTTCACCAGTGGCGTCCGTACGGGGTTTGAACTGACAATTTTTGAAGAAAAAAATAGTACGCCACTGATTTTTCTGAGAACCAGATTTTTTTTTCAATTCTCATTAATTTTGGAGCAAATTTGGTTCCTAGACTTACTTTCATACAACGTACCGTTTTCGCGTGAAAAAATAAAAACCAAAGAATTTTGTTCCTTCAGTTCTTGGATATTGTTTTTGGTAATTCAGTAGACACCCACTATAAGTGGAAACACATTTTGTTTTGGGACGAAAATCAAACTTTTACTTTTACCAGTGATGTCCTCGTAGACCTGATATTGAATTTTTTGTTTAAAACAACACTGTACGCTTCTGATTTCGACACCCTGTAGCTCAAAAACTAAGAGGTTCAGGACATATTTTGATATGAACTTCTCTCATTGAAATCATCCAAGGATCATCGCCCTTTAGGATCAGCATTCAATTATGAAACACCCTGAATAGCGGACAACTCGATAAATGAAAAGCTATCACCATTTATATATGAATTGATTACTCAGACATATTTCAGTTGATACAAATTCGTTGATTATACGTTGAATGATGCATGGTATACTTGTAGATGAAACGTTAGTATTTGAAAACTTCAACATTGGAATTTTGATGAAAATCTGAAAAAAAAAACGTTATTGAGATGTTTTATTTCCAACAACTCATTACTTTCTTCTCATCTCCAAACACTTTTGAACGTTGAAACCAAACGTTGATAATTCAAGCAATAACACGTCAGTCATTCCCAATGACACTACACATTCCCAATGTACGATGAAATAAATGCTGAAAATAACCTGTATATCACTTTCGAATGAAAAAAGATTGTGACAACAAATATATGTTCATTTCAACGCCTCGGATATGTAAAATTAATAACTTTTGATGCACTTATTCCGTAAAACGTAAGAAATCACCCATTCAAACACGTCTATTACTATGTGACGTTGATTCCGGTATTTCATTGAGATCAGGAGATATAATTGAAATCAACCAATTATCAACAGTATGTCTGAAATAAGAGCCTTATCGTTGGAACAAATCAACCGTGAGTAATACAATGTCGATTGAATTATGGCAAATTCATGAAATTTCGTTCTCGAGTGAATGCCGTTTCGAAACTAGCAAAAATTTTAGGTCTTCTTCTTCTTCTTCTTCGAAGCACTGGTGGGCGGGTGAATCCCCTGCACGTGGGCCTCCTTATTCGGGCCCATTGTGCGCCCACATGTTACGACATTCAGCTGGGTATGCCGACTGCCTTGGAGAAGTTCAGCAGCTTCCTCAGCTGAATCTCTTTTACGTCCTCTGGCCTCAAAATTATGTGGCCAAGGACAGCCCTCCTCTGATGCGTCAGTGCTGGACACTCAGTGAGGACATGTGATGACGTTTCGTCATCTTCCAGGCACCATCTGCAAAGGGGGTCATCCTTGATCCCAATAAGCTCTAGGTGCCTATTGAGGTGGTTATGCCCCGTTAGGAGCCCTACTACCATTTTAAGGTTTCGCCTGTTTAGGAATAAAACCTCTTTTGCGAGCCTCTTCGAAGGTTCCTTTATGTGGAGCTTCGATTGTCTCATTCCTGGTGTGTCCTGCCATATTTTGAGGAATTGCTTTCGCAGCTGTTCCTCTATAGAGGACATTGCCAGGCTATTTGGTATTCCCAAAATTGGTTCCGGTCCGACCGCGGTCCGTCCGGAACCGATCTTTGCCAGTCTGTCTGCCTCCTCGTTTCCGGGTATTCCCGAATGTCCCGGGACCCACATGAGGCTGACTTTTCTTGATTTTGCCAGGTTTTCCAAGGCTTTTCTGCACTCGGACACCAATTTGGATGTGATCCTATTGGATTGCAAAGCCAGTATTGCAGCTTTGCTGTCCGAGCATATAGTGATTGGTCTACGACCTCTCATAATTAGGTTTTCTTGGACGCAGGTGAGTATTGCAAGTACTTCTGCCTGGAACACTGAGGCATATTCGCCCAAAGGAACTGAAATTTCTTTACCTGTTTCTTCATTGTATACCCCTGCACCTGAACCGCCCACAAATCTTGAGCCATCCGTGTACCAGATTGACTCATTGGGAGGAGGCACGCCAGGTGTTGTGTCATTCCATTCTTCCCTCGTAGGGATGACAGTGTTTGGGGCTTTGTTGAAATTCAGAATTGGCAAGGTATTATCCCTTCTCATCATGAGGATGGGACAGTTTTCCTTTGCCTTATTCCATATGAGGGAGTGTCCATGATCTGCTTCTGTTCCGACCCACTGGTTTGCACCGTTGAGTCGGTAAGCAGTTCTCATGGCTTCGTATTGTATGAACAGGTGTAGAGGCGGCAGACCTAACAGAACTTCAAGAGCCCTGGTAGGCGTCGTTCTCAAAGCACCTGTTATTCCCAGGCAGGCCAGTCGCTGGACTTTATCCAGTTCTCTGTTGGTCTTGCCCTTATTGGTACTGGTCCACCATACAATGGACCCGTACGTAAGTGTTGGGCGTATTACTGCCGTGTATATCCAGTGAAGGGTCTTGGGTGTGAGACCCCATGTTTTTCCAAAGGCTCGTCTGCATGCCCAGAAGCAGCATACAGCCTTCTTAGTGCGGTTTGCAATGTGCTCATTCCAAGTGAGCTTGGAGTCTATTATAACTCCAAGGTACTTTGATGAGCTTTTATATTGGAGACACTTTCCCGAGAGAAATATCTCAGGAAGTGTTCCTATTTTGCGTTTCTTAGTGAATAATACCAAGTTCGCCTTTTCTGGATTGACTCTCAATCCACTGGTGGAACACCACTGTTCCACTTTATTGAGGGCTTCCATTATTGGATTCCCTAGCCGGTTCGCCGATTGATTTTGGGCCATTATTACCAAGTCATCTGCATATGCTTGCGCATATAGCCCTGGCCTATTCAAATCTATGAGGAGCTCGTCTACTACCAGGCACCATAGTAGTGGTGATAAAACCCCTCCTTGAGGACATCCTCTTGATACCTTGGCAGCAACCGACCTCCCACATAGTTCTGCTTTTACCACTCGCTGCGATAGCATGGCCCTAATCCACCTGGTCAAGGTTTGATGGACCCCATGTCTATCCGCGGCATGGCATATCGATTCAAATGACGTATTGTCAAATGCTCCTTCTATGTCTAGAAAGACTCCCATGGCTGAGCGTCCACCAGCTAGCACTCCATCTATCTTATGGACAAGATGATGGAGAGCCGCATCTGTGGACTTCCCAGTCTGATAGGCATATTGTTGTGCATTTATTTGCAGTGGCACATCTCTGATGTATCGATCTATCAGCCTCTCCAGTGTTTTCATGAGGAAAGACGTGAGGCTGATGGGTCTATACGCTTTGGCATCGGAATAATCTGTTTTCCCTGGTTTCGGGATAAATACGATCCTAACCGATCTCCATTCCACTGGTATGTGGCCCAGAGCCAGACAGGACCGAAATATCTTCATAAGCAGGGAAATGATGGTGTCCAGTCCCTCTTGTAGGAGGGCCGGAAATATTCCATCTTCCCCTGGTGATTTAAATGGTGCGAATGTCTTTACAGCCCATCTCACCTTCTCGTATGTAACCACCTTTGACGCCGTTTGATAGTCCATGTGAGTTCTTCTCACTGGGCTCGTCCTCAAAGGTGGTTCGTTGGATATTTCTGAATCCGGAAAGTGTGTGGAGATGAGGTGCTGCAATGTTTCCTCTGCCGTTGTGGTTTCTCGACCATCTGACAGAGACAGCACGCCCACTCCTCTTCCCGGTTCTTTGGAGAGAACTTTGCATATCCTTGCCGCAGAAGAAATTGTGTTTATTTCTCCGCAGTAGGCACGCCAACTGTCTCTTTGTGCTTGCCGAATGGCTTTTTTGTACGCTCTCTGGGCAGACTTATATTCTTCCCAGTGTTGCGGTACGTTTGTGCGTTTCGCTTTGTTTAGAAGCTTTCTTGTGAGCCTGCGGTGGTTTTCTATTTCTGAATTCCACCATGGCGTTCTAGCATTGGTAGCTCTGTCTTTAAGTGGACAGCTGTTTTCGTACGAGGAAGTGATGGCCTTGTTAAGATACGACACCACTGTATCTATTTCGGCCTCACTCCCGTACTTTGATGGCAGACCCACAAGCCTTCCTTTGAGTTCCTCCCGAAAGAGGTCCCACTTGGTGGCACGAGGGTTCCTATATTTTTCTTTTTCTGGAGCGCTTATACCCCCCAGCGTAAACAGAATGTGTCGATGATCTGATAGAGATTCATCTTGTGACACCTTCCATGAATGAACCTGGGTCAACATATCTCGAGTGCATAGAGTAAGATCTATAACAGATTGCCGCCTAGGCGTGAAAAAAGTAGGTACTGAGCCCTCATTTATGATTTCCAGATTACTGGTGGTGAGGAATTCGAGCAGAGCACTTCCCCTCGGGTTCGTGTCCCGGCTGCCCCACAGAATATGGTGGGCATTCGAGTCACAGCCGATGAGAAGGCCCTTCCCAGATTCCTCGCAATATCGTACTAACGATTCGATCTCCCGAGGCGGAGCAGCTGTCTCGTACGGAAAATACGCTGAGCAGACTACTACCTCCTGGGTGCGATCATTTAACGGCATGAGGATCTCTACCGCCACCAGGTCTCTGGTACAGAATCCTGGGACAGGGAAGACCTTCATGCCTTTTGTATAAATACACGCCCGGGGGCTGGTATCGACAGAGGCACAGTAATGGGCCGTTCCTCCGCCCATTCCTAGCCCTCTTATCTTGCCCTGGTATGTCCAAGGCTCCTGTATTAGTAGGATATCTATGTCCCACTCTCGGATCCTTCGGCATGCCAGGGCCGTTGGGGCTTTCCCATGTTGCAAATTAATTTGTAGGACTTTTACAGACATAAATTAACTTACTTGTTGTGGCTCCTCCGCAGCTTGGCTCCATCGCCCCCCTTCGTCGGCTCGGCCTCCTGTTATTGGTCTGACTGAGGTCCCCCTTCGGGTTCCTCAGTCACCACTCCGAGGTCCATTGGTTGGACCTCATCGCTCATAGGCGACTCTGACCGGTAGGAGATCCTCGAGGGAGTTCCTCCTACCATGTCGCTCCTGGAGGTATCGTCTGACGATCCTCCAGTTTCAGGTGTAGGAGCCCCGACCTCAGCAGTTCCTCTTTCACCCACGACTGACGTTTCTGTACGCGCCTCCTCGGCCACCGTTTCAGAGATCCCTCGTGAGGTTCCTCCGGTTTGGGGGGCCGAGGCAGCAGGCACAGCTCGCCTGGTCCGGGTTCCAGAGGTCCCTTGATCGGTACCCCTAGACACTCTTTGTTGAGCCATGGGCCCTTCAAGGATGGTCACAGTTGCCTGTGTCGCACTGTAGTAGGGCTGGAAGTTCATCAGGCTGAGAAGCCTGATAGACTCTTCGTCCATCCCCACCACGAGGCGAAGTCCTTGCTTCTCCTCTTTCCTCTCCCAGATTCTCCAAGGAGATACCGAGAGGCTTGGATTCTGCTTCCCCAGTCTCTTGAGGATTTCCTGGTTAGGCAGAAACCTTTTGCCAGGGATCCACAACATTGCCCGGCGTAGCTTGAGCCTTGTTGGGTCCATGACAATAAGAGTGGCGTCTTTCCAGGGTTTGATGTTCTTCAACTCCCTGGTGAGCCACTCCTTTGAAAACTCGTTGGTAGCAGTTACCAACAGCTGCCTTCGCCACAGTCGTGTAGACTGGAACTGTGGAGGTGCAGTACCCGCTGGGATATCTGCAATCGCATCCCCCACAGCATCGAGGAACTCTAACAATTGATCCTCACCGAAGCCTCCATCAGGCTGATCCTCTTGGGTGATGACCAACTGCAGAGCTTTATCTCCAGCGGCAACCTGTGCGTAGTCCGCCCTCCACTGGCCGGGGTTGCCGACCCTTGGTTTTTTGGACTCCCGCCCGGTCTCCACTGGAGTAGACCCTGGTGTCCTGCCTCTTTTGGAGGCAGGTGTCCGATCCTTCTGAGAGGCTCCTGTTGAGGATCCTCTCTTGGAAACATCGGAAGATGTGCCAGCCTCTGCTGGATCAGGAGCTCCCCCTGGAGGAGCCACAAGACCCCGCTGTTGCTCCCTCTTCCTCCGCTTCCTCGCGGCCCCACATACGTTGGGCTTTTTGACTCTTGCCCACTGGAGTCTTTCATCTGCCGAGGTCCGTTGCCGTTCCTCGGCTTCTTCTAGGGAGGTCTGAGGGAGGTTAGGGGTGGGGGTAGGGAGAGGGTTTGTAGGAAAGACGGGGGGCTCCGTGGAGAAATCCCCCATCGTTGGGGTGTTTTCCGAGGTCACCGGGGTGACCTCGGGAGGGGTGGTGAATGAGAGCTCCGAAGAGCTACTCTGTGTGCCCTCTGATCCCTGAGTGGTTCCAGAGGAAGGTAAGGATGGGTTGGAGGGTCCTCTGAGAGTTCCCTCCGGTAAGGTAGAGGGTCCCGAATCGGTTCCCTCGTTTGGGGTCTGGGGTGTTACCTCAGTCCTCCCTGGTTTGTTTTTTTGTTTTTTGGGTTTCATATTGATCCCACGAGTAATGGGGAATTGACTTCGCCCCCTGCAGCGCCCCTTGCAGGGGGAGGGCTTTTACTTGGGGAGGTCGCCAGGTGTCCCCAAGGCTCCGTTCTCGATAGCACTCCCTGCTACCATCCAGTCCTCGGCACGGAATTCTCACACCTTGACTTGGGGGATTGTTTCGACTTACCTTGTCTAGATCCGCTGTGTTTAGTTTATGCAGGGCCACCTCGGGCAGGATGCGATTCTACATCGCGCACAGACGGTCTTGGGAATAGCTTCCTCGAAAGGTTTGCCCGACCTCCTCTGCTATTCCCCTGGAGTCGGTGGCCATGTAGCCGACCCCTTGACCCCAAAATTTTAGGTACTCCCGGAGATTTTCGAAAAAAATTGAATTCCCTGAGACCGTCATTATTTTTGGGTTGGGTATTTGAAAAAATTGATCGAACTTGATGACACTTCATTATAGAGACTCCTTCTTCTCTACAAGTTCACGTTTTCTTATTCTGAATCTGACATTTTGTCTTCGAAAAACATCATGAACTTATTTCATTTCATATACGGCCTAGGTTTTTCATTTCATCCTTGTTACCCCAGGAAAGTGTTGTGAACTGAGGTTATTGTTTACCTTTGTAGAATAGTTTTTAAATTTTAGTATCCTTCGTAGTTGCTTAAGATTTGATATATTGTTTTATCTTGATCTTTTCAGCATACATTCGAAACTTCAATTCTAATCAGTCACGTGGTTGATAAAACTCACGAAACCTCATTCGATATCTTGGAAATATCATTCTTGAAACTTATATTATGCTCATCAGATATTCATCAGCCGTGTTCATTATACATTTCATGAGGAAAATTAGTGAGTCTCATTATTTTGATATGTAGATGCATTTCATGATTTTGTCGTGTGGACAATCGAATACCAGATCTTAATTCACTTCAATTTTTTGGCCCACCAATAATTCGAGAGTACTTCGCGGTCGAATTTTTTTCCTGTCAAACTGTCACTCTTCATAATTATGCTACAAGTTATTGATGTACAACCCGGATATTTGAAGTACTAATAGTGTTCAAGAATGCGCTCAAATCCTATCATTCATCACCCTGTGATTCGCCACATCTGATGGATGCAAAATTTCAAAAGAGTGCTGAGCCGTCATTGTGAAGCAATGACAGAAAAAAATACGAGACAATGAAAGCCATCGTCGATTTATAATGTTAGCTCATTTTCACCAATGAAATTCATTTAAGAAACCATTGTAATTCGAATAGAAGTTATACAGTCCACATACAAACCAAGCTTTGGTCCTACGAGCCGAGGATACATTTGAAGAAGCATTGCAGGATCAAAATTATCTATTGATATTCAACCAAGTCAAGTGATAGTCAGCAAGTATCCAGTCGTAAGCTACATTGATTCTACGCAGGAAAGATAGCATATAGCGGGTGAGTCCATAGGTGGGTCCTAGAGAACGGCCAATCATTCAATTTATTATTGTTGCGATAGGAATGGATTTTCGTTTGCGGATTCTTTAGAATCCTCAGATACTCATAGTTTGAGGAAAAGTTGATCATTTCTCTTGTAATTCAGTGCCAATTGAATTTCTTTCAAGAATCATTTGTGAAAACTTGAAATGACATCAGATATTAAACAGGAAACGCGGATCTCTCAAGACTAAATTAACTTTGTTTGCAAAATATATTGTGAGTTCGATGAATGAAATGGAAAATCATGAAGAAAACATGGATAAATTCAAAATAATAGAGCTTACGAAAAGGATAAACGAAATTGAGATGTTGATTTCTGCTTTTGACGAAATTCTGAATGAAATTGAGTCCTTAGGGGACATTAATTTGAAAGAACAGTACGAAGAAAGGAACGATTCCGAATCAAAATTTCATTCATTGATATCCAAAGCCGAAGGAATTTATGGAAGGTTCAATGTTGAATCAGACCTAGAAAGCAAATCAGAAATGCAGTCAATAGCATCTGCGCATTCAGCAGAACATCTAGGTGGAGTTGAATCAACAACAATATTACTTCCTAAATTTAACGGCTCATATGAACAGTGGATGGAATTTCGAGATATATTTCAATCATTGATACATGAAAACACCAAGATATCAAACATTCAAAAATATCATATTTGAAGGCTTCGCTGAAGGACACGGCGGCTCAAGTAATTGAATCATGGGAATCCACAGGAGGTAATTATATGCTCGCCTGGACCATTTCATGTGAACGGTTCAATAATAAACGATTACTTATTCAAAATCACGTCAAAGTATTCCCAATCAGCACAAGTAATAATAATAATAATAATAATAATAATAATAATAATAATAATTTTATTGCTTCCAAAAACGGGTTTACAGCAAGAAGTATGTGTGTGAGAATACAGACATATGTATATACAGGGTGTTATTTAAGTACGTGGCCAAACTTGAAGGGGTGATTCTTTGAGTGATTCTAAGACGAAAAGTTCATGTAAACATAGGTTCGGTAATGCTTCGTTTTCAAGATACAGGGTGTCACAATTTTTAAAAGAAATCGTTTTTTTTTGTAAATATCTTAATATCCCTTCAATCGATTTAATTGAAATTTGGCAGTGTTATTCACGGTCGTGAAGGGCTAATTCAACCCTAACTATATCAAAATTATCATGTCCAGTGGCGTCCCAGAAGGCACTGTAACCAATATTTTTGACAGAAAAAATGTGCGCCACTGATTTTTTTGCAATTTTTGTATTTGTTTCACATCGAGCAACTAAAATTACAACTTTTTGATCCCTAGAATTTTTTTCGTATCTTGCTTTGTTTTTGAGAAAAAACATAAAAATCACTTCATTGCACATCCCTGTGACGAGCCGAAGCCAAGAGCCGAAGGCAAGTGCTGCAATTCATACATACATATTTTTTGTTTTCTCATTGCATTAATTTTGATGGGAAATTCCAAGACTAGAATAGAGTATTGATATGAAAAAATATTAGTAAGATCCCAGTTTTTGATGGTTTAGTAGTTGAAATGTTTAATTGTGTTGTCACAGGGATGTGCAATGAAGTGATTTTTATGTTTTTTCTCAAAAAACGAAGCAAGATACGAAAAAAATTCTAGTTATGAAAAAGTTGTAATTTTAGTTGCTCAATGCGTCCGGGACGCCACTGGACATGATAATTTTGATATAGTTAGGGTTGAATTAGCCCTTTACGACCTTGAATAACACTGCCAAATTTCAATGAAATCGGTTGAAGGGTTATTAAGATATTTACGAAAAAAACGATTTCTTTTAAAAATTTTGACACCCTGTATCTTGAAAACGAAGCATTACCGGACCTATGTTTATATGATTTTTTCGTCTTAGAATCACTCAAAGAATCACCCCTTCAAGTTTGACCACGTACTTAAATAACACCCTGTATATAAAGATTGATAAGTAAAATAAAAATCTGCTACCAGTGAATTGTAAAAACTTAAATGTATAATAAACTACATCATTCGTTCAATATAAATGAACGTAACCTAAGGATGTTCCAGATATATTCAGAGATTCCTTTGGCTATAGAAATAGAAATATTCTCTTAAGCATGGATAAGTTCTTCCAAATTCTGGAGGCACTGTATATTTCGTTTCATAACAGTGTAAATCGGGCATTCAAAAATAATATGAAATAAAGTTTCGGCTTTATTAATAATAATAATAATAATAATAATAATAATTTATTTACCATGAAATTACAAATTTGATTGAACTTACATTACATGAGATATATAGCACATGGAGAATAAATGGGAGGAAAGCCCACAAAAGTAAAACTTGTGCGTGGGCCGATTTTTCCATCTATATGTTTGTGCGTGAGTTGGAGCTTGATGCAAGTTTTCATTGACGTAATTCATTCAAGTAAATGTTGTAAATTTTATGTACATGATAACGCACAAGGACATACGCATACACATATACATGTTAACAGTAATTTGTGTTAGTAAAAATGTATAATATAGTTATAAGATAAAATAGTTAAATTGTAGACAGTATTTGACAGTAAAATTGTAAAATTAGAATAAGAGTATTTGATTAAACATTGTTACAAATGGGGACTTATTTTCTTACTAATATAAGTTAATTAATGTATGTTATGACCTGTTTGTGTATAGAATATTGAATATGAAATGGTAGGGGAGAGTCAGTAACCAACTTGTTATCAGCTTTTTGAATAGGTTATATGAATGTATTTTTTTTATATCTGGTGGTAGTATATTAAATAGTTTAGGGCCAAGATAGGTAAAGCATTTTTGACCAATTGTCTTTTCTGCTCGTGGTATAGTAACTGCATTCATTCTGTATCTAGTATTATAAGGATGGTTGATTGAAATTAATTCTTCCTTGTGTTTGTATTGTTTCAACAGAATTGTTTTGGCGAATAACTGACTCATATTCAATACCTCTAATTCAGAAAATAAAGCTACAGAAGAATATCTTCTTGGTTTTTTATAGATATTTTTCAATACGCTTTTTTGGATTTTTTCCACTTTGTTGAAGTTGGTTGCCGTCGTGGAACCCCAAGCAATGAGTCCGTATGTTAGGTGAGATTCCACCAAAGCATGGTATAGTATTTTAAGATATTTCAAGTCGATAAAGTTTGCTAGATTTTTGAATTTGTACACCATAAACCGGAGTTTTTTTATTACGAAAAGTGCCTGTTCGTCCCATTTCATGTGGCAGTCTATGATTATTCCTAGATATTTAATTTTCCGTACGGAATTTATGCTCGTTTGTATATTAGTTGTATCATTGATTTTAATATCCTGATATGTAGGTAGATTATTACTGTATGATGTGAAGGGGATGAAGAATGTTTTTTTATAGTTTATTGTTAGGAGTTTACAGCTGAAAAAATTTTAGTGAAATCCATTTCTATGGTATTTTTAAGCGAAATCCAGTTTGAGTCCTCATAAAAAATTGCCGTATCATCAGCAAAGCTGATGATTTCTCCTTTAGTTTCTTGTTCAAAAAGGTCGTTGAGGAACACGTTAAAGAGAAGTGGGCCTAGTACGGTTCCCTGTGGTACGCCAATTCCAATATTTCTTGAGTCGCTTTGAGTTCCATTTATATTGACACATTGCGTTCTATTAGATAAATAACTTTTCATTAGGTTGTAGGAGATTCCCCGAAAACCAACATTCTCGAGGGCCAGAAGAAGCTGTTCATGGTTTACCGTGTCGAATGCTTTTGCGAGATCGACAAAAATACAAATAGAAGTTTGTTTTTTGTCTATGGCATTGTTTATCATCCTTGTCAATCTCGCAATCGCATCCGATGTAGAGCGGTTTTGTCGGAATCCGTACTGTTTTTCTGAGATGACTTTATATTTATTGAAGAAAGAGTTGATTCGTTTCTGGATAATTTTCTCGAATATTTTACATATGCTGGAAATGAGCGATATTGGGCGATAGTTCGACATGTCTAGCTGATCTCCTTTTTTTTAAAAAATAGGTGTTATGACTGCATTTTTTAGTATATCTGGGAACTTTCCGTCATTGATGGATTTATTTATAAGGAATGTTAATATGGGTGCTATTTCACGACTAACTACCTTAAGAGTTTCAGCTCTTACACCATCTAAACCAGGTGCTTTGTTATTTTTTAGGGTCATGATCATTTCTATAATTTCTTTTTCGTCGGTATTTGCGAGGAATATTGAATGTTCTATTTTTTTCTTTTTTATATCGTTCGGTTGATTATTTATTTTCATTGCCATTTTGTCTCCTATTTCAGAAAAGTATTTACAAAATTTATTTGATATCATTTTAGGATCGCTTATTATTTCGCCATCGGTAGTTTTGATTTTGTCAATCGGAGATTTAGGTTCCTCGCTATTTGACATTTCTTTAATGCAGTTCCACAGATTTTTACTGACATTCTTATTTTTTTCAATTTTATTTTTATAATATTCATTTTTTGCTATTTTGATTAAGTTGTTTAATTGGTTTCTACATTTTTTGAATTGTAATTTATTATGATCTGTATTTTCGTTTTTCATTAATTTATATAGTTTATTTTTTCTATCAATCGATTTGAGGAGTCCCGCAGTTATCCATTCCTTTCTTTTAATTTCTTTCCTCTTCAATACAATGATGGTTGAAGAACTATTAGTTAATTCCGTTATTGTGTTTATGAATGTAGTGGTGCTCTTATTGATATCGTTTTCAGAGTATATGTCTGTCCAGTTATGTTTCTTGAGTTTATCTTTCAGTTTTTCTTTGTTTATTATAGTTCTAGTTGTTTTTGTTTTTACTTTGTCGACTACTTTCTCAGGTAGGATGATATTATTTGTTATAGAATAGTGATCGGTTATATTCGTTTCCAAAACCGTTGGTATATGCGTACAGTTTTTTATTTTTGATTTAATAAAGATGTGATCGATACATGAGCTTTCGCGACCTATTATTCTAGTGTTTTTATTTATTAGGCTAGTGAAACCTTCTGCGCTCATGGTATTGAGATATTCGTGAACAGAGTTTTCCTCGGTATTTAGTATATCCATATTGATATCTCCTGTAATTATGTGGAAATCCACATGAACACACGTTTTTATATAGTTCGCTAGATTTTCTATGAAGGTATATTCACACGTAGGACCCGGTCTATATATACCGTTCAATAAAATGGTTTTTCCGTGCATTTGCAAACGTAGTTCTATGATGTTAATCTGATCAAAGTTTATAATTTTGGATGTACAATTGAATTTTTCCTTTGTGAAGATAATTACCCCATCATTTTGGTTGAATGTACCTTCATTGTAAAATAGCTTGTATCCATGAATACGAAGTAATGATGTGTCCGCTATCCTCCAAGTTTCTGTGAGTACCACTAAATCAAAACTGTCTTCTATTTGGTTAGGCAGGATTTTTAGCTCGTTAAAATTTTTATTGACACTTCTTATATTCATGTGGAAGATAGATATATTAGTGCTATTACTATATTTTTTTATCATCGTGTTACATTCTGGGAGATTATCGTATATTTTTGTATCAGTTTGGTCTATCTTAAAGTCTCTTAGGTAATTATCCATTTTTTCTTAAAGATAATATGTAGTATAACCGTACAGTAGCGGTTCTATGAATGAATATATAATGTTGTAATATGTGAATGTATGTAACTCCTTAATTTCTTTTACTTGTAGTTGAACGGGTGGCACTTCTTTTTCTTGGTGTATCTCTGGATGTAGGGCTGGGACGGTGTTCCACTTGTTTTCTCGCTGTTTTTTTCTTGTCAGGAATATCTAATTTCTTCTCCTCCTTGACTTCGTGTATGTTTTCTCTTGTTTTTTCTTCAAGTTCATCCACAAAAACGTTTGGTGTTGAGGGTTCACTAGTTGCTCTTCGTTCTGGGGGTGGCGAGAAGTAGTCTGTCTTTTTTATGTTGTTATCCTCCAGTTCTTGTATCGAGTAGAGGTTACCATCCACTAGTAATTTGTTTCCCCGAATACTGGCTTGTTTGTTGTTTTTTCTAGCCTCTTTCATATAATTTACTAAAATTTTTCTTTCTTCCAAATCTTTTCCAATCAGGTCTTCGCTAATGTAAATATTTGTTCCCTTTAGTTTGTAACAATTTTTAAGTATTTCTCTCTTTCTCATTTGTGAGTTAATAGTGACCAGAATTGGCCGTTTCTTTCCTTTGTCTTTTCCAATTCTATAGGTGTTTGTTATTTCTGAGCTATTTAAATTCAATTCCAGTTTTTCCTTTATTATCTTTTCGATTTCATCTACTAAACTCGCTGTTGTTTCTAAATTGTCTTCTTTTATTCCATAAACTATTAGATTATTCGATTTAAGTTTTCTTTCAGTTTCTTCAATGCGTCTTTTCAGTTCTGAATTTTCGGTTTCTAGTGTAGTAACTTTGTCTTTCGTCTCTTCAATCTCCTGACTTACTTTCGCTGATATGGTTTTCAGATCCTGATCAATTTTCTCAATTTTAGTGGTTAGATTGTTATTGACCTCTTTCAGCAACTCGTATATATCGTCGATAGTAACTTTTGGTTTCTTCTCCGACATATTTCAGGATATTCTTCTGGACGCCACTGGGGTTTCAATAACGATTTATCTGTTGTATCCGTTTTTGCTGCTGCTCTTTTTCGGTGAATTTTTATACACTTTTGTCTTTGGTTACCACAATTTTCACAATTTACGTATTTGTCTGTGGGAATATTCACAAGTGATTTTCGTTACGCAAAAGAGTTTGGTTTTCTGAACAGTTTGGTATCACTTTCGAGATTATTACCATTGTTTAACCTCTTTAAAACGCACAAAACTTCCGATAGCACTACACGTGTGTAGGCATAGACCTTTTTCTAACTAGACATATATTACTATTGCAAACAGTGCATATTACATCTGGATCGATCGAATACACAATTCCATTCAAAGTAAACTTAATTTTGAAATGATTGGCCATGCGTAACTGTGCAGGAGTGCGGGTAATTTGTATAGGTAACTTCAACAGCAGATATGAGCTTGGTTCCTTTGAGGTACTCAGAGAATTGTATATATACATGAAAGGGTAACGAGATGCCATAGACACATCTTTGTTGAACAGATAACTGTAATAATGATTTACTATATTTCTCCTATTTGAAATCAAAGTGTGACCAGTCATACTGTTCCAAATTTCCAGAGATCCGCTATCAATAAAAAATTGCTTTACTTGAAGTGCCCAATTATATTTTGCATCAGTCGTATTTATTGATCTCATTTGTTGTTCAAAACAAAGTCTTGGGTAACGACGACTTTCCATGGTAAGAATCTTGTACAGCCAGTTTAAGGTAATTTTAAAAATATTAAATGCAAGTTTAACACGCCCACTTTCCAAACGTACTATTGAGTCAGGTGTATTGATAGGCACTAAAAGAATTCTTTTCAAGAAACTAAGATGTACTCTTTCTAATACTTCCAAATACCTAATGCCCCATGCCGTAAAGGAGTTGAACATAACACTCATTGCCAATGATTCAAACAATTTTACTCGTGGGTACCAGGTGTCAATTTTAGCTTCAGACAAAATGGGGATTACTGAGCCAATAGCCTGTTTTCCCTTAATGCTAGCTATTGATGACATTTCACGGAATAATCCTGAAGAGGTGAATGTTACTCCCAGATAAACATATTTGTTTGTTACCTCTAGTGGTTGTCCGTTAAAATGAAAAGCAAAATTAGGTTTACGATATCCACCTCGAGCAAATTGCATAATTTTAGTTTTTTGTAAATTAACGGTCAGCTCATTACATGTAACACATTTTCCTAAAATCTTCAATTTTTTCACGATATCAATTTCTGAGTGGGCAAGAATCACAAGATCATCTGCATATAATAGCGCCAACACGTCATTTCTAGCATCAATGTTCACACCCTGAGCCTGGCTATCATAGAAGAACGTTTCGATGTCATCTATAAATAGTGCAAATAGAAGAGGGCTCAGTGGTTCACCTTGAAGAACTCCAGTTGTTGAATCAAATAATCTAGAGATGCCATCAGAACCTTTTATTTGAATAGTTGCATTAGAATAAAGTATTTGTATTATCCGAAGGATTTTAGCTGATATCCCTATCTTGATTAATTTATCCCGGAGTAAGTTATGGTTAACAGAATCAAAAGCTCTTCTGAAATCAACGAAAATACCGAATAGCTTCCGTTTTCTATGTCTAATATAAAAATTTATTACGGAGCTCAGCGTATAAACATTGTCTATACATCCTCTACCTGGGCGAAAACCGGATTGACACTCTGGCAATGCCTTGCAATCATCGACCCACATCGTAAGTCTGTTAAGTATAAGGTTTGTGAATATTTTGAGGCAACAATCTACTAAGGCTAAGCCTCTTTAATTTTTAGGAATGTTTAATGGACCACCTTTGTGCAACATAGTTATTATAATATTATACCAGCTTCTAGGCATGGCAGATGAATCAAAAACTTTGTTAAATAAGGTTGTTAAGTAAAGTACCCAATTACTTGGTAAATTTCGATAAAACTCGAAAGGTATGCCATCTGATCCTGGCGATTTATTATTTTTACATTTGTAGAGTACTGTATAAATTTCATCAGTAGAGAAAGGTGTGTCCAAATAAGGGTGGCAAGCGTCTTGAAGATAAAGTGGGGATACTATTCTAGGAGGATAGATATTTTCGTAAAAGTTTTCCCATACTTCGACAGGCAAAGATTTAGGAAGTGAACTATTTCGGAACTGCTTGATTAGCCAACCAGAATTCGGTTTGATTTCTCACGTTTGTAAGCTTCGTAATAATTCCAGACTCATATTCTGTTTTCTTTATTTTTATTATTTTCTTATACCCGCATTTCAAGCTTATATAGTTGGTTTTTAGGTTTTCTGGAAAATTATGTTTTTTACATTGTTTCAAAGCTATTTGCATCGTTTTTTAGCAGTGATACAATCTATATCGAACCAAGACTTATTTTCATTCAGTCTCCTGTTTTTATGTTGTTTTTTATTATAAACAAGGCCTAAATCAGCAGGAACCTCGCGTATGGCTGTAATAAGATCAAAGAAGGACTCATCAGGATTAGCAATAAAATAAGCTCGGTTTGACCGATTCATTACCAATTTATAATTCAAATGAAACTTATTTTTCCAGCTCAACATCATGCACGGATTAACATTATTTGAAAGATCAGAGTCCTTATGTTCAAGCAGGCTACTAAAGTTCAAGGTTATATTCATTGGGAAATGGTCAGATGAAAAGTCATCTTCATCAACATAAAAATTGTTCACGTCCGAAATGAACATATTGTTTACCCATGCCAAATCAACCACACTCTTTCCCATTTTGCTGATATATGTAAATTGACCTGGAGTATCTTACGATGTTCTACCATTCAATACACAAAAAGAATTATTATCCATGAAATCAATGATCTGCCTACCTCTAGTATTTATCGTTATGTCTGAACTTATACGATCTTCAAAAATATTTGAGCCTTCAATAATTCCATGAGGGACAGTACCATGAGAAGCAATTCTGCTGTTAGTCACCCGCAATAACTATTAGCGTATCAGTATATTGTTCTAGGAGGTCGGCTAAAAGAATTTGGAAGCAATCGAGAGTAGGTCCTATCTCTAAAGATGGTTTGAAATACACATTACAAACAATAAATTTATGATCACTCATACTGAACAAGCAAATAAGCATGTATGACGATTTATATAGTACAGTCACTACAAAACGTTCTCTATAAAAAATGCACATACCACCACTAGGCCTACCTAATGATTTTCCTTTTGTAGCATTGGATGTTATATAATCGAAGTCCGATGAGTTATTAGGAACAATCGAAATATCATAGGTAAGCCAGGTTTCAGTCAGGAACAAAATATCAAAGGCAGACCCATCCAAATTAAACACATTTTTATATCCATGATAATTCCAGAATTTTAGTGACAGTTTTTTGAACAATTAGCTTTTCCTTTGTTAATTTTAGCAGCATTGTTATTCGGAGATTCTTATTCATCACGCGGTCTTTTTGGAGTGGCGGAGACTATTGTTGGTTGCTTGGAAACGAATTTCACACGAAGATTTTCTCCATGGGCCCTTCTTTGTTCAATTTCTTTATACATAGACGTTAGTTCTTCACGTAGTCTCGGTGTGTAGTCATTTTTGATCTTCACATTCGGGAACTCTTTCAGAGGCAATTTTGGTCTTCTGGTTAAAATTGAAAGGGCTTCCTGTCGAGACGAGAATTCTACTTTCAGGGGGCGTATTTTGGACAAATCTTGTTTACCAAGTCTGTACATCCTGGTAGGGTGGAGTGGTTTGGGTAAATTGAGCTCAAGTAAAATATTTGACACCGCCTTAGTGTCATCTACAGATTCATCGATGCCGTTTATTATCACATTCTTTTCTCGTTCCAGTCTCGAAGTTACCTCTGAATATATTGTTGGGGCTGAAGTAGCATCCATTTTTTTTTCTAGGTCTGTGACTCTAACTTTCAACGACTCATTTTCTTCTCTCAGGTTGACAATATGCGCCATACATCCATCGATTTTTTCGTTTTGTTCTGCCAGTAAGGCTCTTATATCATTCATGCCGGCTGATAGTGTGGCTAGTTGTGAGTTCAATAACTGAAATTGCTGGGCCATGAATGATACGCCACTGCCATCCAAAAGTTCTTGGCTATTCATAATTATCAGTACAGAAAACTGATCAGGCTTATCTCCGAGATAAAAAAGGGAGGTAGCGTTTTTATTTGTCCCCGTTTAATTAGAATCAGGGCTTGCCTGGCAGAGAATTTATCAAATATCTAAGTTCTCAGATAAGATATTGCAATGATGTTACTATGTATTTGTAGCTAGACACTTACTCAATACTTCAGATAAAAATCACTGATCTTAATCGGTATTTTCAACTAGTAGCTAGTTAAAGTATAGTATACCAAAGTCACACACAAACTCCAAGTACGTCTTATGGACGTTTTAAAAACGTCCACTATGGACATTCAGGACGTTTTGAGGACGTCCATTGTTACTAATCAGGATGTTTTGGGGACGTCCAGTTTGGGTCCAGACTAGGACCTTTTTGTAATGAAGAATGGACGTATTGAGGACATTCAGATAATATTGATTATTCATTTTCTGACCCATCTGAAGAGTAAAATACTTGAATATCAGTAAAAATTTATTCTCGAACAATAATATGAACAGAGATCCAGGTAGTTGTTTCAATTTCACTCTTCCATATCGTATATCAGCAGCTGCACCACTGAAAACGTCGCGAGATTTATCTAGTTACGCAGGCGCGATGATGTCTTTTTCTGATTGGCAGCCTTCTGTTGTCTTCTCCACTGGATCTGTGAATAATAATAATATTCAATAACACCTTCTGTGAATACCATGAACCATGCTATTGACTGCATTTCTGATTTGCTCTCTAGGTCTGATTCAACATTGAACCTTCCATAAATTCCTAAAAGTGCACAAAACTCAACAACGAAGATTATGATATTTTTTGTGATAAAAAATCAAATAAAAAGTGGATCTATAACAGCTGCGAAGAATCTTCATCTTCATCTGAAAATGAAGATAGTCATGTTGAAAGTAATTTGGAAGAAATAAGTGGAAAATTAATAAATAATAATGGAAATAAGAAGAGAAATTCCAGTGCTAGGAAAATCAGAGGAAGTGGGACTATTGAGAAGAATGCAGATCCTTCTGAAAGAGAACTCATGCAATTCATGACAAAAAAATTCTCTGATTTGGAAGAATCTGTGAAATTCAATGCAGAATTAATGGATGAGCTGCAGGCATCTATAAAAGCCTTAACTAAAGAAAATGCAGTATTAAGGACAGAGCAAAAAGTTTTCAAAAGCAGGCTGGAGGATCTTGAAGTAAAGCTGAATAACCTCAACTATTTGGCTGAGAAGGAGGAAGTGGAACAGAAAAACAAAAATGTTGATGTTTTTGGCCTCATGGGTGGAAACACAGCCAAAGATGACATCAAGAAAATATTACAAAAACTGGATGCTAGGATTGATGAGATTGATTACAATCTATAGACACTACGTAGTAAGGAAACTAGAAAACCAGTCTTAGTGAAGCTGAAGGACAAAACGAGCAGAGATAAATCACTAGAAGTGATGAAAAACAAGGAAATGAATACTCTCCACTGTGGAATTTCTGGAGAGGACAAACGTATCTACATAAACGAAGATCTGCCAAGGAGTGTTGGACTATTATTAAATAAAGCTAAAAGTCTCAAAAGTCATAATTTCAAATTTGTATGGTGTAAAAATGGGACTGTTTATGCTAGAAAAGATGAAGGAGAAAGCTTTATAAGAATAAATAATTCTCTACAAGTCGATTCTATCATAAACTCCTAAATTAATTACTTTTTGTTGATTTTATTTTGTATGTATGATATCTACCATTATGGCGA
Organism: Phaedon cochleariae; assembly: GCA_918026855.4. Lineage (NCBI taxonomy): Eukaryota > Metazoa > Arthropoda > Insecta > Coleoptera > Chrysomelidae > Phaedon > Phaedon cochleariae. Next base: position 25,796,910 of record OU896710.1, read on the forward strand.
ATACAATGAACTCAGATAAGCAAAACTTGAAACACCTTAAAATTGGTTCGTTTCTTTATTCCGGCTGAAAATGATATCGTATCTTCATTATATAAACATAATTTAGATATTTTAGGCATCACAGAAACCTGGTTGAACGACAAAACGATGAAGGATCAAATTAATATAAAAAACTATGATTTTTTTAGAGTTGACAGACAGGATAGAAAAGGAGGTGGTGTGGGTATACTTATCAGATCTAACATAATCAAGGCAAGTGTAGTAGAAGAATGTTCTTTCATAACAAAAGAGTTGGAGCAAATTTGGTTGACTTTGAAATTTTCAAATATAAGATATGCTTGTGGTATATCTATCGTCCACCTGGTCATAATGTAAGAGAGGCTCTTAGTACCTTAGAGAATGCAATTGCTTGTATGCTCCCTAGATCTGATAAAATAATACTTATGGGTGACTTGAATGTTAATCTGCTCAGACCTAATAGTACAACTCAGCAGCTTATTGATTTATCAGAATCTTTCAACTTATAGCAACTAGTGAAGCAACCTACGCGATTGACAAATGTTGCTTCCTCATTACTTGATATTATTTGTATTAGTAATAAACACTTGGTGATGAATGATATTCAACATGTAGACCTGCATTCTATAACTGATCATCAACTTATATTTTGTGAACTGAAAACTAGAGTTACTAAGGAAAAAGATGAATTCAAATATTATAGAGATTATTGTAATTTTAACATAGATAGTTTTAATAATGATCTAACATCTTTCAACTGTCAACAAATATTTTATACAGATAATATTGATAATAAAGTTGATATTCTAATGAACCAAATCAAAAATCTATTTGACAAGCATGCTCCGTACAAAAGAAAAAGGATCACTAAGCCTAACGCACCCTGGATAACTGATAGATTTCGAATAATGAAGACTGACAGGAACAAGTTACTGAGTAAATTCAAAAGAACAAGGGATCCTGAGGATTGGAAAGCATACAAGCAATCTAGAAACCTCTGTACAATGACAATGAGAAATGAAAAACGAATATTTTTAGATCAGATAAGCTGGAACGAAAACAGTAGGAACTTATGGAGTGCTTTGAAACGTTTGAATGTATATACCAATAAAAATACCGATGCTATTCCAGAACATCTACTTGACCCTGATCAAATAAATGATTATTTTATTGATTCTGTTACGAATTTGCAATGTCAAGTTGATCCTGCTTTGGTTGATAATAATGAAAAATTTCTAGGTGCAATCGAAAGCGAATTGCAAGTCGTCTCGGAGAATGATGTAATGATTGCAATAACTAAGATCAAGTCGAACTCAACAGGCTCAGATGGAATAACTCTAGATATGTTGAAACTATGTTTACCAAGCATATTGCCGTATTTAACACATATTTTTAATTGTTGTTTGACAGCTAGCTATTTCCCACTGAATTGGAGAGTTGCTTGTATAGTTCCATTGCCAAAAGTGAATAGCCCGAAACATATTTCTGATTTGATGCCGATAAGTAAGCTATCTGTATTTTCCAAGGTTTTGGAAAAATTGATATATTTGCAAATGGTACAATTTTTATCAAACAATAAGTTATTTCCTGAAAATCAATCTGGTTTTAGGAGTGGTCACAGTACAGTTACTGCATTTACCAAAATGTTAGATGATATCATACGAGCAATAGATGAGGGGAAAATTACAACACTAGTTCTATAAGACTATAGTAAGGCGTTTGACACTTCAGGCAGAGAACTCCTTCTGGCTAAAATTAACTATTATGGCTTTTCTAATAGGGTAGTCAAACTATTACGGAGCTATCTTTCTCATAGGAGCCAATATGTGTTAATTGACAATGTGCAGTCCAGCTCTAGATTAGTTGACGAAGGTGTACCGCAGGGCTCAATACTCGGACCTCTGCAATTTTCAATTCATACTATGGACCTCAATAGGAATTCTGTGAATTGTACAATTAATCAGTTTGCTGACGACACCCGAGTTTATGAATGTTTCCTTGCAGATGAGTTGAATACTGCATGTTCAGATATAAATCAAACTTTGGAGAACATAGTTGCATACTCTAATAAGCATGGGCTGAAGATTAACCCAAAGAAGACCCAAGCTATATGTTTTGGTAATGTATCAGTAGAGGTGAAATCTGATTTAAAAATTGAAATTGCTACTGTTAGAGTAGAGCCCTGTGATGTAGTGAAGAGTCAAGGAATTCTTATCGATTGTAAGTTGAGATTCAAGGCACAGGTTAAATCTATTGTTAGTAAGTGTTACTCTCCATTGAAGAATCTATATCGCAGTAGGTCTTTCATTAATGTACCCTTGGGAAAGCAACTATGTGAATCACTAGTATTGAGTTATACTAATTATGCTGATTTAGTATATGGCTTGGATGCAGTTTCATCAGCGAGAATTCAAAGGATTCAGAATTCCTGTATCAAATTTATTTACTCACTAAGAACCAGAGATCACATTTCTCATAAACTTGGATAATTGGGATGGCTGAATATGTTCAATAGGCGTAAATTGCATATTGCCTGCATGGTTCACAGAGTATTGAAAGAAAAAAAAACCTATTTACATTCATCATCGATCAACATTCACTTCGGAAATTCATAATCGTTCCACTCGAAATACAGGTCTTCTTGTGATGCCTATGCATAGAACAGCTTCATATCAGGGATGCTTCTCCTATAATGCAGTTGAAATATACAATTCTCTCCCACAAGAGCTCAAGAATAAATCAATGTTTCACTTCAAAAATTCAACAAAATTATTTCTCTTTCGCTAATAGACCGTATTTTAAAATAGATAATAATTTTATACTTATATTTAGTAGACAAGATTGTTTTATATTCAAGCTACTATGTAGGTTGTTATTTAATTATTTAATTCTAATGTAATATGGTACTCGGTTAAGTAGAACAGCTTTGCTGGACTTCGCCGAGGATATTAAAAATAAAGCCCCTATTATTATTATTATTATTAATATTATAAATGCTATGTTTGTGAGTTGCACGAGTTATACTTTTAAATAAATGGATATCATTATGATTTGAGTACTTTATTCAATCTATCAATTTATAGGTTCCCCACGCACAGCACTACTTGCTTTGTGGGTGTATCTAGTTTATTTACTTATCCTGTTGTTGTAAATACCATGTTATTTGAATCGCTTGGGTAAATAAATATTATTATTATTATATTATTATTTATAGGTATATGTTCGTTCGTGGCCATATTCTAACTGTCCCGTCACCCCGGGTTCACCTATCTCCTAGCCTTGCGCATGTGCGTCAATACTACAATGTAGCCAACACAACACTCTCCCACACTTAAGATTGAAAATTATCTTTTACAATGATGACCGTATATACACTGTTTTATCTGACTATTTAAGCATGTATATGAGTGCCTTGTTTATGCATTATTATTTGTTCCAAATTTCTAGACATAATCTTATCATATCCTATAATTCCAATCTTACTAAATCTCTTACTCACATTCGTTTAATTCCAAAGTATATACCTGTGTATACTATATGTGACACTTTTGTGATTCATTATACTTGTATAACAATTAGGGTAAATTACGAACATTTTACATCAATTTACATGACTACAGATTATTACCTCTATACTTATATATCAACATACATACAAGATACAAAATGTATTCACAGAGTGTTCTTATTTTTACAAATCCTCCAATCACAATGTTATTTTACAATCTAATGATAATTAACTTGTTATATGAATAATCAGTTAATCAAATTCTGTAATAAAATCTTGAAATTTACTGGGAAGTTTTGTACTTCTGTTTGACCGTTTTTCTACCAAACTCCCCTGTTGCTGAGTTTCTGAAATACAACTTTTGTTTTTATCATCCATAATGTTTGATATCAATCCTGAAGTACTCGGGATTGGACTTTCGGATGAACTCTGAACAGTTGAGTTTGGATTTAACGTTATATCATTGTTGCAAATCTCATCTTGAATTATGATATCCCCACTACTGAGTGGCTGATCAGAAACACCTTCAACCGTTTTGCCATTATTGTCAGCCAAGTCCTTAATCTGATCATCAATTATTGTTCTTTCTTCAACAATGAAAGATTCATTCTGTACCTTGGAAGAAAAAGGGCCGATGTCCAACTTTGCTATTTCGAGAAAAGAGAGCGCAAAGTTTTTCGGTATATAATCCTAATCCTAATCAATAACTACATAATGTAACATCAGTCTGATTATTTCGAAAAATTATTTCATGGGATGATTTCTCAATTGAGTAAAAAGATATGAACTGTTCTCTAAATTTGTGGAAAATATTGGACATTGGCCATGAATAATATTTCATTTAATAGGACATTGGCCTCTAAATGAAATGAAAGAAGTCAGATGCAAAAAAGTATATTCAGTAAAAAAATGGATTGTTAATATTCTTAGTATCAGAAAGATCGAATACCCAAGAATTAGATCATATTTATTATTTCGAGGTCACCATCTGGATCTGGGAAGTCGTCAGCTTCCAGATTTGTAGATCGCCGAAGATTTTCATAGTATGGCCTGTTGTATTCGCTTATGAATGAAAGAAGCTCCAATAAGTTCATTATCTTGAGTTCAGCTAGCGGCAAGGGTTCTATGTTGAGTGGTTTCAAATCCTCAGTTGCTATTGTCGAACCTCCATCTCATTTTCTAACACTTCCTTTCCTCAAGTCTATCTTCTTGGCATTTTCCACACCAAATGAATTTTTATAAAACATTTGAAATTCATCATCCTGGCAGAATTTCATCCATTTAATGGTCATTCAGGAAATCATATCTCCATCTTCATTTTTTTTTCGATGAACAAGTTTTCCACTCAGTAAACAACCAAAATTCAAGGAATCGGTTTGCGTCATCTCTACGACTCTCAATGCCTTTCTCATTTCCTATAAAAATATCACAATTTCTACATTGACAGTTTTAAATCAGCAGGAAACGTCACTTACCATCTTTTGTAGCTCGTTTGCACCTTTTCAGGATTCCTAATGTTCATTTACTCATTTCAAATTTGTTTTATTTCTGTTTCACACTATCGCACTCTCAATGTTTTACATCGGAATCAACTGGAGAGAACGTGGTCAGATGTCTGGTCAACAGAACGAATACAAACTCATGAGGCCCAATGTCCAGGAATTCCACTACATAATAAGACTTAAAGGCCAATGTCGAACATTGGCCCTTATTCTATCAAGTAGGAATGGACATTTGCCTCAAATAATATTATCTATATCGCTTATTGGGATTAGTAGGACATTGGCCATTTTTATACGTGAAAATTTGAATTTTAGAAGTATAGTGGGCCAAATAACTCAATTTGGCACAATGTGGACATTGGCCCTTGTTCTTCCAAGGTACAGCATTATCTATATAACTCTCTTCCCTTTCTTGAAAATTTTGCCTATTGTAGACCAAGATGGGTGAATTATACACTAGATTGGGGGTGTAATTGCTGGGTTCATCACTTTGTATTACATCATTATTCGTTAAGTTTTTCTTGCTAATGATTTGGTTAGCATGTCTCTTCCATGTTTGCCCTGTTACCAATCGACATACATACGTGTTTCTACCTATCTTTCTTTCCACGACAGCTTCAGCCCATGTTTTAGAATTTAAAGGTATGTAATCCCTTACCATAACTGCTTCATCCTTGTGGAATTCTCGCTTGATTTCATGTGTTTTCTGGTTTCCCAAGTTTTCGTTATCTTTTGCTGTTTCCTCTTGAGCTGCTGGTGTTGGCCCCTGCTTTTCCTTCAGTAGTGATAGCCTTGTTCGCAGTGGTCGGTTAAACATCATTTCTGCTGGTGATTTACTAGTTGTAGCATGCTCGGTATTCCTGTAAGTTATTAAGAATCGTGATATCAATGTTTGTAATGTTTTATCATTATTTCTAGGGTCGTCTAGATCCGTTTTAATTTTATTCTTAAATGTTTCAACAGATCTCTCAGCTAATCCGTTACTTCTAGGATGAAAGGGTGGGCTGGTGATATGTCTTATACCATTTCCTCTGAAAAACTTTTCGATTTGCTTTGACACTAGTTGTGGGCCGTTATCACTCACCACAGTTTCTGGGATTCCAAATCTTGCAAATACTTCCCTCAGTTTTTCTTCAGTTTCAAACGATGATGTACTTTTCATGGAAAACACTTCCACCCATTTGGAAAATGAATCCATCAAAATAAGACACATTTGATTTCTCACAGGTCCAAGAAAATCAATATGGATTCTTTCGAAAACCCTAGATGTTTTGGGCCATGGAGTTACTACAATTTTCTTTGGGTCATCTCTATTGGTCAAACAAGGTAAACATTCTTTCAGGCGACTTTCTATTGCTTCGTCTATTTTTGGCCAGTAGAGATATGATCTTGCCAATGCCTTGGTGCGTACAACCCCAAAGTGTCCTGTGTGTAACTCATCCAGTAACCTCTTCCTCAAAATTGAAGATATCACAACACGGTGACCCCACATGATAATGTTATTATCGATTGTCATATTTTCTTTTCTATGGAAATATGATAATAAATTTTCGCTCACTTGTTTTGGCCATTTGTCTTCTTTTATATATTCAATGACTTGCATTAGGTCTTTGTCCAGTTCAGTTTGTATTCTTATTTCTCTATTGTCAATTGGCCAATCAGTGATTGTTTCAGTGAAATTTATATATAACCCTTTATTGGAATATTCTTCAGAGTTATATTGTACATTCAATGGTGCCCTTGAAAGATAGTCAGCTATGGGGTTGTTTTTACCCTTAATGTGCTCAATGGTGTAATACATCTGTGATAAATATATAGCCCATCTTTCAAGTCGGTTTGCCGCCATTTGTGGGATAGCTTTATTTTCTCCAAATAATGCTACCAGAGCTTTATGGTCAGTTTTCAGCACAAATTTCTGTGAGCATAGGTATTGATAAAATTTGCAAACGCTGTAGTATATTGCCAGTGCCTCTTTCTGAATAGTCGAGTATTTTACTTCAGCTGGCATTGAAGTTCGTTATACACAAGCTACAGTACGTTCCTCACCATTCTTTATTCGACTCAGGACACCACTTATACCTACATTAGATGCATCTGTGGTCAGTATTGTTAATAATTCTGGATCAAAGTGAATTAAACATGTGTCTGAGGCAATCAAAGATTATATCTTTTTAAATGAATCTTCACATTCTTTGGTCCATTTATATTTCTCATCAACTTTAAGAAGATCATATATTGGTTTCAAAATGTGTGCAGAATTTGGTATAAATCTACTGTAATAATTTGTCATACCTGTAAATGACCTAACTCCTGTTATATCTGTTGGTCTTGGTGCATTCAAAATTGCTTGAATTTTCTCATCAGTTTTCCTCAGACCGTTTTTTTAAATTTTATAACCCAGATACTCTACTTCATCCTGGAAAAACTTACATTTTTCTTTCCTGACTGTTAAACCAGCATTCTCCAATATTGAAAACACTTTTTCTAAATTTTCCAAGTGTTCTTCAGATGTCTCTCCAGTTACCATTATATCATCTATGAAGTTCACCACACTGTCCATTCCTTGAAACAAACTTTCCACGTTTTTCTGAAAAATACTACTAGCTATTTCGATTCCAAATGGCATTCTCATTACATGAAGAAGACCTTTGTGGGTGTTCCACGTTAGAATTCTGCTTGATTCTTCTGAAACTGTGAATTGATTATATGCTTTAGCCAAATCTATTTTTGAGAATGTTTTTCCCTTGCTCAATTTATTAAAAACTTCATCTATTTTTGGTAGTGGATATTTTACATCTTCCAGTACCCTGTTGACTGTTATTTTATAGTCAGCACATAACCTAATTGAACCGTTGTTTTTTAAAACTGGCACTAATGGGATAGCCATTCACTATTCTGAGTCGGCAACAGCACTCCTTCTTCCACCAGCTTGTCAAGTTCTTCATCTACTTTATGTCGATATGCTAATGGAATGCTTCTATGTTTACAAAATATTGGTCTGGCATTTTCTTTCAGTTCTAAATTGACTCTACATAGTTTGAATTCACCCAGCTTTTCACTAAATACCTAAGGAAATTCATTTATAAGTTCATTCACCTTATCTTCCATGGATATTTGATTTACAAGTTTGATTCCAACTTTGAATGTGTTTATCCAATCACGACCTAATAAATTAGGTCCTCCGTTTTCTATCACGAAGAATTTGACTGGCTCCAAAACATCCTGGTACTTTACCTCAATATTGAAATAACCTTTTGGTGTGAAAGTGCTTCCATTATAGCCTCTCAGTAGTGTGGTATCTGTCTTCAACCTAAAATTAGAAAAACATTTATGAAAAGTTTCCTGGCTAATTGCACTAATGGCACTGCCACTATCAATCATCATTGAAAAATTTTTATTGTTTATGAACACATCAATGCAAAAGGGGTTATCTTTATTAGACAAAACAAAACATTCTAAAATATTGTCTGCTGGACTGCAATAAAATAAATCATCTATGTTATCTTCATCTTGGATCATGAAGTTTATATTTCTATTTCTCTCACAAATTCGAGAAAGATGTCCTATTTTCCTACAAACCTCACATTTGTTGCTTTTATAGAAACAAATTCCTTTATGGCTTGACCCACAATGTTTACATGCATTGGAATTTCCATTTGCTTTCAATTTGAAATGATTGTTTTGTTTACTACCTTGAGAATTGCCTTGACAATACTTGAAGTTTTTGACAGCTGATTGACTTCCATGAAACTGTCGCTTTTGGTGCAATCCTCCACTGACGTTGGTTATTGGTTGACGTGTCCCTTCTCTATTCCTGAATTCTGTGGTTGACGTAGAACCATGTCGTGACAGGTGTTGACCCCGCCCATATTTCGGCGCGCTGTTTGAATTCGTGACAAAATTTATTCTACTATCCATCCGAATTGCGTTTTCGGCTTTTAGTGAAATACTCACTAAATCTTCCAGCTTCGCTGTTTCTGGTTCTTCGCACAATCTGTCCAGGATCCGTCCTTGCAACATGCCGCTCGTGAATCTATCCCTCAGGATCTCGTTCAAATGTTGGCCAAATTTACAATTTACAGCAGCAGATCTGACCTTGGCATACCATTCTTGCATCGTTTCCCCGGCATCCTGTGTTGTTTCATAGAATTTGCGTCGTTCTCGCCACACACTGAATTGAACTCCATATTGGTCGTTCAGTAATTTACATAAGTCCGTAAATGACTTCGTCTTTGGAAGATCAGGGTAACATAAGTCTCTAACCAATTTATAAGTACTCGTTCCTATTGAACTCAGTAGAAGCCACTTTCATTTTCTCTTCGCTTATCTTGTTTGCTTCCATATGCTGTTTCAGCCTCTCGAAGTAAACTTGCCAACTATCGAATTCGGGTGCGAATTCGGAAAATTTGTTCGGCATCGCCATTTTGATGTATCTCGTCAGAGCTCTCGCTAAGCACGTGTGCACTTTCTTGATTCACACTTTGCCTTCCGCTTTCCAATTTAAATCCTCGTCGCCAATTTGCTATGTTTGTGAGTTGCACGAGTTATACTTTTAAATGAATGGATATCATTATGATTTGAGTACTTTATTCAATCTATCAATTTATAGGTACATGTTCGTTCGTGGCCATATTCTAACTGTCCCGTCACTCCGGGTTCACCTATCTCCTAGCCTTGCGCATGTGCGTCAATACTACAATGTAGCCAACACAACAATAAACACACACCCAGTTTCAACGTGTAGTTGTCAGTATAGCTGAATACTTCATCATTTTCATTTCATTGAGAACTCATTCCAAACAAAAACTGAGTCTTAGGTAGGTATACCTATATAACCTCTATGAACCTTGCACGGAATATATTATGTTTCAACTATATACAAAAATATTAACTTTTGTAGATGATGGAAATAGGATTAGGTAGAGCTTTGCATGAAATCAAATTATATAAAAAGGTATCTAATGTTTTCAACTTCAGATTTGATGTTCTTGCTCAAGCACCTTCAAGCGAGTGAAAATAAAACGATAGCGTCGATAGCCATACTTGCCTTCATGCTGCTGTTAGCACAAAACATCTCGATGGAAGTCGAGATCGAAGTTCACCAGTTGATAGATGATATACGCGAAGATTTCACTTATTCACTGCTTTTACAGTCAAATAACCCGAAAAGTTCAGAATGTCCTTGGACCTGAATCACAGGTCAATCGGCACTCTGCAGTGGTCAACTGACGGACGCCATCTCCCCATTTTCCATCATCCTACGTTTTCCTTTCACATAACACGAACAGTGGGGCCGAATGAAATTTTTTCGGAACAGTAGATGGGTGAGGAATAAACAGTAGATCATCAAAACTAAACGAAAGATTTTGATAATCATCACAATTTCCTAATATAAATAAAAAAACATAGTCACATATATAATAAACGAAAAAAAAATCATGTTCGGTCTCTATACCTATTGAAAATCTGTTATGCCTTCAAATCTCAGTGGATGAGTAGCAAAAAAAATGGAATGGAATTTTATTGACCCCTGAGTTTGGTTGATGGATTACCTAAGATTTACTATGTGTTTTAAATCTCAATTGCATTGACAACAGAAAAAGTGTTTTTAGTGCCCAATTTGATACCGTAGAAACTAGACACTAGTAGTTCAGCGGGACAAATGGGTGGGTACGTTGGGCTCAGTAAAATACTAAGTTTGTAAGTTTTTTAGTCAGTAAATGAACCTACATTTTATTTGTTTGATTTGTTTTCCTATCCTTCAGCACAGACAATTTCTTTCTACAGGGATTGGCTTAAGAAACAGGTTTGTTGAACTTTTTTTTCTGTAGATGACGTCCATATAAAATCTTATCTGGTGGAACTATCTTTCTTAGGCTAATTGTTATATTTTTGACAAAGTTACATGATATGGTGAGTAAATGAACCACGACCCATTTGCCCCGACTATATGAGCTGATCGTTCGCACAGTGTCACCTGAAATTTCTGAATTTCTCACGTATAAGGGTTATACAAATGGCGCTAACAACGTATGGGCCTGTGAATTTCATTTAACTCTGTCAAAAAAGTGCTGTAAGGTTGGACAACAAATTTTTTTTTGTGAAAATCTGAGTTGTCAGTTGTTGAATTTATTTTGAATCTATCTTCAAGAATTTTTTATTGTTGTGTAGGTATATTTTGTGTGTATTTTGTTACTTGGTACTGAAAATATTTTTGAGTGAGTTTTTTGGTACATTTTTTTGAAAAATTCGAATTCTTAAAATGGAAGGAAAGATTGAAGCCTTGTTCTTGTCTCAAGAAGAAATTGATTATGAGCTGCGTATCAGAAATATAAAAGCTGCTAGGAAAACCCTAACATCTAAAAGGATAATTGTAAACCGATTAATTAGTACTGAAACGGTATCAGTAAAATTGGTACATCTTGAATTCAATGAAGATTCAGAGAAAACTTTCATTGATAAAACTCTGTCAGATTTTGAATCTTTGATTATCAGTTTTCCAGGTCCAACATCAAATCAAATGTATAAAATTATTGAGTCTAGGTTGACTTCTTCAACTGGTAGAGTAAGACGTTTCAAGATTCTTGATCAACCTGAAAAGTTGAAATTATCTTTGTCTGAATATAAAGATTATGCAGTTTCCACTTGCATTGAATTAGAAGCAAGATTATCTTTTAATGTAAAACCTGATACTAATAGAGCTTCGACAAGTTTTTCTTCAGGAAATAGTAAGTCTATTCCAGTCTATGAATAAGGAATACAATGATTGAATTGATGGGAGAAGTAGTTTGAAATCTTTTTTGGAGAGGGTAAAAGAGTTATCTTAAGCTAGAGGTGTTTCACAATTAGAACTTTTTCAATCAGCTATAGATTTATTTTCTGGTCGTGCTTTGATTTGGTATAGAGCAGTTAGAGAATCAATTTTCGATTGGAATGAACTGGTATCTCAATTAGAAAATGCCTTTTTGCCAGCTTCTTATGATGATAAACTTTTGGAAGAAATTAAATCTCGAACACAGGGTCGAGATGAACATGTTGACATTTTTGTGGAAATAATGTTGAATTTATCCCAAAGATTGAGCCACCCTCTTGAAGACCAGGAAATATTGAAAATCATCAGGGGAAATGGTTTGCCAAGACATACCAAACTCCTTTCTTTGCAGAATATAAACACTATAGCCGATTTGATAAGTTTCTGTAGAAAAGTTGATGAATGTAATGAACTTCAGCAGAGATATACTCCACCAAAATCCCTGAACTGTTTGGAGAGCGACCTTGCCTATGTTGATTCAAATATTGGAAATCAGGAGAGAAATTATAGAGGAAAGAGTAGTAAGAAAAATACTAAGACCTTTTCTCAAAATTTTAATGAGTCAAATTTTTCTGATAGACCTTCTGTCTCAGGAGTAAACTCCAATAATGAATCAAGACAAATAACTTGTTTTCGATGTAGAAAAATAGGGCATATCTCTCGAGAGTGTAAAGAGTCCCGCAAATTAGTATGTTTTGGTTGTGGTAGGCCTAATGTAATGAGACCTAATTGCCCCAAATGCAATTCAAAAAACTAGTTACTGAGGTTGAGCAGGTTGGCAATAGCTCAATCTCATTGTCTGTTGGCCAAAATTCTCAAAATTTGCAGAGGAGAAGAAAAAATAATATTTCTAAATGTGACCACTTTCTAACAAATAATTGTGAAGATTCTAGAAAAAAGACAGTTGATGATGTGAGTGAATCTAATGATGTTTCACCACTGTTCATTTCAAGACCTTTTGATAATAGACCATATATTTCACTGAAACTTTGTGATGAAGAAATTGTTGCACTAGTTGATAGTGGAGCAAATTTAACTTGTCTAGGTGCTTACTCTATGGAATTGTTGAGAAAATATAAGATTAATAGCCAGATTAAAAGTCAGAAAAAGATTGTAAGAAAAGCTGATGGAAATGGACAAAAAGTTATAGGACGATGTCAAATACCATTAAACCTTGGAAATATTTGTAAATTGGTAACTGTTTCAGTTATTCCAAGTTTGAAATGTGGATTGATTTTTGGTAGTGACTTTTGCAAAATGTTTGCCCTTTCCATCAATGTCCTCAATAATTCTTGGGAAATTCAAAGTAAATTTATTTTCAACGTGAATGTTTTATCTGAAGCTCCTAAACAAAATAAATCAGATATTGGTCTTTGTAGAAATTTATCAAATGAACAGTTGGAACAAGTGAAGAGCACTACGAATTTATTTTCATCAATTTCAAGTGAGGATCGTCTGGGTTTAACTGATATAATTACAGCTCATATAAATACAGGAGACAATGTCCCTTTCAAGAAAAGACAGTACAGATTATCTCCATATATGATGGAACATTTAAATAAAGAACTAGATAGAATGTTATCCTTGAAAGTAGTTGAAAAATCTGAGAGTCCTTGGAATTCTCCAGTTCTCCTTGTAAAGAAAAGTTCAGGTGATTTCAGATTTTGTTTTGACGGAAGATCCTTAAATGAAATCACAAAAAAATATTCATATCCGCTCCCTCTTGTCGATGATATTTTGAATATGCTCAGTAATGCAAAATTTATTTCATCTGTTGATTTAAGAAGTGCATTTTGGCAAATACCTCTTGATGAGGAAAGCAGAGAGAAAACTGCATTTAGTGTACCTGGTCGTGGCTTGTTTCACTTCAAGTGCTTGCCTTTTGGTTTATCAAATTCAGCAGCAATTACGCAGCGTTTGATGGATAGAATTTTGAAACCAGAGGTACAACCTAGGGTATTTGTTTATCTGGATGATATGATATGTACTAGTTCAAATTTTGATGAGCATATTAGTTTATTGAAAGAAGTTCATAAACGTTCAGTTGAGGCTAATTTAACTGTCAATTTCAAGAAATGTCAATTTTTTAGAGAATCTTTACATTATTTGGGCATCGTTGTGGATTCTCACGGTTTGAGAACGTCACCATATAAAATAAAGTCAATGGTAGAATATCCCAGGCCTAAAACTACTAAAGAAATAAAACGTTTTGTTGGAATGTGTTCGTGGTACAGGCGTTTTATTCCTCACTTCAGTACTTTGTTGAGTCCTTTGAATGACTTATTGAAGGGGAGGATTAAAAAGCAAGCTGTATCATGGAATGATCAGGCCGAAAAGGCATTTATTGATATTAAACAAAGATTGATTTCTGCTCCAATTTTATGTGCTCCAGATTTTTCATTGGAATTTTGTATCCAATGTGATGCTGGTGAAACTGGATTAGGTGCTGTATTAACACAAGTGCAAAATAATGAAGAAAGAGTCATAGCCTATACTAGTAGAAGTCTTTCTAGGGTCGAGAGAAATTATTCAGCTACAGAGCGAGAATGTCTAGCTCTTGTTTTCTCTTTAGAAGAATTCAGACCTTATGTCGATGGAGTACATTTTAAAGCAATTACTGATCACTCAAGCTTGGAATATCTCATTTAGATGGCTGGTACATCTGGTAGACTTAGTAGGTGGGCTATGAGATTGTCCTGTTTCGACTTCGAAGTACTCTATAGACGAGGAAAACTTCATGTGACTCCTGATGCACTAAGTAGAGCCCCTCTGAGCACAGAAATTAATTTTTTGGGTGTAACTCTTGACAATCTTGAATCTTGGTATCTGAAACTGAAAAACAATGTTAGTAAAAATCCTGAAAAATATCCACAGTAGATGATCAAAAATGGCTTTTTATTTAAACACACTCCAGGTAAAATAGCTTTGAAAACTAACATTTCAGAATGGAAATTATTAGTTCCATCTGATCATAAATTGAAGATAATTCATGATTGTCATGATTAACCAACTTCTGCTCATTTAGGATATTTCAAAACTTTGGAAAAGGTTGCTGAAACTTTTTATTGGCCCAAAATGAGGAAAGATATCTTGAATTATATCAGAAATTGTAAAGAATGTGGTAGTCAAAAATCTTCAAATGGTAGACGATTTGGTTTAATGGGAGCTGAAAAGAAAGTGGGTTTTCCATTTCAATTTGTAAGTACTGATGTGATGGGTCCTTTTCCTAGAAGTACCAAGGGTAACAAATTTCTTACTGTGGCGTCAGACTATTTTTCAAAATTCGTTATTTTAAAACCTGTTAAAAATGCTACAGCTCCTGCTATAGTATCATTTTTGAAAGAGGTATTTTTGACTTATGGTGTTCCTCAAGTTTTAGCATTAGATAATGCCCCTGCTCATACTGGTAAGATATTTGATGAGTTCGTCAAAAATTTCAAAATCCCTAAAATATACTTCAATTGTCGTTATCACCCTCAAGTTAATCAGACTAAGAGAGTAAATCGCACCATTGGAACTGCCATCAAAAGTTTCATGAAAGACTCTCACAAACACTGGGATGAAGAAATTTTAGAAATCCAGCATGCATTAAATTCTGCCACTCATGAAGTGACTGGTGTTAGTCCGAATTTCTTGAATTATGGGAGGATAACTCCAGCATCTGGAGATTATTATGGGGAAAACTTCGATTCTGAGTTAGATAATAATGAGGAAGCCAGAAGAAAATATTCTGAAGAAATTGAAAAATTACCACCACTTTATAAAAAGGTTAAAGAAAGATTAACAGCTTCTTATAATAAAAACGCACAGTATTACAATCTGAGAAGGCGTGAACATGTTTTTCAAGTAGGTGAATTGGTCTGGAGGCGCAATATGGTCCTGTCTGATGCTGCCAAAGATTTTTCTGCGAAATTGGCACAGCGTCATGTCTTGTGTGAGATCAAGAAAGTGCTATCAAAAGTGGCTTATGAGTTGAGCAATCTAGATGGTACACCTGCAGGTACTTGGCATGTCTCAAAACTCAAGCCATATTTTGGCACTGATCTTAATGATGATGAGCAAAATAGTTAGATAAAAGTAAAACTTATTGATGACTTAAAACAGTTTTTTTTGTACTTCATAAGTAATGAACTGAAGAATAATAAGTCATCTGACATCTTTAGATTTTTTGGAGAATCAATTATTTCTTCTTGGATTCTCAGCAGACTGTGTCTGTCGGTTTAAAAAACCGCCTTTTTGATGAACTCAGGTCACTGAAAGTATTTTTTGAAGTTTTTACTTGCACTTCTCATACGTGTAGACTTTTGAACATGGATTTTTTTTGTAAAATCTTTTTGGAGTATGTACATCTCCAACCTTATGACTTTATTCTCTCAGTTTGATAATTAGATATAGTTAGGCTAGGAAAATGAAATGAAATCAAGTTACTCTCTAGTATCCAGGGGTTCTTGTACAGAAAAATATTATATAAGTAGTTATAGTTTAGGTTATATAGATCTAGATAAAGCTAGATAGATGAAGCTGTAGATAAAGCTATAGATAAAGCTAGATAGAGCTCTAGAAGAAGCTATAGATGAATCTAGCAAAATCTGAGTGTATACAGTATAGTATGCAATATGATTTTCAGGATTTACAGTACTTGTAAATATTTTATAGTTTGTAATTTTTGTAGATATTTTTTGAGATAGGTAGTTGAGGTAGCTTACCTTGTATTGGGGTAGAAGTTGGCTATCCCTAGCCTTGAGCGTAAAGCAACTTGAACTTGACACAGTTCCCAACTAGTGGTGGTTATGTACTCATGGGACGCTATGATGTACAAACTTGAGTCCACATCAGAAACATCTCTGATTACTGCTTTCAGTCAACAATGTGTCATCCTTTTCTGATTTCATTTCTTACAGGTTGAGGATAGTTGTGTTAGGTTTTGTTTCACCTGCAAAATGATTGAAAAATGTGATTGAAATGTCACATTAGCTTTTGCAGTTGCCTTCATGTGTTTAAATCCTTGATGAGGATACCTCGAACTTTGAAAATTTTTTTGGTACTTGTACACTATTGTTGAAGTTTTCAAAGGTGATTGGAACAAATTATAGCCTTGTTTAGTACACACTTACCTGAAGTAACTTGAATTTCTCGTGGTGTCCTACCATTGGACATTTTTGAACATCTTTGACATATGTATTTGTCATATTCCTTTTGGGGGTAGAAGTTGGTTATCCCTGGATTTTTCCTAAAGCAACTTGAGGTTGGACATCTTCCCAACTTGTGATTATATCACAGCAGTAACACCTCTGTCATTTATTACCACTGTGTTATGTGGACAGTCATAACCAGTGATGGTCCATATACACTGTTCCACTTTAACTTTTGAATGTATCAATAACACTTGAGTATGTTGTTGAGACTCCACATTAGGTTGATGGCAGGAAAAGTCCGTCAAGATGCGTTTCATCAGTTGAAGACCATATTTTGTTGAGACATGCACATTTCAGGATGAAAATCTTTGTAGTTTTGCGAACTGGTGCATTGTTGTTTTTATTTGCTTTGTTGTCTATTGATATTTGGATACTGATATATGTCTAGGGGATCCGGAATACTTATCCTTCTATATCAATTATTGATGATATTCTGATTTCGGTAAAAATTTAAATTGCTGCGAATTTAAATTTTCTCTGGCTAGAAGGGTGATGTAACATCCACTTTTAAATGTTACTTTTTTATGAAATATTGATAGTACCAAGTATTCAACTGACCATTTCAGAATAGTTGATTCAACTCTGGTTTTCACTGAATGTATTTTGAGAATTTGCATTCCCTTTTGTAGGATATTTTGAGCTTTTCTGTCACAGAATTCATGGAGCTGCGAGTCACTGGCATACATGGGGGCATACATCGGAGATCATCCTGTATATTCTTTGCATAATTGATTTTAATAGCATGCTATGTTTTGTTGACTTGATGAAAGTTTATTATTTCAGTTTGCTCTGGTCACAATTTAGAATCTAGTACAATTGATAAATCATTATTCAATGTTCCTATAGCTGTGAAGGTGTAATGCATTATATCTGGGGAATATTCCATTGATTTCATTGATTAGATTTATTGAATCCCGATGATAATTGTGTCAAGTTTCACTGATAGGAGATCGTTTATTTAACATCCTGTAAAATAAATATGCACACCTAGTTGCATTTCAGGTGCAGTCAAATTCATTTGTGACACATATTATAAATGTTTGTTATGTAGATTTGATACTTCTTCGAATACCCTTTTATAGTCAGTAAATGAACCTACATTTTATTTATTTGATTTGTTTTCCTATCCTTCAGCACAGACAATTTCTTTCTACAGGGATTGGCTTAAGAAAGAGGTTTGTTGAACTTTATTTTCTGTAGATGGCGTCCAAATAAAATCTTATCTGGTGGAACTATATTTCTTATGCTAATTGTTATATTTTTGAAAAAGTTACATAATATGGTGAGTAAATGAATCAGGACCCATTTGCCCCGACTATATGAGCTGACCGTTCGCACAGTGTAACCTGAAATTTCTGAATTTCTCACGTATAAGGGTTATAAGGGATCTGAAGATGGACTAGTAACATCAGAGACGTTGACAACACTGATTTCTGGTACAGCTCGCGACAATGCATCAGCTACCACGTCATCACGACCTTTACGATGATAAATCTTGAAGTTAAACTGTTGAAGGCGCAACAACCAACGTACTATTCGACCTTCAGATTATCGTAGATTATGGAGCCATACTGAACTGTGATGATCAGTGATGACCGAGAATCCGTACCCCTCAAGATAAGGTCGCAACTTCTCCACCGAAAACAGTACAGCTAGACATTCTCGCTTTACAGTGCTGTAATTCCGTTCCTGGCGAGTTAGTGCTCGACTGACATAGCATATAACATGCTCTCCATCGTCACAATTTGGCGACAGAACACCGCCTATACCGTATGCATATGCATTAGTCTGGACTTGAGAAGGTCGACTAAAATCAGATAGTACCGGAGCTGAAGCCAATGCGTTTTTGATGCCTTGGAACGAAATTTGACAGTCATCTGACCAACACCACTGTTTTTCCTTGAAAAGAAGCGCAGTCATGGGAGCAACTAAGGTGGAAAAATTTGGTATGAACCTCCTATACCACGATGCAACACCCAGTACTCGACGAACCTCAGTGACATTATTAGGGAGTGGGATGTTCAAAATTGACGAGACTTTTTCAGGATCAACATGGAGACCTTGACTATCTACAACATAAACTAAGTAACGTAGCTCAGGGCGACAAAAGAAACATTTCGATTCTGCGACAGTAAGGCCGGCCTTTCTAAAACGCTCAAAAACCTCCTTCAGAGTTTTAAAGTTGTCTTCAAATGGAGAAGAAACAATTATTACGTCATCTAAATAATAAAAAATATTCGGTTCTAATTCTGGACCCAAAACTTTGTCAATGAGACGTTCAAATGTGGCTGGCGAATTACAAAGACCGAATGGCATTCTTTTGAAATGATAAAGTCCGCGACCTGGTATAGTGAAAGCTGTTTGGTCCCTAGACTCGGGTGCAATCAATACTTGCCAGTAGGCAGATTTGATATCAACTGAACTTGAATATTTTGCGCCTTGTAACTTGTCTGAAATTGAGGGTATGAATGGGAGTGGGTACGCGTCTTTCTTGGTAACTTTATTCAGTTGACGATAGTCAACACAGAATCAATATTCGCCTCTTTTCTTTGGCACTAACAAAACAGGACTTGACCAAGCTGAAGAAGAAGGCTCTAATTCATCCAAATCCAACATCTCTTCAACTACTTCATCAATATGTTCTTGCATTATTGGAGATACTCTATATGCCCTTTGCTTAATCGGCTCTGAATCTGTTATGATTTTATGTTGAATCAAGGAAGTACAACCCAATTTATCTCCTTGTTATTCAAAGTAGGATTTAAAAAGTTGGTCCAATCGTGATTGTTCCTCATTACTCAAAACTTCCTTGGGAGTTACTTTATTGACAGAACTGATGGTATTGATGCACGGGGAAGGATTCGAAAATGACCAGCAGCCACGCTTCAAATCAGGAATTAAGTTCATTGCCAACCAAAAGTCAACACCCAGTATGATGGACTGATTTAGCTCAGGAACAACCAAAATATCTAAAATTTCAGCTTTATGTTCTAATTTTATCGGTACAGAAATGGAGCCTAATACAACGCAATTCTGATCATTGGCAACAACGCAAGAAGTGATATTTGACTTATTTGAATTGAGACCTAAACCTTTTAGCACATCCCATCCAATGTTTCTCATAACTGTATTATTTGCCCCACTATCTAACAAAGCTTTGAATTCAATCTCAATAATTTCCACTGATAAATATGATCGATTATCACCTTCACAGTGTGACAAAATATACGAGAGTACTGGCAAAATTGTTTGAGAATCCCTATTTTGAAATGAGTCGACTACTAATTTATCAGAGCACATCACACGACTCTTCAACTGCTCTGTTGCCCGTTTCCCGAACAGGTAGGACGAGTTTTTACTGTGACTTCAGGCCTACCGCATTTAAAACAATGTAACTTTTTGGGTTGTGTATACCTATTCCTAATATGTCCTGACTGACCGCAATTCCAACAGGTTGAACCTGAAGAGGGTCTGGTAGTGAGCGGAGTCGGGTTAGGCCCAAAATTCATAGGAGTAGCTTGAATGAAACTGTTTGAGTAATTTACTAAACCCGAACTATGTGGAAATAAACCATTAGTTACATCAGAAGAAGGAGGCTTACTGGCATTACCGTCAACATCCCTGTGATTATTAGTGAATTTATTATGTTGTTGTCCGTAACCTGGAAATGTAGGCTGTGAAGGAGCAACATAAATGGCTAAAGGCGAAACTGAATTGATTTCCAAAGTATTGTGTGCATTAGGAAGTGGATAAGAATTAGATGTATAGTGCTGACTATTTTGGGTTTGTGGAGAATCAAAGTAGTTAGGATTTATTGAGGAGTCAACCGCAGCTATACGAGAATCAGGGGGACTCCAGTCCAGGTTCGACTGAGTACATAGGACTCACTTAAGGTGCTCTATAATGTTGAGCGCTCTGATTGGCCTCTTCGATTTCCCTTCCTATTGAGATCAATGTTGTTAACGTAAAGACACCTTTTCCCGCAAAAGCCATTTGTAAATATGGTAGCATTTTTCCTCTAATGAAGGCAACCCTATACTCTTCATTCGGTTTAGAATTCAGTTTATAGAATAAGTTCTCCATATATGAAATATAAATGACCACACTTTCATTCGGACCTTATGTCCTTCTCTTAAGAGTATCCCAAATTTTCTCTTCATAATTTCGAGGTAAAAAGCTTTTTCGCAATGCCAAAATAAAATCATTATATGTTCTGATGTTACTACGCGCAAATCGGAACCAAATAGATACGTCTCCATCTGATAATTCTGGAAATGAATCAAGAAGTTGGTTTCTGGAAATTCCTCTAGAAACTCGCATGTCCTCTAGTGTTTCTTAGAAGTCAGTGACACTAGTAGTACCATTAAACTTTAGTCTCCAACGACTTACATCCACGAATCGCTGAGGAGGTACACCAGACTCGAAAATAACACGAGAAATATTCCTACTATCATTCGTGGTATGAAAAGTGACCGGTGAAAAGGGATCTACTTGAGTAGTGCCTATGGTAGCTCAACGAGTATTAGGGAGGTTCAATCCAAAATCATTTATATTTTGTGCGGGACGTACGGAAGTTGCATTCATGTCACGCATCATTTCTGAAATTTTGTTCGTTGAAATTGAAACATCAATGTCCTTTTCCATATCTTGATCTCATGTTGATTTAGTCTGGGAAGATTGTGGCGCCGAAATATTGAAATTCACATGATTACCATTAGGTGCCTTCTCACTATAACTATTGACATGTTCCTCTGCTTTGTCAAATGGAATCAGATCATCTACAAAAGAATGGCTGGGGGAACTGGCATTCAAAGGAGTATTATTATTAGTGGAAACGGTATTACTGGCTGAAGTAGTATTAGATGATTTTCTCCTAGCAGCCCTATATGCACAATCTAATGCAAATTTCAAATTATTGGCTACGGTGGTCAATTTTAATCTTTCTATCCCATCTTCCGGTATTCTAGCTGAACGCCTATCGATACGTTTAGTGACATGAATGAGCCAAGATTGGATTTTTTTAAATTCATTTTCGAAATTGCCATCATCAAATGTTTGAACGTCTTTATTATGATAAATCAATAGCTCATTTTTAGGATCAAACTGCATGGTGGATGTTTGTAATGAGCCTTCCTGTTCAGCCTGTAAAGCAGCTCTTAATAACACCCTTTTTTCCTGAACTGTTCCATTTCCTAGGCATGCACCGCGAAGCAAAAGTTCATGAGTAAGAGCTCATCGCTACGTAGTCTATTGATCTCCATGATAATCCAAAAATTTCTCGGTATCCAAAAATCAGTTATAATTCAAGTCCACACCTGGCTCACTATAGAATAAGACGATTGAAATTTTTCAGTTTCAAATCTCGGCAATAATAAATTCGAAGTCAAAATATGCTGGTAATAAGTATGAAATAATCGAAAATGTTCGATAAGCAAAAAAATAGTTAATAATCTTAATGATCAAAAATTCAAAAAAAATTCTAGATCAAATTTCGAATTCAAGTTCCGAATGAATCTGGCAATAATCTAGTAATACTCGAAAATCTTCGAATAGACTTAAACTATCAATAATCTTAATGGAAAAAAAAAGTCGAGGTCAAATTTCAAATTCAATTTGAACTATTAGAAAAATATAGGAGAAAGCAACTATCAGGGAAAATGAAAATATTTGCACATGCAAACGACAGTTTGCATACCCCCTTCCTTCCCAGAGAAGGAAGAAAAAATAAACAAGGACAACCCCGAAAATTTGACAATACCTAGACGGATACACCTAGCACGCTGACCACCCTGTACAACAACAAACACGACCTGAAAATTTTATGTTCACCAGAGTAAACCTCTAGTAAATAAGAAATATATATATATATATATATATTGATAGACGGTATAAAGTCACCTCCACACCGTTACACATGTAATACGTTGTCACCTCATATATGACGTTGTGACTTCCGAAAACGGAAGTCACAACGTATCCCCATTCATTTCAACACGATAGCCAGCAGATGTCATCAGAAGGCCATTCCCGAAAATTTCTCTGGAGGCCACTTTGACCACCCCATACCTCCAACAAAGTTTTTTAGTTCGAGAGTTTAACGTCAGTGTTTGGTGGCGCTTCATGTCCATATATACGATTGATACATGTATAACGAAGTGACTTCCGTTATTCAGAATGCATATTCAGACCTCCGAATTTCGGCAACACTGTAAGCCTATGTGTAATTATTTCTGAAGCTCGTTTTACGTCTCATCAGTATTGAGTCACAATATTCGTGGTAGGTACATACAAACAGATATTCAAAAAAATTTATATTGATTCAAAATGAAGAAATGAAGGGTAGAACATCGTGAGAACCAAGGAAAATATGATTGGAATTGATGTTCTTCTTAAATTTCTGGAGGTTATATGCCTCGGGGAACACCTTCCTTGGCAATGTGTTCCAGAGCTTCGCTGTTGGATGTTGGATGGTCGACTCTTTGGAAAGAGATGTTCTGCAGGTCTCCAAAGTGCCCACACGAAGGGGTGCGAAGCATCAACTAGACGGGTTAATCTCGCAGGGACTGCCAAGAAAGAATCAATTGTTGATTGTTCAGAAGAGCATCGTCCATGAAAATAGCTATGAAATAGGGCCAGATTGACAACTTTTCTACGGAGTTCCAGAGAGAAGTGAGTGAGTTTGTGAGCGAGGCATCACCCACAAGACAAATTGTCCTTTTTTGGACAGAATCCAACGGTTTCAGGGTATGTTTGGGTGTTGAACTTCAAATATGAAAACAGTATTCCAGAACAGGTCAGATCTGTGCCTCAAAGTTCATAAGCAGCTGACTGAAAGTGAAATTGCTCCTGGCCCGAAACAGGAAACCAATTTTTTTTTATCGCTTGGAGCGCACGAAAGGGGATCCCTATAATGTTCAAAGAACATCTTGCGTTCTTAGGGAGGATAGGGACAGGAGGTAGGTATTAGAATTTTTTTTGAACTTTTGGAGATTATATGTTGTTGGGAATACTTCCTCAGGCAATGAATTCCAGAGCCTAGCCGATCTATGGATGAAGGAGTCCTGATAAAGTGCTGTTCGACATCTTTCGAGGTTGACAACGAAAGGATGTGCTGACTGGGCTTGTCTAGTTCGTCTGATTGGTATTGCTAGTGAAGGGATGATAGCAGAGATTTCCGAAGAACATTTCCCGTGAAAGTATAATTAGAAAAGTGAAAGGTCGCCGACCTTCCTACGGTGTTCCAATGATGTCAAAGAGTGAGTGAGTGTGGCGTCACCCACCAGGCGAATGGCTCTTCTCTGGATGGAATCTAAGAGCATCAGCGTATGTTTTGGTGCTGAACCCCATATGTGGGAACAGTATTCTAGAACAGGCCGTATCTGCGCTTTGTAGATCATGAGAAGCTGTTGAGGTGTGAAGTAGCTTTTCGCACGGAACAGAATCCGAGTTTTTGTGAAGCAGCTTCTGCGATGGACCTGACATGATTATCCCATGAAAGAGTGTTGCTGATGGGAATACCGAGCATAGATATGGTGGGCTTGGTGGAGATGGTGGAGCCAGACATTACAATATCGGGCATACTGAGTTCCGCCTTTCTAGAGAAAATGCAGGCTTGAGTTTTGGTGGCGCTGAATTCAACTAGGTTGTTCGTTCCCCAGGCTGTGATTTCAGCAAGATCTTCATTGACAGCATTGACCTGCCTGCGCCGTGAGTTCTTTGTTTCCTGGGAAGGAATGAAAATTCTAAGAGAGAACGCAGTATGAAGGGTACTATCATCTGCAAAGCTGTGGATGGGGCAAGTTGTTACTCCCAACAGATCATTGTTTGATGTTTCTTTCGAAGCATCTATTGTTTGGCTGCAGTTATTCCTGGCATCAACGTATCCTGCTCTAGTCGCGAGGTTAGGGTTTTTGCGCCAGCGATGATAGGCTGTTTGTTTCAAGGCAACAGTTCTAGAACAGTTTGTGTTGATCCAGGGTTTCGAAGGTGATGATCTTTTCGAAAAATGTGTCCATTCCGAGCATGATGATCTTGGATATTTCCGCAGCACACTGTGAAGGGTCCTCAGAGTCAAAGCATACTCTATGCCAAGGAAACTCGGAGAAAAACATGCGGAGACCGTCCCAATCTCCTGAATTGTAATGCCATATAAGACGTGGGGGTGCCAGAGCAGTTGATGGAATGAAAAATGGGCAGGTTATGGAGATGAGTGTGTGGTCAGAATTGCCAAGTGGTGCTCGTACATCTATGGTGTAGGGTGCTGAATTATTAGTGAGGAATAAGTCAAGTATGTTAGCTGAATGGTTATTGGCATCGGGAATTCGTGTGGGTTCTTTGATAAGCTGCTCTAAGCCGTGAGTGATGGCAAAAGCTTCGGCTTGTCGCCCAGCTTTATCCGTTCTGTTAGAGTGTACGAGCCAAGCAGTGTTGTGTACATTGAAATCGCCCATGATGATGATTCCACTGGGATGCACTTTCAGCATATAATCTCACGTGATTTATCATCGATAATCCAACTCATCGATGACCCAACTCATCGTCGCACCAATTTCGCCAATATGCAACGCTCCAACGAGCCGACTCATCAATGACCCAAATCACCAACTACCCAAATGATCAACTACTCACCTCATCAAGTAACCAATTTATCAATGACTCGACTAGTCAACGACTCATCTGGTTAACGATCCAACTCATAAAAGTTCCAACTCATTAACGTTCCAAATAATCAGCGATTCAAATCATCAACGACCCAACACATCAACGGCCTAACTTATCAACAACCCGACTCGTCAACGAGCTAACTCGTCATCATTTCGACTCTTCAACGTTTCGACTCATCAACGTTCCAACTCATCAACGTTTCAACTCATCAGCGCTCCAAATTATCAACGACAAAACGAGTTGCATAGTTGAATAATCAGCACTTTGTTGAGTTGGGTCAGGTGTGGATGAAAGAGGTCGGTTGATGAGTTGTGTGTTGATGGAATGAGAACTTATTTTGATGAGTTGTGTCGTCGATGAGCTTTGTCGTTGATGAGTTGGTTCGTTGATGACCTGCATTAGTGATGATTAAACTCGGTAATCTGTCGGGTCCTTGACCAGTTGTGAGGTTGATAAATTGGCTGTGGTTGAAGTTGGTACGTTGGTGAATCGAACCTCTCTGATAAGTTCGATTGTTGGGTCGTTGGTGATATGGATGTTGATAAAATTAGTGCGTTGATGATATGGGTCGGTGATGATTTGTCTTGTCGCTGACTTGAGTGTTGATGTAATAAAAATTAGGTTAGTTGAATGTGGGATGGTTGTTGAGATAGAGGTGGTTTATGAGATGAGTATTGATGAAATGTATAGGTTGATGACTGGTTGTTGATCAGTAACAAGTTGACAAGTTAGGTGTTGACGAAATATGGGTGTTGATGGATGGAACGACAAAGCTGACTGAGTAAATTCTGCAAAAAATACGTTTGGGTATTCGTAGAAGTACCCCAATATCTACCTATAAAAATCGAGTACTCCTGTTGTGTATTAAGTCATCGATAAACTGTGGAATGGGTAGTAGTAGTAGTATTTATACTTAGTTGTATGTACATACCAACTGACTATAAACCCCATGAGAGGTCCTTCAGCCATTGTGTGTGTTTGTTACTAACTCTATACGCCACCTCAAGAGCAGCGCGAATAATTTGAACGCAACAACGAATCCTGCGGAATCAGCTCCGGCCGAGGCTACGGAAATTGGAATTTTTTAACTCGTTTTACGAATAAAAATTATCTGCTCTGTCGGGCATCGAACCTAGCAACCTCTGTGAAATGAATATCTACTATATCATGGAATTCTCATGTCATGCACTGTGTTTGTCGCCAAACTCTTCGGAAACGGCACGACCGATTCTCATGAATATTTTTGTGCATATCTGATAGGTCTGGGAATCGGTCGGTAAGGTATTCATTGAATCTAAAATTCTACATTGGGTCGTTGATTAAGATATTTTTATCAGAACTTGAAAAGTCAAGATGGTGGATTCGATATGGCGGAGGACTTTTGTAATTCTGATTCTATTCAACATAGCGGTATCTGGAGGTTTCCAAGGTCAGAGATTATATGATTCATTCGACAAAATTGAAACATTAAAGATGGCGGATCGAATATGGCGAACGAGTTATCTAATAATGATCCAATTCTATTCAAAATTTGTATCTGTAACTTTTTGAGGTCGGAGATTATGGTTTTTGCGTCAAAATTTTGAAAATTCAAGATGGCGGATCCAATATACCGAACGCGCTTTGTGATAAATATTTGCTTGGGAAACTGAAGAGATAGATTGCCGAACTGAAAAGAACTAGACAATGAAAAATTCAAATAATGGAAATGTGTTGACAAATATTCCACTGAAAGAATGTGTTTTTCGAATGATGTATATGGCGAAATAACGTTTGCTGGGTCAGCTAGTTATCGTATATATTTCTCTATTATATTGCTTTCCTCACACGTTTCGGTTGAAGTCACTTCCAGAAATGTGGCAGCACTGCCGGAAGTGACTAAGTTCAATATATGATGCGTATATAGAAAATTTAGCGGAGGTCACTTTGTATCTTATATATATACAAAAAACGTGAAATTTTTCAAATTCGAAATCGTTTCCCCTCATTTGAAAAACGGGTAGATTGAGTATATATACGCATATATACGTTATTTTTTCTCGGAAAAAGTATTTCTATGACTCGGAGGTCAGGTATATATTGAATTGAAAGGATTTCAAATTTTGATGTTATGATTTTCATTTGTTTTTCCATTTTCAGATGGATGCACGAAAAAATGTTGCGTCATCACTGGTTTTGAATGAACTATGAGAGCACTAAAAGATCAGCAAGAGAATCCGGAGCATACCGATTTTATATTATATGCTGATGATGTATCTTTATATTATCAGACGAAAGTTGTTGCCACCGTTGCTTGAAAAATATTGAATCAGTTCTAAAGGATATATATATATATATATAGAGAAGGGAAGTCGTTGCTGACAAGTAAGAGATGAAACTTAGTAGTGGGGAAGCAGCAAGTGAAAGTGAAACTCATGCAAGTTCGTCCAAGCTTTCGGAAAGTTATATTTCCATCATCAGGGCCAGACTACAAAATGTTATAACAATTATAAGCAAAGCTAGTTGACTAAGTGGTGCAGTACTTTGGTTAGGACAACTGAACCTTATTCTTCCAATTCACTGGTGACATGGAGCTCAAGTGTGATGACCTTGGTCTTATGGTACCTAGAATCAAATTGTATCAACAAAAGATCGGACATTAACCATCTTAGTGGAATTTATACATATCTTTCATCAATTGATAACCCCAATACGGTGTTGAATAATAAAAACTCAACATAACCAACAATAAACAACTTTCTAATAATCTTGATGTGATGCACATATTGCCTGCAAGAATCTTACCAGTTTTACTAGTAACTCAAAAACTTTCTCCTTTCAATACTCTTGTGACTAACACACAATAGCACTAGGTACCATAAGACCAAGGTCATCACACTTAAGCTCCATGTCACCAGTGAATTGGAAGAATAAGGTTCAGTTGTCCTAACCAAAGATTTTTATTCTGACACACGTTGTGAAAAGAAAAGTTTCATCATGATTTTAAATCAACAACGTTTTTGATATTGACCTAATATTTTAATTTTTTGAATTTGTCATAATCCAGATATGTTATACAAACGTTTTTTTATTTATACATACCTTGTTAGTAACATCAATGTAACCAACCTCAATGAGTTGTAAGTACTGCACCACTTAGTCAACTAGCTTTGCTTATAATTGTTATAACATTTTGTAGTCTGGCCCTGATGATGGAAATATAACTTTCCGAAAGCTTGAACGAACTTGCATGAGTTTCACTTTTACTTGCTGCTTCCCCACTACTAAGTTTCATATATATATATATATATATATGAACTAGCGAATATTGGGGACTGCAGCAAAGTCAAAAGAGTACTCTTTAAAGTTGGTCCAAGCTTTCGAAAATCTTTATTTTTATCATCAGGGAGTCTGTAAAGTGATTATTCATGGGTATCATGTAGTTGAAGTGATGAAATCTTTGTGTACTTACAACTTTGTTGAGGATAGATGACATGATGTTCATGTATAATTTCTTTATGTGTCTTGGTAACATAACATGAATAAGCCCAAAAGTCATCGATAAAAATACATCACATTGAATAACACACGTTAAAACATTATAAAACTAAGTTAAAAGTCACATCTTCCACCACATGGTTGGAATTATTGGCAGATAAGGTTATTGCAAATGGTGCCGGGAAATGAGTTTTTTTGAAAATGAATATGACTGACATATGACAGTGTGTGTGAAGACAATTGTCATGTCAAAAATGCACCAAACAGTGTTACCAACAGACAATGCGTACCAACGTTGAAAACTGAAATTTGAGATGATTATGAGTTATCTAAAGACAGTAAAAAAGAATAAATCTCACTTAAATGATTATTATCTGTTTTTTCATTTATTCAATTATTGCATTGTGATATAAAATTCATTTCTAAGAAAGTTCTTTTCATCAGATGTTTTTCTCGTTCTCAATTTTTCACAAATTATTAATTAAATCAAGGAAATTTCTCAAAGAAAACCCAAATCTGATCTTAACACAATCAGACAAAGGGAATGTCGCAGTTATTATGGAAAAAGAACAATATTTCAACTTATCCAACGAAATCATTATGAATAGTAATTCATATATTGAACTCAGTAAAGATCCAACTGCTTCAATACAGAGAAAATCCAATGAGTTAGTGAAAACTTTGAACTCCACGAAACAGATTGATGACAGTACAAAAAAGAAGCTCACTAGCTATAATGGAATTTCAACAAAATTTTATGCTTTACCAAAAATCCATGAACCGACTTTATCAGTGAGACCAATAGTGGCATCAATTAGTGCTCCCACTGAGCCTTTAGCTGCATTTTTAACAAATATTTTAACTAAAGCTCACAAAAGATTCTTTTGAAGTATCAGAAAAATTCAACAACATGAGATTACCTCCTGGTTATGTTTTTGCTAGTTTGGATGTCGTCTCTCTTTTTAGCAATGTAAACTTAAAAACATGCTTAAGATCAGTACAAAAAAACTGGGATCGTATCAGTGATTTTTGCAATCTGAACTTGGAAAGTTGTCTAACAATTTTAAAATTACTTTTTGATAACACATTTTCTTCATTTGATAAAAAATTTTTCAAACAAGTTTTTGACACTCCCATGGGTGCATCAATTTCTCCAATTTTAGCAGCCTATGTCATGGATGATCTGTTAGATACTGTGATTCCTGTTTTATCAGTTACACCCTTATTTTTGAAAAAATATGTGGATGACATCATCTTAGCAATCCCAGAAGAAAGTATTGATGAGGTTCTCTTTACATTCAACAGCTATGACCCACACATTCAATTTACAATTGAAAAGGAAGATGCGAACTGTTCTGTACCTTTTCTCGACACAAAATTCATTCGCACTAACGAGAACAAGATCCTGATAGACTGGTACAGGAAACCTTGCAGCTCTGGCAGGTACATGAACTTCGAATCGTACCACAAAAGATCTATGAAAGTTAACTTGGTCAAGCAAATGAAAAACAGAGTGATGAGAATCTCAGACAATACTTCCCATAATAAATATTTGAAAATTCTTTCACAACTTTTCGTTGATAACTCATATCCGGTCAAATTAGTAAAATCAATATTATTCAATGCACCATCCATTGATCAACCTGAAAATTCAATTAACAACCCAGATTTACAACAAAATGCAACAATCCCTGAGACAATTCCAGCGCCAATCATTTTCACTTCACTACCCTATATAAGAGAGATAACACCACAACTGACCAGACTTTTTCCATCAACAGGTAACTTGAAAATAGCATACAGAACAGTAGTAACTATCAAATCCTTGCACACTAAAATCAAAGATAAAGTGCCCTTGTTATCTAACACAAATGTAATTTATAGTATTTCTTGCCATGATTGTAATAACCAATATATAGGCCAAACATCGAGGTCACTATCCAACAGAATAATCTCACATAGAAGTGATTGCAGACTGCACCCAGAAAGATGTGCACTTGCAGAACATGTGAATAAATATGATCACCATATGAATTTCGATGCTGTCAAAATCCTATCACGAGAAAAACATCTGATGAAAAAAACTTTCTTAGAAATGGCTTTTATATCACAATGCAATAATTGCATAAATAAAAAAAACAGATATTAATCTTAGTCTTTAGATAACTCATACATTTCAAATTTCAGTTTTCAACGTTGGTACGCATTGTCTGTTGGTACCACTGTTTTGTGCATTTTTGACATGACAATTGTCTTCACACACACTGTCATATGTCAGTCATATTCATTTTCAAAAAAACTCATTTCCCGGCACCAGTTGCAATAACCTTATCTGCCAATAATTCCAACCATGTGGTGGAAGATGTGACTTTTAACTTAGTTTTATAATGTTTTAACGTGTGTTATTCAATGTAATGTATTTTTATCGATGACTTTTGGGCTTATTCATGATATGTTACCAAGACACATAAAGAAATTATACATGAACATCATGTCAGCCATCCTCAACAAAGTTGTAAGTACACAAAGATTTCATCACTTTAACTACATGATACTCATGAATAATCACAGACTATATATATATATATATATATATATATATATATATATATATACATCCCGCTATTTTCAGGGCGTCCTTTTATAACCCATACTCTGAGCGTCCACCATGAATTTCTCATGCAATCCCTGCTATATAGTATGTATATCCTCTAACTCTGAGTGAAACATGGCGCTATAGGTCGATGAGCTTCATGCAGTGGGAAAAAAATTTTGGAATCTACACTTGACTGAGTTCAAAGCGTCCGTTGATAAAACCTCCACCAAGCGTCCAACATATACAGCGAAAGTTTCAAATTCCGACTACTTAGCGTCCGGCTAGGTATATTCCCCTTCCATTTTACAGATTTCTGAGCGTCCAGCAATGTTGTCAAATCAAAAGGTTCTTAGTCGATCATAGAAAGCTCATGCAGGAATAATTTTTGAATGTCCTTTCAGTATGTTGATTTGAGGGCGTCCTCGACGACATGGAAATATATCAACGTTGGGTTTGGACATTTATTCGTATTATTCACATTTCACGTACGAATGGTATCAGTTACAGTTATATATCAATAAATTGTTAACATCAGATCGTCTTTTCATCGTGTTCTGATCAGCTGGGGTTATGTTAACTCCTTGAACTTGGAAGTATCGATAGAAAAGTGGAAGGTCGCCGACCTTTCTACGGTGTTCCAATGATGTCAAAGAGTGAGTGAGTGTGGCGTCACCCACCAGGCGAATGGCTCTTCTCTGGATGGAATCTAAGAGCATCAGCGTATGTTTTGGTGCTGAACCCCATATGTGGGAACAGTATTCTAGAACAGGCCGTATCTGCGCTTTGTAGATCATGAGAAGCTGTTGAGGTGTAAAGTAGCTTTTCGCACGGAACAAGAATCCGAGTTTTTGAGAAGCAGCTTTTGCGATGGATCTCACATGATTATCCCATGAAAGAGTGTTGCTGATGGAAATACCGAGCATAGATATGGTGAGCTTGGTGGGGATGGTGGAGCCAGACATTATAATATCGGGCATACTGAGTTCCGCCTTTCTAGAGAAAATGCAGGCTTGAGTTTTGGTGGCGTTGAATTCAACAAGGTTGTTTGTTTCCCAGGCTGTGATTTCAGCTAGATCTTCATTGACAGCATTGACCAGCCTGCGCCGTGAGTTCTCAGTTTCCTGGGAAGGAATGGGAATTCTGGAAGAGAACGCAGTATGGATGGTACTATCATCTGCAAAGCTGTGGATGGGGCAATTTGTTACTCCCAACAGATCATTGATATGAAGCAGGAATAATGTTGGTGCTTGTGGAACGCCAGAATTGATGCCAATGGTATCAGACGATACACCGTCCACCACCACGTGAAGCGATCTGCCTGAAAGAAAACTCGATAAGAGATGGCATAGCTGAGGTGGTAAGCCGTATGATGGTAGTTTGTGGAGGAGTCCTTCGTGCCAAACACGGTCGAATGCTTCCGATATGTCCAACGCGACAGCTAGAGATCCCCGTGTTTTTCTATTGAAGATTGCCATAAATGGGTGACGTAGGCAAGTAGATCTCCAGTAGATCTTCGGTGGCGAAAGACGTATTGTCTATCATTGATGATTACTGAGCTCTCCAGATATTTGATAAGCTCAATATTGATGGCTTCCTCCAGCGATGTTGTTTCTAATGTGCCGTTGGATTTGGACAGTGGTGGAAATGAACTATTAGTGAAATCTCTTCCGACCGCTTTAGCAAGGGACCAAAACGAACGGGAGCCATTGGGGCAATCTATGAGTTTCGATCATATCTTGGCATTGTATGTTCCTTTCGAAGCATCTTTTGTTTGGATGCAGTTATTCCTGGTATCAACGTATTCTGCTCTAGTCGCGAGGTTAGGGTTTTTGCGCCAGCGATGGTAGGCTGTTTGTTTCAAGGCAGCAGATCTAGAACAGTTTTTGTCGAACCAGGGTTTCGATGGTGATGATCTTTCCGGAAGATGAGGTATGTATATGTCCATTCCGAGCATGATGATCTCGGATATTTCCGCAGCACACTGTGAAGGCTCCTCAGAGTCAAAGCATACTCTATGCCAAGAAAACTCGGAAAAAAACATGCGGAGATCGTCCCAATCTCCTGAATTGTAATGCCATATGAGACGTGGGGGTGCCGGAGCAGTTGATGGAATGAAAAATGGGCAGGTTGTGGAGATGAGTGTGTGGTCAGAATTGCCAAGTGGACCTCGTACATCTATGGTGTAGAGTGCTGAATTATTATTGAGGAATAAGTCAAGTATGTTAGCTGAATGGTTATTGGCATCGGGAATTCGTGTGGGTTCTTTAATAAGCTGCTCTAAGCCGTGAGTGATGGCGAAAGCTTCGGCTTGTCTCCCAGCTTCATCCGTTCTATTAGAGTGTACGAGCCAAGCAGTGTTGTGTACATTGAAATCGCCCATGATGATAATTTCTGCTGCTGGATGGTTTCGTTGCATTTGGTCAAGCTTCAGAGACAAATATTCGAAGAGCTCTTCATAGGATGGATCATTTGGTGATAAGTAGAGACAACAAAGGTATTTGGTCTGTTTCTGGCTATCGAGTTTGAACCATACATGACATCAATCTTATTTGGTTCTGAAGTTTTTTCTCGTTGACATGAGAGATTTATTTTGGAGTAGAGGCAGATACCTCCCTTGAATCTGAAACGTGTGTGGAGTTCGTACCCAGGACAGAGCAGATAGGTCGTATTGGTGGATGAATTGACCTGTGTCTCAGTAAGAGCCAATATGTCTGGCTTTTCAATTTGAAGGTGTCGATGGACATCGTTGATGTTCTTACTCAGACCTCGGATGTTACATAGGTCTATCTTGAGGACTTTTTCAGCCGATGGTGAACCCCCTCTAGCACCTCTCACCCGGAAATCCGAATGGAGAGGTATTTTACTTCCAGATAATTTTACTTGAGGAGAACTCATCATCGCGTATTCTGTATAAAGAAGAGAGGTTGGCGTGGAAGGAAAAGGAAATTGGGTTGGGTTGGGCTGGCCGGAACATCAACCAGCTACTGAAACACGGGCAAGTATACCCATTTCACAGTGCCTATGATTGATGTGGTGGTATCGCATCGGGCGATGGCGTTAACCATCTTTCACCTATTGGCGTCCTTTTAATCGCCTTCTACGACAGGCAGGACTTACGGTGGGGTTATTCTAATCCGACCACCACACGAATGCTTCACCATTGGACCTGTGGACCAGATAACTGGAAAACTGCTTTGAATAGCATCGAAGCACCTCTCTAATGACTCAAAAAAAAATGGATGACATTTGACAGTTCTGTGGTAGCTACTCTCCAATTTTCATTCTCAGAAGGCATACCCTGTATTTAATTCCATAATCGGTTAGGGATAATCATCATGAATTGCGACCGCGCAATATCGAAACTTCTTTCTCTGTCATATTCATTTAGCTTTCGGATTCGAATGCGAATATTTTCGTGATCGTTTGAAATAACTCTATCGAACCCAGTATCGTTGAATCCATTATGATAATCCCTATCCGATAATAAAATGAAATACAAGGTGTGCCATTTGGAAATGATAAGTGGAGAGTAGCTACCACAGGGCTGTCGAATGTGATCCATTTTCTATAAGTCATCAGAAAGGTGCTTGGATGTGATTCAAAGCAGCTATTTCAATGCCTGATTATCTTGTCAAATGAGCGAGATATTGTCTGTATACGATATCTTGGGACACCCGGAATAGTTGTTCTCAACAGATGAAACGGACCATTCAAAATTCGACAGCTTTTCTTCTGGAGGATCGGAAAAAATATGTTCCACATGGCAGCAAAGAAGATTCAATGTCATGGCTGGATTTCTATCCTCGGCTTGTACTTTTCTGCCTCGTAAAACAAATAACTATTTCACGTCGCTCAGAGGTTGATCAGATGTGAAGAAGGCACCTTTGCTAAGTATACAGTGTATAAAGAATTCTTTTTCACAATAATGTACTCTGAGAGAGATTCAGACAGTGACTCATTTCATACCAAATCTTCATACACTTATTTTCTTGTGTTCCTAGCGAGAATCCCACAGTCGAGTTTCACGACTGTGAGATGGATTATCTTTGATGGTTTCTTGTTGATCTGGGACTTTCGAAATTGAGACAATTTCAGAGATTCAGTTTCAATGTCATTAAGAACGATATCTTCAATTCTGAACTCGTTCCTTGTCAACGATTTACGACAATATTTCGAATCCATGGACCGATTGATGCCTACAGTATGAGTAATAATCGATAAACGTGGTCATATATATTATGCACTCTAATGATCTCATATAATCGTGGCTATGTTTGAATTTGACAAAACACAACATTTGAAGCTGACAATCGCTTGAAGTGAACCGTGCGACCCTGGAGGCAAAACATTGAAACACAACCTCAATTTTTCGAAAAACATTGAAACACAACCTCACTTTTTCTATTTCTTCACAGAGGTATCAGAGGATTGTACTAGTTTTTCATAATATTATGGCAACCGAAGCGTGTTTTTTTGCGCTATTCATTAATTCAAACATGCTATCTACAGCGATATACGCAGGAATATGATTTTGCAGGTGAATAGTAATCCCACATAGTTTTCATTATACATTCTCTTCATCTCTTATTGAAATTCCTTCTGCCACTTCTGCAATACAAGCTAATACTGCTAATAGATTGGAAATGTCTACAACACACACGATCATATTTCGTCAGCATGTCAGACCAGTCCTCTCATTTGATTGATTGATTGATCCAATCTTCTTTCATTCTTCTAGAAATTCCACGAGTATTTCTATCTGCTCCTATTGCAGAAGGTATTCCGATGGGGAATCAGAGAAATTACTATAGTAGGTATACTTTCTTTCAAATCCCAATGTATCAACGAGATTCCTTCGTCTCTCGCGGCAGTCAGGGTGTGAAGTATACCGCTGTTGGATTTTGAAATATCCATGTGTGACACTGATTACATTTTCACTACTATAGTACAGCATATTATAATAAACATGGGATTAAAGCTATTATTTGCTGTTCTCCATATCAGTTATACCAAATAAGGATAGTATTGTCTTTCTCTATCTACTTTCCTATATTTCTTCCAAGTGACAAATCAAATTTTTATAATAATGTTCACCCACCAGTTCTCATGTGAATCGGATTGAGTCAAAATTGATCGAAAATTTTGACATCACGTCTTGATAGTATCAACACGAAATGGATATCATGAAACATAACACGGAATGGATATCATGAAACAGCGTTGCCATTCATCTCCGTCGTCGAGGACGCCCACCAATCGACAGGATGGAAGTACTATAATATACCTAATCGGGGACGCCCACCAATCGGCGGGATGAAAGTACTATATACATCTGATCAAGGACGCTCACCAATCGACCTGATGAAAGTACTATATACACCTGATGAATATACATGAGTTGCATGGGTCGCCTCTATCGGCAGATGCGTTGTACTATCAATATATCTCTAATATTCAAATCTGCAGGTTGTACCATCATCTGAGCGTCCAGACAATTTTTTTCCAGCGCGATCTCCGGAACTTCTTGAGTGATCTACTGTAGGCAAACTTCCGAGCGTCCGTATACGGACGCTCTGTAGGAACTGGACGCTTGGAAGATAGGGATCGGTCAATGTATGGACGCTCGGAAGATGGTAGGATAAATATATATATATATATATATATATATATATATATATATATATAGACTAGTAAATAGTGAGGTTTTGCAGCAAATAAAAGAGAACTCTCTAAAGATTATCTAAGCTTTTGATTCAATTGATTCCATCATCAGGGAATACTACGATAATTATTGTCAGTAATAAATATTAAAGTCAAAAAATATTTGTTCCTACATCTACGTGATGATGATCCCAGGTAACACAAACCTCTCCGCGAGAGCTCAGAGAGATCATTTCATTTCCACAACAAGTTCCCAAAGTTATCACGAAATCAATCTGAATCAGAAATTCTCACTGCGAGTTCCTCAAGATATCTGGAACATAACCTGAACAAGAAATTCTTGTTGCGAGTTTCTGAAGCTATCAGGTTAATATGTAACGTAAACGAGATATTCTCACTGCGAGTTCGTTCAGTTGACCCGAACGTAATCTGAATCACAAATTTTTATTGTGAGTTCTTCAAGTCATCCCGAGGGTATCACGAACAAGAAATTCTTGGTGCGAGTTCCTAAAGATATCCCAAACGTTAAAAATAAGCGAAAGCAAAATATCAACACACGACATGTTTCTGAAATTTCAAAAAAGACTCTCACCATCATAATAGATAGTGGGTGATCAGAATTCTGAATCTTGAACCACCCTGTATCTATTCATGATTCGATGTCAGTAGATAGTATATCAAAATTTTAGATAGGGACATGTGAGCCGTTCTGACCGATAATAATAGTTTCGACACAAAAAAATTCTTAAATTGATTTTTTTTTGTTTTTGAATACCCTATATCTCTGTAATCATTCTCGCTAGACCCCAAGTGTGATGCATTGATGGAATCGGCTCTCCAGGGAGAACGTAAAAACGCGATAATATACAGGATGTTCCATTAAAAAAAAAAAATCATCTGCCGATATCTTGGAATTCGAACATCCTATATACATGAACAAAATCCCAGGTGATAATTCTCATGGAACCATATACCTGTTTTATTTGATTTTCTCCTATATATCGGACGGTTTGGCTAATATCGAAGGAAAACACACTATTGACTCACCTGGTATATGATCCTTTTCCATAATCAGATGTGAGAAGTTCGAGAGGGAAGAATATATTTTGGCATATACAAACTGAGATATCGCGTTAAAACTGAACCTATCGGCCTGATGAACCTCAACGCTCTGTAACTTCCTCTCAACCATATATACTCATGAGGTTAGGTAAAAACACAGTTTAAAGAATTAATATTCTCTGAACTGTGGTACAAACTAGTATGACTTCAATATTTCTGAAAGACCTATATACCTCACTTTCCCGAAAAAAAAATTATCAACCTGTTCAACATAGTCAGTGTACAAGATGGTAATGATGTTACAATCAAGTACAGGGTGAAGAACCGTGATTCAAACAGTTTGAGGAGAATGATTTCATGAATAGTGCAGAAACATTGCAGTCATGACTTTTCATTTCAGAATTGTTTCTGAAGATGAATAATCTGTTTTGATACCTGACCTTGCATAGTTGATCAATCACCATCATATACCTATTTACTATGATCTATGCTTCCATTTCATAAGCGAAAGAGCCCGTGAGCTTCAACTTACGGAGTTCCCTGGCTGGAACAAAATGGTGAATTCTTTTTCGCTGGATTCAAAACAGCTGGCGCTAGTTACACTATGCCGACAGTCGACTGCTGGCAGCCCATGATTACTACAAATATCCTTGGTACCTTCAATATAAACAAGGATATCTCGAGGAACTCGCAAAATGATACTCATGAGAATGTCTTGAACAGTTCGTGATGCAAACTCTCAGAGACCTCGACAGGAGCATTTTTCGTGAATTCCTTGATTCACTCGTAGTTGCGAGTAAATTGACGCAAATCTCCCGAATTTCTCACCGCAAGCCTCCCAGCCGGCACAAAGAGGTCCTAAAGATATCTTGAAGAAATCCTTTTAGGAAATTGTGATGCCTTTTGTAACTTCTTAGAGAGATCGCCGAGAGTGCTATATCTAGGCCAAATGTCCGCCACCTAGGCTGAGCTCAGCGAGGTCTTGAAGATATCGCACGCAGAAATTCTCATACAATGCCCTCAGGCGCGCACTTTGAGATATACGCTTCCATCGCCACTGGCGATAACTGAAAGTGCTCGCAATCATGAGCTGTTTGAGAAATTTGCATACATTGCTTTGTGACGAGGACATTGGGAGATTCGCATCAATTGCTTCTGTCGAGGTCTTTAAGTGCTCGCGACTACGAGCTGTTTGAGATTTCCGCACGCATCGCCTTGTGAAGAGAACTTTGGGAAATTCGCATCAATTACTAATAGCGAACTCTTCAAGTGCTCGCAACTATGAATTGTTCAAGAATCCGTGCACATCACCTTATAACGAGGCCTTTAAGAGCGATATTTGCATCAATCGCTACATGATCGCCACTAATATGGTAAGGTGTTCAATTTTTGAGAAGTCATTGGTTATCAGCAGTCTCCTGTCGGCGAAGTCTAACTAGCGCCAGCTATATTGTTTGGGGTGGAGTTAAATTTACTGGATATTTGTTTCAGCGAAAAAGATTGAGTTACCAAACTTAGAGTTAGATCAACGTAATGAGCTTTAATTATATATTATTCTATAGCAAGACATTGATCAAGTAAACTTTATCACTTGAAAAAATCTCCGAGGAGTTGGCCGGGTATCCTTTACAAAAAAAGGTCGTCCGATATCTACCCACGAATTTGAGGTAGATATTTGATTCTCGATCCCACCTGAATTAGAACATTTTTGTCTTTTTCGTCAGAGCAGATAATTAATTATCATCAATTCACTGCGAAATTTGAAATAATCAAGAAGAAAATCTAGTATCTAGTATACAATTATTATTATCATAGATTGATAACTCCCATTTCATGTTAATACTGGGTATCCCAAGTTATCGTAAAGGTACCAGCAAAAACTTGCTTACTCGACAAGATGAACAAAAAATAGTAAAAATGCTTCAAATGACATCAGAGAACTTTCTTTATGACTCAAAAAAAAAAGTGTATAAGATTGGACAGCCACCTGGTAGCAACTCCTCAATTTTCATTCAATGGGACTTCCTTTATATTGTCATTGAAAATTGCCAATCATCCTATTTCGGGAATGAACGATAGCACATCGGTACTTTGTATTTTGTTCATTAATAACAACATTAACAATACAATTTTTTGACCTCATTTACGTTACATCGATTGAAAATTGCCTCCTCCCATGTTCGTAAAAATGTCCCACAATGAAATCAGATTAATTATTACACAAGGTAGGTACCGTCTGCAATGATTGATGTTCTGCAGTTCAGAATGGAATATCTGTCATCAATATTTTGGAACAAAAATGCAATCCATACTTCTTATTTGTGAACTTGAACACATGGGTGAAAGCAATTTGTCATTTGAGTAACGTAAAAAAGTCACAAAATGTTCATGTTTTTGTTGTTATCAAGAACAAAACACCAAGTATGTGCTATATCGTTGTATTCCAAATAGATTGACACGCAAATTTCAGAGACAATATGCTACTAGATCAGTATCTATCATCCGGGGGCTGCCAAATATATCACATTCTTCATAAGCCATTAGGAAGGTTATTTAATGCCATTTAATGCAGTTTTTTAATGCTTTTGATATCTTGACTAATAGGCGAGATATTGCCTGTAAACGATAACTTGGGACACCCAGTATTTGAATTATAAAGGCTATTGAAAAAAACAACTCAATATTTTTGTAGGAATATTCATTAATTATTCAGGTTATGTTTGTGATTACTTTAGGAGCTCGCAATGGAAAATTCTCGATCTTGTTACGTCCAGGATATCCTTGGGTGCTCGCAGAAAGAAATGCCTATTCATTTCCTGTTATAGATAACCTCAAGGATTCGCAATAATGAGGAATATATCAAATCTGAGGCGAGATCTCCGCGATTCCTTTCGGACGACTCCAGAGAGTATTTCCCATGGTGACAGCCTATAGTGATCTTTGATACCTCGCAGAAGGATTTCGCATTTTGATCCTGAAGATAACTACTTAGAGATATCGCGGAGAGTACTGTGTTACCTGGGCTATGTGTGGAAATATCTCAAATCCTCCTTCTAGTTGCGCACACTAACAGACCTCGTCAGTAGTGATTGATGCGACAAGGCTATGTGTGCGAATATCTCGAATGAATCGGTTCTGCGAATACTTGGAGTTTGCACCAGTGGCAATTGTTGCGAATCTCTCAAAGTTCTCGGAATGAGATAGATTTATGATAGATTCATTTGACAACTTCACAATTAACATGTTTGCTGCAAGTCAAGTTTTTGAAATGAATCAATACAAACATTCAAAAATATGATTGAAATCCGCTGAAAATTAAAAACGTTTAACATCGATGGTATTCAGACCAACATACACAACAAAAAAATAGAATTGTATAAGCCTAACAAATACAACATGAGTATAAATGAATCAAAAACATATGGATCTATGGAAATTTACAGCACTCTGGCAAGATAAAAAAATGTCCTCATGGATCATGAGAAATCTGTGTTCAGATATTCCTCACCACTAAAAAAACACTTAGACAGCATAAAATACTTCATTTTCAACTTGAACGATTCATATTTCAGTACTCTGATTTGATCTGGTATATGATTGAATAGCTTCAAATTCAGTGAGTTTTTCTGTGACTTTGTCAATCTGTATCTTAGCTGAATGAGATGCTGCATTTCTCGTGTAATAATTGTGGACATCCAGATGCCTAGAGAACAGCGATCTATTTTTGTGTATTTCTAGAACAGTATTCAATATAAAAAGAGATGGTAAGGGTAATATACCTATTTTTAAGGAAAGTGGTTTATAGTGGTCTCTGAACTCTGCGTTCATCATTATTCTGATCACCTTTTTCTGTTGCTTGAAAATTTCAATAGCATGAGAGGAGTTACCCCATAGGATTATACCATAGTTTATGTTTGAGTTGAACATGGCAAAGTATGCACTTTTCAGGGCATCGATGTTCAAAATTCTTTTGAGTTGTCTGAAAGCAAAGATGCACCTAGAAAGTTTACTATTTAACTCTTCAATATGGTCTGACCAGGATAGGTTTCCATCCAGAATTATACCAAGCAATCTTCCATTCTGATAAGTAATCGGCGGTGGTGTTATTTCTAGAGAAAGTTTTTTTTTTGTCTTCTCTTCATTTAATTTCAATTGATTAGCTGTAAACCATCGCGAAGCCTGTTTGAGTGCTTCGTCTTTATTGTTCAAGAGATTATCGATATCTCTACTAGTTGACACTAAGGAAGTATTGTCTGCGAAAAGAACACATTCACCAGGTGACATATATTCACCAAAATCATTCACATATATCAAAAACAATATTGGCCCCAATACAGATCCTTGGGGGACACCATGTTTGACTTTTCTGATGCTAGAAAATGTATGGTTTACATACACCAATTGGGTTCTGTCCATTAAGTAAGATTAAAATAATTCCAGAGGTAACCCCCCCACTCCATAGTATTCAAGCTTTTCATAAAGGATAGCATGAGATACACAATCGAATGCCTTAGAAAGGTCACACAGTGTAAGAGTCACGTGCTCTCCGTTCACAAGGCTCTCCACTATGTACTCTACAATCTTCGATATGGCATCAATTGTTGATTCCCCAGGTCTGAAACCATACTGTTTCTGACTGAAAAGATTATTTGATGCAAAATAATCGACTAATCTGTTCTTGAGAATTATTTCTAAAATGTTACCCAGGACTGGGATAATTGAGAAAGGACGGTAATTGTCAACAATCGATGTATTTCCCTTTTTCCATAGCGGCAGAACTTTCGCGTATTTGAAGCAGCCTGGGAAACATCCTGACGTTATACATGAGTTCAAAAGGAGGGTGAGTGGGTCAATTATTGTGTAAATAATCCCTTTCATCATTTCACTAGATGAATCATGGCAATCCAAACATTTCGAATTCTTTAGTGACTTTACTGCTTCTATTATTTCCGAAGGATGTATAGGTGCTAGAAAAAAAGAATTACTTGACGGTGGACTGGAATCAAGTAAGTCAGAGGAAGTTTCTGCCACAAGAGGTAGTGAAGGTATTACATTTTCAGCAATATCAGCAAGAAAATTGCTGAAACATTCAATCGG
The DNA here is from genome assembly GCA_918026855.4 of Phaedon cochleariae. Lineage (NCBI taxonomy): Eukaryota > Metazoa > Arthropoda > Insecta > Coleoptera > Chrysomelidae > Phaedon > Phaedon cochleariae. The sequence continues at coordinate 25,840,501 of OU896710.1, forward strand.
TACATCAGGTACTGCTTGTTTTCTTGGTTTCCTATTTAGTTCATGATTTATAATTTGCCAACCACTTCTTGACTTGTTATCTGACTCCTTGATATAATCATTATATGCTGTTCTTTTGGCGACTTTTAGCTGATTTCTATAGTGGTTACGATACGTTCTGTAGGAATCATAATCTTTCGTACTTCTTGTACTGTCACAAATTATTTTTATGCAGGACAGGTTATCTCTAATTTCTCGTAAAGAAGCATTGAACCACCTGACTGGGGCTTTTATACTATGATCACTCACATTTCTTTTCGAAAAACATTTTTCTGCGCTGTGTATCAAGGTATTGAGAAATTTATTAGCATACTCGTTAACATCACAGTTACATATAGACATCGTTTCCCAGGAAACATCTGCCAGTAAGGAATTCAGCTTTTCAATATTTTTTTCATTCACCTGTTTTCTCCACACTATTTGAGACGAAATACAGTTTTTATTTAAAATGATGAATTGTCCATAGTGATCAGATAGGCATGGCTCAAATACTTCCGTTTCAAAAAAATCATCATCGAAGTTCGTCATAATGTTGTCAATACATGTAGCAGATACTGCTGATACTCTTGTATCTTCATGGATTGTTATGTCCAAATTAAATGAATTTATCATACATATAAGTTCTTCGCGTTCCATAGAAAATGATTCGAAATTAACATCAAAATCTCCACAGATAATTATATTATGGCATAAATTTGTACATTTGATCAGAAGATTTTCGAAATTGTGCATGAATAAATCGAAGTTACCTTGACCAGACCTATAGCAAGCAATTAGAATGGTCTTGATTGATAAAATTTCAATACAACAGAATTCAGAGTCAATGATACTATTCGAATCACTGCATTCGATTTCTTTAAATTCCAGAGCGGATTCCAAAAAAATACATACTCCACCATGGTACTACAAGTAATCCACTCTGCTGACAGATGGCACTACCTGACATACTTGAGTGGAATTTTTCCACCACCTATTCAACTGCTAGATCTCATAACTAAGAGATCTAGGATGAACAGAGTTGCCCCAATTGTCAGCAGGAGCGAGACAGTACTGTTTCGACCCACCAGATCTCATCAGCCGCTCTCGGTCTTAGCCACTAGATGGCTACAACATGACTATAACTTCATGTTATACCCTGCGTCTACGAAATGGGTGATATACCCGAAGCGTAGAGTTGCCCCAGTTGTCAGCAGACCGAGAGCGGCTGATGAGACCTGGTGGGTCGAAACAGTACTGTCTCGCTCCTGCTGACAATTGGGGCAACTCTGTTTATCCTAGATCTCTTAGTTATGAGATCTAGCAGTTGAATACTCCACCATGTTTCCCAGTCTCCCTGCAAAAATGAGGAGCTAGAGAGTAACCTTGAATATTGATTGACTCGAAAGCATGTACATTCAGCCAGTGTTCAGATGAACAGAGGATATCGTATTCATTGTTTTCTAGAAATGAATTTATCTGGTCTACCTCATTCGAAAGACATTGTATATTTATGTGAAAAATAGGGATTACCGACAATTGGACATGGTCAATAGGACGCACGAAAATTGGACGCGGATAATTGGACGCGGCGACAATTGGACGCGGCGACAATTGGACGCGGCGACAATTGGACGCGGCGACAATTGGACGCGACCAAAATTGGACGCGGCGACAATTGAGCGCATGCGAAAATAAAAATAATTTTATAATTCCAATGCAATTTATTGCATGGAATATGCAGGACTCATATCTATAATATAACAAATACCTTACCTAACCTACCTAACCTAACCTACCCTTACCTTCATATTTATTAATAAAAACGAGTACACAATAGATTCACGACAGGTATGTATACGCCCAACCCTCATATTTGATTAAATAATCAGCGTTTTTGGTAGTAGGTAAAATATTGTACTATATTCGTATCGTAAATTAATATTACGATATGAGATAGGATAACAATTGTCAAACGAGGCCATAGGTATTTGTTATAATTATGGATATAAGCCCATCAGTATTTCATATTTTATACAATGAATTTCATTGGAATTATGAAATTATTTTTATTTACGCATGCGTCCAATTGTCGCCGCGTCGAATTGTCGCCGCGTCTAATTGACGCCGCGTCTTATTGTCGCCGCGTCCAATTGTCGCCGCGTCCAATTGTCGCCGCGTCCAATTGACTGCGACCAATAGTCGTGCGTCCAATTTTCCACGTCCAATTGACGCGACACCGAAAAATAGCTATACTGTTATCAAACTTGCCAGTGACTGTTTGGGCATCTATAAGGTATGATCGAGGGTATGTTATGGGTTCTGTTGAGGGTTTTTCCTTCGATGAAAAAAACGATTTACATTAGCACCTTTCGGGCCAAATGTCCGGGTTCATCGCTTTAGTTAGATTTGTGTGATCAAGAGTAACTTTGAATGAAGAATAATATTCGAGATACATTGAATTGATTTTATCCACTACAACTTCCGGAGAGGAATCAATTAGTAGCAATCTGAGCTCCTCTTTAGTCATTTGAGGATTGATTTTATGAACATGCAAAAAAGCCAGCTTAGGCAAAATTTTCAGACTGATATTATTTTTGGTTTCTAATGCACCTACTATAGGATTAAATCATAGAAATCATCCATTTTTATCAAAGTGGTCCAATTGATTTTAAAGAAAAAGCAATGAAAATCCCAAAGTCTGTCGACCACAAAATCATTTAATAAGCGACGTGTGTTACTAGTTTCGGCCACAGGCCATCATCAGACACAAAATTGATGTAATATATGAGTACCTAAAATATAATGATTGACAATGTTATGGGGTAAAAAGAGTCATACAATCATATACTAACCTCATAACATATTGAGAAAAATTTTAATTGAAATGCTAAGTCAAAAAATTCAGTTAACAGTCCAGCATATTCAAGTGGTTTTTAAATTAGGAGAATGTCCAGTAAAACCAAATTGAAATTGGGTTATTGGCGAAGTACATCAGAAAATTATTATTCAAAAATTCTCTCACGTGAGATTCATCAAGAAATGCGAAAAGCAAATGGAAGCTAAGATAGAATTCAAGGGACCAGAAACATCATAAATCACGAGGAAATAAATAGTCAAAGAATAAGTGACTCATGTCAAAGTCAACCGGAACTGACATGAAACTAATAACTGAGGTGGTGACACAGAATATGACACCGACAAGTGACGTCAATATGAAAAATTAATTAACAATAACCGAAACAAAATCTAAATTTGAAACAATGAGAACAATGTTTCAAATTTTGATTTTGTTTCGTTTATTGTTAATTAATTTATCATATTGACGTCACTTGTCGGTGTCATATTCTGTGTCACCACCTCAGTTATTAGTTTCATGTCAGTTCCGGTTGACTTTGACATGTGTCACTTATTCTTTGACTATTTATTTCCTTGTGATTTATGATGTTTCTGGTCCCTTGAATTCTATCTAAGCTTCCATTTGCTTTTCGCATTTCTTGATGAATCTCACGTGAGAGAATTTTTGAATAATAATTTTCTGATGTACTTCGCCAATCACCCAATTTCAATTTGGTTTTACTGGACATTCTCCAGATTTGAAAACCACTTGAATATTCTGGACTGTTAACTGTATTTTTTGACTAAGCTTTTCAATTGTAATTTTTCTCAATATGTTATAAGGTTAGTATATGATTGTATGACTCTTTTTACCCCATAACATTGTCTATCATTATATTTTAGGTACTCATTCATATATTACATCAATTTTGTGTCTGATGATGGCCTGTGGCCGAAACTAGTAACACACGTCGCATATTAAATGATTTTGTGGTCGACAAACTTTGGGATTTTCATTGCTTTTTCTTTACTATAGGTTTGTTTATTGGCTTCCTTTCTTTTATGATCCACTTGGATGAATGGTTGGTTATCTTCAAGATTTGAGTTTATATCTTCCGGAACTTGTTGATTTGAGTGGAGTTGGGAGGCACTTGACCTGTTCATCTTACTGGATAAAGATAGTGTCTCTGTCGCACACTTAACGTCGTATGATACTCGCGCTGTTGTTATTGGTTTCAACATAGATTCTTCCAAACCATCTGTAGTAACGGGAGTAGTAGCAGCAACCTTCTTTGCAGAAGCCTGAGCTGGTTTAAGAGACCGTTCAGTAGTTTTCTGTTTATTCACAAAACTGTTGGCAGGAGTATTATCAGCAATCTTCATTATAGAAGCCTGCACTGGTTGCTTATCGGCAATTTTCTGTTTGCTGATTGTACTGGTAACGTTTCTCTGAATTGATTTGATGTTCGTACCTTCATCGCTAGATGTCGGCCTTTTGTCGACCTTATTATTATTCAATAATCTATTCAACAAATCGATTTGGGCCTTTAAGGACTCGAAATTGTCTTGTTGTTGACTAATTATCATGTCCTTTTGCTCCAAAATGATGTTTAAGTATGATATTTCCTCCTTACCAGCACTTTCGTCCATGATTTCATCTATAGCGCTGCTGAAGGTCGTGTCAAGATCAACATCAATTGATTCGAAACAAATGATTGTTTTTTCACTTTCACTAACCACTGTCACATTTTTCATTGAATTAACACAACTATTATGGGACATTGTACCACACTGTATACAAGTTAGGCCACTTTTGGCAATTTTCAAACACTTTTCACAAGCTTTTGTCGAGACATGAGTTCGGTGATCTTCACCCTGACCCTCCATGATGAATAATGAATGAGGTTCTGTATGCGAATTTCCCAAATAACTCGCCTGAAGGTATTGTATGTGAATTTCTTCGTGGGATATCGCTCAAACCTCGTTGAGAATATCCCGGCAGCGGACATTTGGAGCAAAAAGCATGTTAAAAAATTGAGTTTCCAGCTAGCTATTCATGGTCACCATGTGACCGGATATAAAAAAATGAATGAATGACATTGAAATTAGATCAAAAATGTTGATTGACAGTGTCGACATGACGAGTACTATTCAGTGGTACCAACTATTGTACCAACTGTTAAAGTTGTGGTAATTTTGAATTTGATATATTGAAATGTTATAGTTCTGAATTATCATTGGAATCAACCCTAAGGAAGTTGTTGTCAAATGTCAATAAATAGTAATAAATTTCACTTAGATAATGAATGTCAGTTGTTTTATTCGTGTTATAAACATCTAGAAAGATAAACGCCATTTCTAAAAAAGGACTCTAAGTCAAGTTATTTTCAGTTGTTAAGATTAATACATTGTCATAATCCATATGATGGTTAAATTGGTTAACATGACCAGCTAGAGCACATCTTTCTGGATGTAATCTTCTATCACTTTCGTGTCGAGTAATTCTTGCCTTGAGGGCTCTTGATATCTGACCTACATATGTTCCATCACAATTTTTGCAAGGAATACTATATACTACATTCATTCGAGATGTCAATGAAATTTGATCTTTCACTTTTGTGTATATGGATTTGATAGTGAGAACTGTTTTGTTGGCTATTTTGATGTTTGGTATGTTCACAAAAATTCTAGCAAGTTTGGGTGTGATATCTTCCATGTAAGGCATTGATGTGTATAGTATTTGTTGCAGGGGGGTCACAAGCAATTGAATGTCAGTGAGATTGTGTTGAATTATAGGGGTATCAGCTTCAAGCGTGGCAGAGCTATTATTGAATAAGATATTTTTCATTAAACTAGGTGGATATTGTCGCAACTCAGATGGTTTTGGTAGATTATTTGGCAAACGGCGTGTCCACCACATGTCGCAACTCAGATGTTGCCCTCCTATGGATCGCAACTTGGCTACTCGCTTGGCTTGATGAGAGGATTTTGATCATTTTACCACCCAACCATATTCATCCCCAAATGAAGAGACAAGATAGTTTTCGTATACAATTAACATTTATTTATTTAATGGGAAAGTCGTGAATAAATGCTTTCCACATGGCAAAGTAGCTGAGACAAACGATAGTAAATTACCAAACGGAACACAACACAGAAAAAACAAATCAGATAGAACAGGGAAAACAGTACTTACATTATGACATCTAACATGGGGTTGGCCAGCAGGATCAAAGTCGGGAAGACGGTACACATTTTGGCAGCAACTCGTGAATAAGTAACTCAATTACGGAATAAAGTAAAGTGTTATCGAAATGCATGATCGTAATGAATTCAGTAATCAGAAATGGGTGATCAATAATAATCAAAAATCAGTAATGAATAGTAATGAATGGCTTATCGATTCGGAATCTATTTATATTTGGAATCGATGCTAACATTGCAATTTTCCGCAATGGCAATGCTCGATGCCGGGCGTATAGCTTGGCCCGCATCGCAAGCTAAGCGGTTTCCTGCAAATTTTACCGGAACCAGAGTCTATGAACTCCGCTTTGACCTGATCGAAACACTGTACAAGATGTTTTGATTTGGAAAAGTTAATTTATGAATGAAGATCTAGAAATGAACGAAAGTTATTTCATAGACATTTGTACTTCTTGACACATCTCCCCTGTTTGACGAAGCTGGCCCCACAGCTTCAAGTGTCTATAACTACCTATATACATGACACAAAACAATAATTAAATAGAATAATGAGTCAATCAAATGAATAACCTAAGTGATTGAATGACATAAAAAATATAAAATTGTGTAAAAATCATACCTACATCAATGATAAATAAAAACATTTTATGAAAAAAAAATCGTTAGTTAAAAGAGATGTACAAATGAAAAGAACTTGTGATAACTGTCCATTAAATAAGTCTATTTTCTCCGCGTATGTGAGAGTTTCGAAGAGGACCACACTGAAAATCACTTGGTCCGGCACTACACTTTAATTGTTTGTTGGCACTGAACTCTGTCCTTCCAGTCACCTGAGGTTGCGGTTCCATTTTCCATATGTTAGTGTCGTAGGTCAGTGATGTTTTGTTTTACTCGTAACTTGATACATCCATAACATTGAGATCATAATATGGTAGGATTGATGCACGTGAGATCTGTGAGAAGGTCTGACGACGTCCAATCTCGCCTGGGAGGAAACATTAGCTCTCTGATGAGACGTTTTCTATGGCAGTGTACGGTTCAGCATATAGACTGCAATTACTGCGTTCTTTGGATGCTGCGCTCTATCGTCTCCGGAGAAGAAACGAGAAGGAATTTAGGAGAGTATCTCTGTCACTTCATATGCAGATAACGGAAATTGCTGAATAAGTAGTTTGTCGTCCATTGCTACTAGTGCTTCGTTTTCGCAATGATTTCGGTAGTTCGGTACTATCTACACTTATAATCGGCGTGATTTTCGTATAGTGAGTAGTAGTGCGAACTTAATTGCTTGGGAATATAGACATTACTTTGGTTACTGTATTGACTTCCTGTAGTCGGGGCTCTGGTAAGTTTTGTCTATTCTGCACCTTTCCATCTCAACCTCGTGGAAATTTCGTCTAGGTTTCGTGGATTTTGGCAGCTTTTTGGGCACCAGAAGAGTCGAGGAGAGCATATCGTCGTGCGAATTGGGCAGCTTCTCACGGGAACAACGGTTGTATCATTTCGAGGCACATCAGGGATACAAAGTAAGTTGCTTGGGGCATGCATCCTATAGTTGCGATATATCGACTCGGCTTATTCATTCCGTGATTACTGCATTTTCCAATTTTCCCGGGCTTTCTACCGTACGAATTACATCTACCCGATAACTCCAGGTACGACGAAACTCCTCATGGACCAACACCTTTGACGTAGTATATGGACCTGTGACTGTTGGCGGTTCGTGTCGATTCCTGGGCTGCATCTGAGTAGTGCCATCAAGTGTGGTTCTTCGTTTCACATGTAACAAGAGAGAAAAAATATCGGCAGTAAGTTCATACACAAGAATACATATAAAACATCCTAACTAATTATAAAATAATTGAATATAATTGACATAACTTTATCGATTAGCGATCTCTAAAAACAAAACTACCTAAGTTAGTTCATGAAAAAGATGTACCTATATACTGCTATCACTTTTCCAAGAATCTCTTTTCTACTATAGATATATGGAATTGTTTGTTTTATCTTAAATTTCTCCTTGAATTGTAGGAAATTGATTCTTCCTCGATTTGAAATAGGAATGACACACCCGTATCCTTGATTTTCATTTCAATGTTTCATTTATTCAATTAATTCTCATTCCTATGTTATCTCAATGTTACTAATTTTTTTTGTTTTCTAATAATATAAATGGTTTGTCACCAAAAAAAAACAAATCTTCCTGTATGATATTCATCATAAAACAACTACACTCCTGGCTAATACCTACGACGAGCATTGAATTACATATGATGAATATCTAGGTATTTTGTGGAAACTTCATCTCGTACATCCCGAATATCATTAACCTTGTATCTGCCATTATTTCTTCTAATCTGACAATTTGCTTTGTCCCTATTTCTCTTCATATCGCGAGAAAAACATATTATTTCATACATCTATCGTCTCACTTTGAAACGAATACATCAATTTGCACTTTCGAGTGCCTTCACGTCATTATATCTATCTCTCTTCACGCATCACATTTACTACGTGACAATAACAAAATAACATCTTTGCACTTATTCATACGCCATGGCTTGACAGCTGATTTGCAACTATTGTTGTTATTCATCTTCGAGGCGTCCCTCTTATCTTGCATTATCATCTGTCATAAGCGTATCATATTTCAACATAATTCTCCATAATAAATCTCACTTCATCAGATACAACTTTCTGTTATGTTCTAGTAACTCGCATATTCAGTATTTTTCCCGAGATTCTATTTCCAAGTACATATACATATTTAATCACTTACATTAAAAATTGAGATCTTGTCTTGGACATAACAATACATATACATAAAACAAACTATATTGACAAAAAGTATAGGTACGCATACAGGAATAGTTAGGTGGTAGTGTGGGTGTGTCATGTCCATATTCGCAATATGTTCAATATTTGGAGAGAGACAAAATTCTCCATTATTTTTTTTTACTTAATTATTCAGTAACTAGTTAATTTTTCATTTCTCAAAATTGCGTCGCTCTCGAATCAAAATCCCCATACTCATGCAAAGTGCATGACATGCTTTGTCAATGATTGAAAATAATTTTCATTGTAATTCATGAATTTATTGATTCTGAATGTACATACACCTCCTACTAGTTACGTTATTGTCATATAAGTTGACTACTCGATTTTGATTTGGCTATAGTTAGGCCCCTCTTGGAAAATATTATTAGTATTATCAAACAACGAAAGTCTCTTAGTTTTATTTTGAAATAATTGGTACTCTTATTTATTTTTTCTACAATAGATAAGTATACTGGATGTGTAAAAGAAAGAAGATATGTTAATTTTGAAGAATTGAACTCAATACAGAAATTGTGTTGATCCGAGTTCAATTGGTTTTAGCATTCCGAACTGATATACACCAACAGAAATGCCTTATATGGAAAAAATTCCATATAGAAGCAATTCGGTTTTGGCATGCCGAATTGTGAGCAAATTCTAGTTAGTGCCTCGCGAAAAATACTCCTTCTGTGATTTTGTTCATGGCTTATTTTATTATTTAACAGGTTATTCAGATGTTAGTTATCACAAAAGTCATTATTATAATGTGGTTCTTTATTATACAAATTGAAATTTCCTAAATCTTGTTTTCTTTCCCAAAATAACTTGCACATTTTTGTTTTATTCAGTTTTTCAAATATTCCGATTCATTCATGCTTCATGTTATCATTCTTTTGACATTTCATACCTCATTCAATCCTATATTCTATCATCCATAGGCGATTCGAAAAATAGGCCTTTCAGCGCTGAACTTGGTATAATTATTATTCTCAATCTTCTACTTTTCGAATCCTCTATTTTTTCCCAAACTATACCTATACCATTCACCACATGCACAAAACATTTCATCATTCAAACTGAATTATCAACTTCGGTTTTATTTTTTAATATGTATAAATAACTTTTATAAAACTTTCTGCTCTTGAAAATGTTTTGTTCGTTATAGAATCATTGAAAAAACTTCATATCAACAATACTACCAAAATACGTACACCAGAAAAAAAATCTCTACTTATCACTCTTCAATAAAAATCAACATGCTCATTACTTTTTCATCTGTCTGTATTCCTCATATATCAACTTTTCCCAAATATCTCATAGGACCTGATTTCATCAGATCATTCCTACAAAAACCGCAATGCTTCAATATCTATCATATTCATCTCATAAACATATATATCATATTCATCTCAAAACATTATATATCATCTCATATCATATCATCTCATCTCATATCATCATAATAAAACGCAAATCAGAGGCAGTCGTTCAATCCAGTCATCAGGATATTCTTCCACGACCAATCTCTGATATACCGCGCTTCTCCAAAAGTATAATCAACCAATTATACTCATTATTCATCATTATCAACTCATTAATAGACAAACCTACACGGGTGGACGTTCAACCTATATATACTTTAGGTCATCTGCCACGTCTGCCTGTGTAATTACTCGTCTATGGGGAATCTCTCAATATATAATCAATACAATTCTTCGATTCTCATTATTCATTCTATCAACAATATTCAACTTCACGGAATTTCGAATATTTATTGAATTATTTGTCTAGTAGCCAAGCACACGTGATTATAGAACTAGCTAGCTCAAATAACCCGATAAAAACAAGAGCATATCATTTGTTATATTCTGGTAGTACGAAATGTTTCAAAAAATATATGTATCAGATATACACAAGAGCAGAAATGAAACTAATATACTTAAAAAATGCATTAGACACTCAAAAAACTAAAAAACCAGTTAAAAAATGCCGGGAGATATCTCAATCTCAAGTTTATATCAATGTTTCATTCACAAATTTCTCAACTGAATAACCTGTGTATTTATCAACACGTTGTGATAATGATTAATTCTCAAGAAAAGAAAGTTGATAGCTAAATTCGAGTAATTTCACCTGGAAACAACTCGAGCAATATGATTATTCAATATTTTAGTACAAGCCTACTTATTGAAATTACGAACTCTTCAAAATTATTCTTATATAGTCTTAAGGACTGGTGGCTAACCCTTATATTGCAGTCTGAAAATATCATTGAAATCTCTAAGAAAGTATGCATGAATATATAAATGTTCAAATAAACTACCTATCCTCATCGAGATGTCATTATTAAATCCCAGATCTAGTATCTTTATTAAATACTGCACACATAATAGAAATGAGCGCCTGTTATTTTTCTATTCAGTTCAAAGTAAGCAAGGTCTATGAACTCATAGAAAGCAAAACTGTTGTCAGCAAAGTTGAATTTCGCAAGTAGAGGTATGCCTACTAAGGTCATTATGCTACGGACTTGCACTTATTCATTGAATCGTAAAAAAAAAACCCTAAAATGTTTCAATCAATATTGACTTCGATTTTGTTCTTGATAGCTGAATAAAAAATATCTACGTTTATCTAACTGAAGATCTCTCAAACTGTTGTTGAATCAAATTAAGATTCGAGTAGGTATCATGCATAGTTACCATCCTGTGTATTTATTAAACAAAGCTGAAGATACCTATATGTTTTACCATCAAAATATTCAATGAGTATTTGTATTAAAAAGTAGGTATGATTCAAAATGAAGTATATAGTTTAATAATTAGAATTGAAAGCACTTTTTGTAGGAAATTCAGTAAATAGCATTATTGAAGCAAAAAAGTATTGAAAAAACACCTGAAATGATTTTCAAATATACGATTATATTATAGATCGTTATTAAAACCTAATGTTACCTTTGTGTTGTGCCCTAAACGAAGAAAAAAAAATGATTTTTTGAATAAAGCATTCACTAAAATGTTATCTTAACATAACATCAACTAGTAAAATATGTTAGCAAATATGTAATACTACGACCCTTTTCCCTACAAGCTGAAAAAATTATTCTTAAAGATACTAATTCATTGCCCAAACAAAAAAATCTCATTTTGAATTCTGAAAATATACTAATACTAAAGGAATACTGAGAACTCGCAAGTCAATATTTCGAAAAAAACTCTATCAAGATTATGGGTGATTGCAAAAAATTGTTCGGAATTGAATCCGAATTCTGAAAATCAAAAATCAATAAAAGTTATAAATAAAAATTACTGAGCCTACACGTTTGTCAGATATTTCTCAACCTGTTTTTCCAAATGTACCTATCTTTAACTTCAAAATTCACGAAATAATCTTCTCAATTTTTGCTGTGCTATTTCTTCACGGGTTAGTTGAACTGTGGGGTTTACAGGGCGTACTGGCATTTGTTCAGTGGCGTAGAATGTATAGTTAGTTTTAAAAGTTTGAAATGAACGTGATTTTTGAGTTTTTTCCAAGTCTAGTTTTATTTTTCTTGCCTTAGTCAATAAATATTGTCGACGACTTAGATTATCACGAGCCATTCAAAGAAATTTTAGGGAAAGTGAATAGAAAATCTATGACTGAGTATCGTGCCAACTGTATGATTACAAATCAGAGTGAGCTGAAAGTGGACAGTTATCCTCCAATTAGGTAGTCATTGACTCATTTATGATACACAACCCCAAGCTGATACTGACGAGACAGGTATTGGAATGTATGTACCATTAACAAATCAGTAGGTTTGATTCAGGGTGGCTCTAATTGTACACAATTCTCAAAATATGTTATTGGTAATCGCTCAGAAGCTGGTACTGGCGATACAGGTATTCTTCACGATTAGACAATATCAATGATATATTTCCAAGCTGAAGTAAGACAGGTATTGGGCATAATCATTCATAACTCAAGAATTGTGACGTGGTGAGAGAAAATAGATAAATTAAAATGTCAAAATTGAAAATAAAAAGTTGAATTTATGCATGTTCATTACTGAATATTGTCAAGGACGCCCTGTATCTTTGAAAAAAGTAAAAAATCTGAATAATTAGGTACACTTGGATGCTCTGTTGATAAGGGCTGATAGTGCGCAAACAACCTAAAATATATATACCAATAAAAACGATAAAAAACATTGGGTTGTGCTCCATTTTGGTTGGAAAAAAAAATTCTTAACGTAATATGATATTTAAAAAAAATCGTGTATGAAATATCACCTATACTAACAAATGGATAGCTGAAACTAAACGCTCTGTATCTCTGCATGAAAATCGAATGAGTTTCTCAAATACCCCACTTAATAAGAAAAATTGCTTTATATAACTTACTTATCTAAAACCAAAATTAAAATATTTTATGTTTCCCAGAAACTTCGTAGAAAAACACCCCGTAAAATGAAATAAAATTCACGAACAGAATTTTTAGAAACAATGAAGCATGGTTGTATGATAATAGGAAAAAAGTTGAGTTGATAGTGAATTGAAAGCAAGTATCAAAAAAGTAATTATTGAAATAGATCATTGAATTTACGAAAACTTCATATTTTGAAATGAATCGTGGTTGGATGGGTGGAATAGCTTTATAAAACATAAAATTGACTGGAATAACGAAAATTAATCACAAATCAGAACGAACTTAATAGATTAACTATGAAGAGTTAATCTGTAGGAAGGAGCAAGGCGCCTCCACCACGTGTCGCAACTCAGATGGTTTTGGTAGATTATTTGGCAAACGGCGTGTCCACCACATGTCGCAACTCAGATGTTGCCCTCCTATGGATCGCAACTTGGCTACTCGCTTGGCTTGATGAGAGGATTTTGATCATTTTACCACCCAACCATATTCATCCCCAAATGAAGAGACAAGATAGTTTTCGTATACAATTAACATTTATTTATTTAATGGGAAAGTCGTGAATAAATGCTTTCCACATGGCAAAGTAGCTGAGACAAACGATAGTAAATTACCAAACGGAACACAACACAGAAAAAACAAATCAGATAGAACAGGGAAAACAGTACTTACATTATGACATCTAACATGGGGTTGGCCAGCAGGATCAAAGTCGGGAAGACGGTACACATTTTGGCAGCAACTCGTGAATAAGTAACTCAATTACGGAATAAAGTAAAGTGTTATCGAAATGCATGATCGTAATGAATTCAGTAATCAGAAATGGGTGATCAATAATAATCAAAAATCAGTAATGAATAGTAATGAATGGCTTATCGATTCGGAATCTATTTATATTTGGAATCGATGCTAACATTGCAATTTTCCGCAATGGCAATGCTCGATGCCGGGCGTATAGCTTGGCCCGCATCGCAAGCTAAGCGGTTTCATGCAAATTTTACCGGAACCAGAGTCTATGAACTCCGCTTTGACCTGATCGAAACACTGTACAAGATGTTTTGATTTGGAAAAGTTAATTTATGAATGAAGATCTAGAAATGAACGAAAGTTATTTCATAGACATTTGTACTTCTTGACAATATGAATTATCTTGGAACAGTTGTAACAGAATATTGAGGTTTTTTTATGAAATGGGTTGTCTGAGATTTTCAATACTCCATTCTTCATCTGTTTGATCAGGTTCACTTTCAACGACGTTTCATGATAGGATAGAAAATTAAAAACTAATGAACCTTGTGTCAAGAAAGGGCACGGATTGCTGGTTGTCTCCATTTTCTATTGTGAACTGAATATAGGGATCAAAACTGTTGGAAGTATCAAGAATCTGATGCTGTAAAAAAGAAACTGACTCGATATCAATATGGAAATTTCAATATTGATATGTATTTTGAAAACAATATGTGAACAATATTGCTCACATGATATAAGGAATCAGATATCAGCCAATATAAGATGATATTATCTTCTGAATATGGCTAGAAAACTATTCAACCGATATGCGATTGAACTTGAAAATACAATATTGTTTTTCCCTTCTATAACCGATAAAAGTTATATATTGAATTGTCGTTATTGATATTCATCTTTGAAACAATATGCATTCCATGTCTTTCGCATGATATAGTTAAAACGATATCAATCAATTTGGGTAAATATGATGTATTGAATATTGTCGAAACAATATTCGAAAATGAGTCTTCGAACTCGAATATACAATATTGCATAACCACTTCAGAATCGACATGGGGAGAATGTTTAAATTGCGATATTGGTTATAATTGCTGGAAACAATATGTATACGATATTCTCCGCATGATATAGTTGAAATGATATCAATCCATATTGGTAAATTCGATGTTCCAAATATTGTTGAAACAATATTCACAATTTGCCGTCGAATATTACACAATATTGCACAACCGCTTCAGAATGGACATGGGGAGAATATTCAAATCGCGATAATGGTTATAAATGTAAGAAACAATATGTATACGATATCTTCCGCACGATATAGATGGAATGATATCAATCAAGATATGTGAACATGATGTTTTGAATATTGTTTAAACAATATTCAACCAATATGCCGTCGAACTTGAATATACAATAGTGCATAACCGCTTCACAATCGACATGGGGAGAATGTTCAAATTGCGATATTGGTTATAATTGTTGGAAACAATATACATACGATGTTGCTGTATCGATATTCGTGAAACATTATTATAAAACATTTATAGATATGTTTTTCAAGACATTGTTGACGAATTTTACAACTGATATTGCTCGAATATTGTAGCTGACAATTCAAATTCAGCTCAGGTTGAACCAATATTCCACCAATATTATCGTTCTAATATTGAATGTCTAATATACTCTCATATTGGACCTATATTATTTTCCATGTACGATAAATCTATATCGACCCGATATGAAATCAGGTTCCAGCCAATATGATGTGCTACCTGGGAACAGAAATAAATCAAGTCTACACGTTTTCCATGTACGATATATCTAAACTACGCAACACTAATTTCGTCGCACCCCAAAATTTTGTCTCTGTTAAAATATGCATAACTTTTTTCTGCTTTGAACAATTTGAATATGGATTACACTGTTCGCTAGCCCAGTTTTTTAGCTATAATTTCGTACTTCTTCAAAACATGAGGTTCTTCATATGAAATCACTACAGGGTGTTACCTGAAACTGTGAAAAATTTCGGAATTTTCATAAGGATTCCAAATGATCCAAAAATTCTTTTGTTCAACTTCGACAGCGGAGGCATGAAGATGATCTCATTACATAGGAAATTTTTCAAATTGTCTTCTTATCTATTTTATTTACAGTGATCTCGAAAAATTAACTTCCTGGTTCCACTTGGTGATAGTGTGTATTTTCAGTATATCTACCGCTCTTGCGAATTTCAGAATCCCAACTCAACAATTACGAGAGATACAAGGGTGCTTCCATTACAAGTGAGACACACTGTATAATGTTCATTTCAAGTCAATTCTTATCTTTATATCTCTTCATCTGAGGTTTAAGCTTCAAAATGAGCCTAGGACTCCAAAAATCGGTTGAAGAGTAAAAAAGTAATGACTGCTAAATCAAAAAGTTAGTTTTTCTGAGATCACTCTGTGAATGGAATAGATAAGGAGACAATTCCAAAACTGTCCCAACAAAATGAGATCATCTACATGCCTCTACTGTCAAAGTTGAAGAAAAAAAGATTTTCTTCATTTAGGATACTTTAGAAATTTCCGAAAATTTACACAGTTTCAGGTAACATCCTGTAGCGAATTCATGTGAAGAACCTTATGTTTTGAAGGATTACGAGATTATAGCTGAAGGACTGGGCTAGCAAACAGTGTAATCGAAATTCAAATCGTCAAAAGCAGAAAAAAGTTATTCATACTTCAACAGAGGCAAAATTTTGGGGTGCGACGAAATTAGTGTTGGGTAGTTCATATCGGCCCAATATGAAATCAGAATCCAGTCAATATGATGTGCTACCTGGAAACAGAAATAAATCTAGTCTACACGTTTGATTTTTTGTTTGTTGGTAATTTTTTTTTTGTATTTTTTTTCCCTGTTGTAGTACTCCCATACTACATAATATAGTGTTATTAATATAGGAAAGGACATACATTATTATTTATCAGTAATTTATAGCTACTTATTCTACTTTAGCTCTTACTCTTCTTGTTTTAAGGGAGTTAGACCTATTTAATTATTAAGACTTTAATCGTCTACTTACTTAGGTTTTAATCAATTTTGTTATAATCGAAGCCGAGGTCGAAGCTGATAGTTTATATAATATCTATTGTAAGATGTTATTTTTCTTTTAATTCGTAAACATGCAGCAATTCCTGCAATGTGGTCATCTTAATGCTCGTTCATTGGTAGCTCACTTTAATGAAGTGAAAAATCTTATTCTGCATCTCAATTTAGATTCACTCGCAGTAAGTGAAACATGGCTCAAAAGTAATATATCGAATGATGTTATTAGCATACCTGGTTATGTTTTTGAGAGAGTAGATCGTGAGCGAGATATCAGTGGAGGTGGAATAGGTATTTACATGAAAAATAGTATAAAATACTCACGTATTCCTAGTGGTAAAGAAATTGAACAGATGTGGTTGAAGATTTCCTATAAGTCCGAGACCTTTGGTCTAGGCGTATTTTATAACCCTCATGTGAGACTTTGTAATTATTTTTTTGAACAATTCGAATCTGCGATATCATCCATTCAACCTACAGTGGACTATATTATTTGTTTAGGTGATTTCAATGTGGACCTTTTTGATATTAATAGTGCCGCATGTGAACTAGTGGCGAATACTCTTGAGGGTCTAGGGTTAAAACAACTAATAAAGGAACCAACACGCATTACTTATCATTCAGCCACTCTGCTGGATTATTTGATAACATCTGATGATAATATTATAATGCAACAAAAAGTTAAACATATTCCGGAAGTAGGGGATCATGAAATGATTTTATTCAATATTAGATTAAAACTAGTAAGAAATGAACCTAGATACATCATCAGTAGAAATTTTGAAAATCTAGATTACAATCAATTCAATAGTGACCTACAATCGATACCATGGAACATCATATTTGAATTGAACGATGTAGATAGCAAAGTGCAATTCTTATCTGATAATATCACTAGTATCCTGGATCTTCACGTCCCTTTTCAAAGTTTTAGAATTACAAAGAAATACGCTCCTTGGTTAACTGATACAATCAAGGCTATGACTTCTGATAGAGATAGAGCCTTGAAAAAATTCAAAATCACCAAAAGAAATAACGACTGGCAGTCTTACAAACAATTACGTAATTTAGTGAATGGAACTATTAAAAAAGAAAAAAAGGGATATATCAAATTTAAAATGAAGAATATGTCACACAAAGAGAGGTGGTCTAGTCTGAAGACGGTTGTGGGATTCGAAAAAGATCATAATGATATGGATTTTTAAAATAAATGGAATGTGAATGAAATCAATGAATTCTTTTTGAACGCTGTTCCTAAATTGACTCCTGATGATGACACGAAACAGCTCATGAACATAATATTAAAAAATCGGTACATATAATACTCACGTTTCAACTAGTATCTGAAACTAATATTCTCAATATAATGAAAGGAATTGGAAGTAAAGCTGTTGGACCAGATGGCATCAATATTCTCACTTTAAACTTGTGCCTACCATCTCTGTTGCCGTATATCACCCGTATAATCAACTTTTGTTCATTGAACTCTGTGTTTCCTCAAAATTGGAAAAAATCTTTTGTTACTCCCTTGCCTAAAGTAAGTAATCCATAAACATTACAAGAATTACGACCGATCAGTGTATTGCCAACTCTATCAAAGATCTTAGAGAAAGCTATCAATATACAACTACAGAATCACTTGGCTAAAAATTCCGTAATACCCTCTGTACAGTCTGGATTTAAAACTGGCCACAGTTGTACAACAGCACTATTAAAAATCTCTGATGACATCATGACAGCTCTTGATAAAAATAAATTAACTGTGTTGCTACTATCTGACTACTCCAAAGCATTTGACACTCTTAATCATAATTTACTCTTTTCGATCTTATCTTATAGTGGTTTGGATATTAAAGCTGTGGATTTATTTAAATCTTATCTATCTGAGAGGAGTCAAGCTGTAAAGAATCAAGCAAGTGTACCAAGTTTTTTATCTGTGTATACCGGAGTGCCCCAAGGTTCAATATTAGGCCCTATACTCTTCTCTGTTCATATATCTAATTTTCCTGATATTTTCTTTTCGTGTTTACAACATTACTACGCTGACGATACGCAGTTGTATATGTCTTTTTCCTTGGATGAAGCAAATCAAGCGGTAACTGCTATCAATTATGACTTGCATATTCTTCATACATTTTCAATCAACCACTGTCTACAACTAAATGCATCTAAGACTAATGCAATCATTTTTGGAAGTAAAGCTGAGTCGCAGGAGTTTAAGACAGAGTACTCATCAAAAATTTTGATCAATGGTAATTCTATACAATTTAGTGAAAAAGTAAAATATTTGGGAGTCTGGTTTGATGAGAACTTAAGATTCACGCACCATATTAGTAGCTGCTTACAAAAAGCCTATGGAGCTCTAAAACTCATATTTCAATCTCGTCATGTGTTGGATAGATCGGTTAAAATTCTACTGTGTGAGTCACTTGTATCATCTAAATTAAATTTCATTATTTATAATTCCTGTTTAAATTCATTAGATGCAAATAGAATACAGAAATTGCAAAACTCGTGCCTAAGACTAATTTTTGGTATTCGCAAATTTGAACATATCAGTCATACATTCAGAATTACTAAATGGTTACATATGAAAAATCGTCGAGAAATGCACTCTACCATGTTTTATATTAAGCTAGTAAAGGAACACTCTCCACCATATCTGTATCATAAAATAAAATTCAGAACCGATGTACATTCTCTGAACTTAAGACACAGAAATACTCTTACTATACCTCGTCACCATACTGAGTCATTCAAACGATCGTTTTCTTACTGTATTGCTAACCGTCTCAATAACTTACCCCACGATTTCACTCGCTCATCACTACATAAACTCAAACGAGTTCTCTTTGACTACTATTCATCTGAGCAATAATTAAGATTTTCGGAAAAAAATTGTATCCCCTCGGTCAAGAGCTAAACTAGTATCCTTTTTATCCTTTCTGTGTTAATATGAATTGATTTAAATTATTTATCATTATTTTCGCTGTTTTTGACTTCCTTTTGGGGTTAGATGGAAGAGCAGATGTATGTTAAATGTAAAATTTATATTTCATACTGTACATTTTTTTTTAATGCATACAAACTGAATCTCGCCCTAACTATGCACTAACAAAATTTAATTATCTTTCATTGATTGGTAAAAAAGACATTTATTATTATTATTATTATTATTATATATCTTCAAAAAAAAACTCAGAGTGCGAGATAGAAATTAGAAATATCTATTCACGCACTATCATATGAACTGTTCGAAATGTTGTCCATTTTGTTCTAAACAGTGATAAAGTCTGTTTTCGAACTCCTCTTTAACATTTTGGAAAACTCCACCACGAATCAAATATAAATTTTCGAAATTTACTCACCTGACAATTGTGAGCAACTCTGAATATTCAACTAACATAATCAATAACCCACAAATATCATCAATGTACTTAGTATATTGGTTGAAGAGAATGAAGAAAATGAGTACTTCATTAATACTTATCTATTATATATGTTTTACTTGCAGCTATCGTATCTTCCAATTTGTCGACATAACAAATCGAGAAGAAATGTTCAAAGAAATCTCCAATTGGCATTGCATGACATTGCATAGGCATTGTATACCCACCCACCTGAAAATGAATTTGGACCACTCTCAACCTCAACTCAATCATCTCTGAATAATACTGAAGTGATAACTGATGATTTAATTATCCCTACTGTTGTCTCTCTATAATTGTATTGGCCAAAAATCTATAGTGGGGTGAACTCATGGATGTGAATGTGAGCATGCAGCTGTCTGATTCGAGCGGACTCGAGTGAACGAGTCTGGCTAAACTCGGCAGTTTCCAAGCCGTATCCGTATCTCATTTGGGTTAGTCTCATGTCGACCGCGCGAGGGGTAGCGTGTCAGTAGTAGGCAAATCTTCAGAAGCGCAGTTCGCAAGCGCTATCTGAACATCGTTTCTCATTCCTTGGTTGAATTCTTTCCAAGTGTAAAGGAGTAACACCATGTTCATTTGGTACCGACATAGTGAATTATCACTTCATTCGGATTACCTATCACTTTTCTCAGTGGCATTATGTTGTGATTCAAGAAATGGATTATTCTCTCCTCCATAAAGCTTTGTGATGTGTTTGACATGGTGTTCAAGTGCTATGATATTTTTCAAATTATGTATTCTCTGAATACCATCCCCTGGATTTGAAGGTGTGCATATGTGATTTCTGTAGTGTTCTTCAATCCAAAACTATCAACCATAATATTCCTCCACAAATATCAAAATTCAATTGATGATAGTTGATCATGAAATATTTTCATTCTTGCCATCACTCATTCAATTTCAATACGGAATATTATAGAAATGTTCAGAGTCATTTATCGAAATCGTGAACACCCTTCGAATCAAATAATCGGAAGTTTTTTTCAAAATTTGCCAGGACTCGTCGATTTTCCTTCTTGGGAGGAACAACTTTGATAGTTCATCAGCCAACTTGGTAATTAGTCATTGAAAAGTTGGTTTGTTCAAGGGACTATAACTACCTATCGATCAACTATTTCTTGACACCAACCCGAATAACTTATCTCGAGCCTAGCCTCAAGCTAGCATAACCGTTCCACAATTCTCCACGAACATAAGTTACGGACAAGATTCAGAAGCTTAGATTTTGAACTTCTCAATAACTTCCGAATGGTGTATCGATAATCTGGATTGTATCAAATTTGAATGTTTTCGAAAAGATAAAATATGCATTCAATTCTTAGAATGCATGTGAATTTTCTCATGTAATCTCCAATCGTATTCTTCAAGTAAAAATCAACAGTTTATGATGATTTATCATATATTTTTCCAAAAATAGTACAGTTTCGATGAAAAATTGTCAACAGAAAATATATCAAAAAGATAGAAAACACTCGTTAGTCATCATATCACCATTTTATGTTCTCATACTAATTCCTGTTTTGAATATTTTCCATTACAACTGAACTTTTTTTGAAATATATCAACTGGATTCACATTCTCTTAGTTTCAACTGAATGTGCTTGAGTTATTAAATAGTAGATCAATCATTTGCGATTTTATGTCCTCATACATCTCCTCTTGAATATTTCTCCTTACAATTGTATTATTTTTGGAAAATATATAATGTTCCATCATAATCTGTTGATTGTTACTAGTAGAATACGATTGTGAATCACAAGAAAATAATTATATGAAGTTGAGGTAATAAATGCATATTTGTCTCTTTCAAAAATATTCAAATTTGCTCAAATTCGAATTATCGATACACCACATTGAGAGGTATTGATGAGTTGAAACTTTGAGCGTGAGAATAATGTCCATGACTCATTCGGTTGGAATATTGTATAACATTTGTGCTAGTTTGAGGTTTAGCTGGCCCATCACCATAACCGTTAACCGCTTGAGTTAAAAAAGACATCGCGAGTTATCGATGAGTTGAAACTTTGAGCGTGAGAATCATGTCCATAACTTATTTGGTTGGTATATTGTGGAACAGTTGTGCTAGCTTGAGGTAAAGCTGGCTCATCACCATCACCGTAATCCGCTTGAGTTAAAAAATTTGGATTGTTGTTGAAAATAGTTGATTGATAGTTATCGAATACTGAATGATTTCGATTTGATTGTGCCAAAATGGCTGTTTCAGTTGTATATACCTTGAAATTTTTCAGGAGGAGCTTGTAAAGTTCTTAAACGTTAAACCCAATTTGTTTTGTCTGTCAACTAGGATACTCGACACTGAAATAATCTGGAGAATAGAAACAATGAAGATTAGCATGGATTTTCAAATTTAAATGACCCAATACAATGAGGATATTGAACAAATATATCGATAAATCTTCTTTTTTTTTATATACGACAAATAACAGGATATTGAACAAATACATGCTTACATCACTGATATTTTCGAGGATATTTTCGTGAAGGAGGCCATGGCGGCAATTGGTTTTCAAAACACTCAGAGAAATAGTAGGTAGTTGATAGAATACGATTAGCAAATTAGGCGCTAGTCACTGCATTTATCAGATACCACCAGTAGTAGTTATATTCGATAGAGTTTGGAATTATACTATTTTGTGAGGGTATCCTTTGATAAAAGTTCTGACTGGCGCCAATTCTACTGAACGTTTGACAATTTCTGACGACTATTGTTTTCAGTCAATGTCCGAAAATTAAAAGCAATACTTTGAGTCAATATCGACATAAGTTGAAAATGATCGGCACTAAATGACAATAGTTGGAAATAAATGACTTGGAAGCGAGATGAAAGTGATGAGTGGTGTTATATTTCAGCTCAACCTCCAAGAATTTGAAACAACCTCATCACTTCTGAAGAAAAATCATATCTTTTTTGAGAGTAATTTTTTGTTAATGCGAAATACCATGAATCCCAATGAATGGAACTTCACACAGATTGGACATTACGGATGAGTCACTTCGTTCGTCGATAGATGTATGAACCCTCAGATGTCACTTGGATATATCTAAACTCGGCCTGGAAAAATAAATACACTAGATGATATTTCCTCAAAGTATTTTAAGAGAAAATGACCACAGATTTTGGAAAAGAATTACCGCCTGAAGCGCTAATGGGATCTAAATATTTCGAATGGAATAAATGATATCAATTCAATAAGATGTCTTCAATGAACAAGAACAATACCTAATATTCAATTCTATTCAAACGGAAAAAATCACTCTCAAGACATTCATCATTCCAAATTCTTTGGGATTTTTCCTCCTCGTTTCTATAAAATAAAAATATGGATATTATTTCAATATACGTGTAGTAGGGACAAATCAGATGATTTGCCCCAAAATGTCACTGCGTTTAAAGAATTTTCCTATCAGAGAGCCTGAAAGAAAAATTCACTAGCTTGTCAGTGACAATTTGTATTGAAAAATTTTTGGAGAAGAGAAATGAAGGTATATAGAAAAAATATCAAATTTTCACTTATCTTTGGACGTTTCGGGACCGATTCTGCTCCCGTTTTCAACATGGAAAGAGATTCTTTCAATTGCGAAGTCGTATAATTTGTCTTGAAAACAGGAGCAGAATCGGTCCCGAAACGTCCAAAAGATAAGTGAAAATTTGATATTTTTTCTATATACCTTTATTTCTCTTCTCCAAAAATTTTTCAATACAAATTGTCACTGACAAGCTAGTGAATTTTTCTTTTGGGCTCTCTGATAGGAAAATTCTTTAAACGCAGTGACATTTTGGGGCAAATCATCTGATTTGTCCACACTAAACGTATATTGAAATAGTATTCATATTTTTATTTTATAGAAACGAGGAGAGAAAATCCCAAAAAATTTTGAATAATGAATGTACCCTTTCCTCGATTAACCTACAGACAGCACTCTCAAGACATTTATTCCACCAATCTGTAACGGACTGCCAAATTAATGTACACCGGACTGCCCCAGTAATTCACCCCTTGGTATTTCCAATGTAAAAAAACTAACGAGCAAGATCAGAGGAAGTAGATTCTCATCTTCGTACTCGTGAATTCGTCTTCTGAGATTATGTCGCGGGTGGACGGTGTACGCGCTCTTGTTGGCAGTGATGATCAATAGAGAACTGACACTGTCCATGTCCTATGATGACGAGCAGGTATACTCAACTACTAACCAGTTCTGATGATCTCGCCTTACGATGTGATGATACAATACAAATGAACGCTTCATAGGCAGTGTCCTTATGAGAATATAAATCAAATTATCATTTAGGTGGAACGCATACCTACATGTACATATGCATTTGTTGTTCTGAATCAAAAAGTGGCGAGGAGTATACAACAAAACACCACGATTCAGTAATTTTTTGCCAATTAGACAAAGACACACTTTTATGGAAGCATCTGCCAAGGAAGAATCATCGAAACTGTAAGACACCCAAGAGACAAATGGTATTCCCAAACGGAAAACAGTATCATACAATCAGAATTATCGTTGACGAGCATTAAAAACAATCAGGAAGGTACAGTGCGGCCCAGATATATCGTAACGACTTGGACTAATACTTATTTTAACTGCCCGCTGTTCCATATTCATATTTCTTATTGTGGTAGGAGATAGTCAGGTTTATCTCTGAATATTTCCAAGATTTGAGGTTGGTATTCACCTCGATATCAACAGCGCTAGAGTAATATTTTCTGCCTCATCTTATGAAGCGGACTGAAACAACAACTGATGAAGCATCTAGGTGAAGGACTAATTGATTATATAAAGCGGTTTTATTATCCAAAATTGATGTAATTATGTCCTTCAAATAATTTCCTTATGAAATCATCTCCCGCAATCATTCTCAATAAATATTCCTCTCAGAATTCAATGGTTTTCCAATTTTTGACATTATAACCATTTCTCATCAGCATGTGCGATAAGGATACGATACACCCAGACATCTTATAATTTTGTACCTCGATCATCTATTTCCTGAAATCCTTATCTTGAATATACCACTTGACAAGTTCCGATAGATCATGCACATCAATTTGAAATTCGGGGTGATTGATTAGTGTGATGAAGTTTTCATCTCCTCTATCCTATTCACAAAAATATCACTTTGATTCTGCACAGTGTTCTGACACCCTATATATTATGAATGATTTTCATTTCCAAGACTATCCGTTGCTGAAATCTTTCAAATTCACTATTTGATCCTGAAGGACATGAATTTTATCATACTGATCTATCACCCGGTCCCAATATCATAACAATGATTTCCTAATATAGGAGTGAAATTTCATAATCAACTAATAGGCAATTTCCCAACCTACCAACATATTTTCAAAATCACTAAAGAATTATTGAGCGTTCGGATAATATGTATAATCAATTTGTCTGCTACCTCCACTCAAGTCGGCCAGTTTATGGATACTTATTTGACACCGTAACTCAGACATTTAAGACATTTTATAATATCATTTTCTGTATGAACTTTGTTGCTTATGTTATTTTCATTCTCAACGAAATCAACGAGACATATATCACAAAGTTACTCAATCTAATTAACACAAATTTATTCGATGGCTCATAAGTAATGTGTATAGTAGTGATAACCAAAACTCCGTCACACCCCTTTCAACATTTTATTCATCACAGGAAATGTTGGATGCATGAGTTGTGGGAATTGATTGGATCTATTACATGATTTGGGATTCATTTATATGGAGTGTTTCAAAAAAGCGCAGCGACTAGGGAGTTTATTTTGCAAATATATTATTGCATTCTCAGATTTTATATGTTGAATTCTGGATAAGTGTGATAGATCGTTACATATCACGAAAGATTATAGTTTCGAAATCATGAACAATTGTGAATTCTTATCTCGACTATTTCAGTATCAGTTCAGCTAGGAAACATTTGGAATAGTATATATAGTATTTTGAATATGCCACATTCCAATGCACAATTTTTCACTAGCTGATCATCACTCACTGATATAGATATTTTCATCAGTCTCTAGACCTCCTAGAGTACCATCCTTTTTTATTTCCTGAGCGGTCATCGCTTCAATAAATACGATGGTTTTGCGATTTCCAACCGCACACACTGTAATTAGGTTTGTAAATTCTAGCAAAAAGCAAGAAGTTTTATTCGAAACGTTGTTCGAGAGGAATGCGTTCATGCTCATTTTCCTTTTCATCAATGAAGATTAGAATATCGAACGTGAGTAGAGAATGCTGTCGTAGAACTGATGAATTTCAATATTCGTGACGAAACGTATTTTTTCTCTTGAAACGTACGAATAGAACTCCCTTATATGTTTGTGAGATATAGTAATGATATAAATACCATCAAGGTTGAAATATGAAAACATTCGATTCGTTCTATACTATCAAAACTGTTGGGACATAGGCTAAGGATAGATTGTTCGACCCAAAATATGGCGATAGGACCAAATTGGCCTTGATGAAATATTGCTGTGGAGACAGATACAGAATCAGAAATTTCAATATTCCTCAGGATGTATTTCTCTTGTCTCTGGTTGTGGTCAATTTGTTCCCTAGTATCACCCTAGAGGACATTAATTCAATGTTGACATACCCACTTGTCATGTTCTAAATTTATGCTAATTAGTAGTCGTGGTATTGAAGAAAAAAATTCCTAATTCAAAAATACCCTTCTCAAACAATCAACTGGTCCAACCATAGGCAGCAGTGTCTCTCCTCTACTATCCGGAATTTTCCTGCGTGATTTAGAACTCATACCCATCAATTTCCATTCATTTTACGCAATCTGTTTCTGGTTTAGATATGTTCAATTTTGAATATCGCTACTTCAAAGTTGAACTTGTGAAATGAAGATATTTGTTTGTTACTTCTTGACGGTACATTAGATGAAGTCAATCTCCTTTCAGAGTTTTTGAATAACTTACACCCGGTTATTCATTTCACCATGGAATGAGCAGTTAACAATTCTTTTCCATTCTCAGACATACTGATCAATACGAATAATGATGAATTCACCTTCTCCATCTATCAAAAACTGACTCACACTGACACAGTAAACCCCTTTTTTCTTTTGTCATTCGATCTTCCATGAATTTGCTGCTTTTAACATCCATTTTCATAGGCTCTTCAATATTTCTATGGATTCTTTATATTTCAACATAGAGTTGAACATTATGAAACAAAATGGTCACAACAATGGCTATCCAATTCATCTTATCGATAGAATTCTCCTGTGAAATTACAATAGACATTGACAAAATTGTCCTAACCATAGTTCAATACCACTCAATAGTTGTAGAATATTATTACTTTTAATTCCATTCCAGGGTGGAATATCCAATGATTTGAAAAATATTATCTACTGTTTCAGCACAGATATTAACTCCATACTTCAGACACAATTTCTTCTGATTTCGTGAACACCAAAGACCTCGCTGGAGACCAATCACCACCTACGTCTGAGACAGGTATATTCAGAATCACTCCTTCGGGACACAATTGTCATGGGTCAAACTGGTACAAGAATTCATACGTATGTAAATGAACATGTGAAATCTATGGAAAGATTTGGAAATTCTATTATTGACGTAGATTTCAATACCCCAAGTACATTTGCTCAGCATGTGCTCAAATTAAAAAACTCACTCAACATTGATACTGGTTCTGAGATTTTACACATTTGCCAGAAGGGTAGCTCGCTGAATCTGTTGGGAAGTTTCGAAATCAACTCATCTTTGGAGTACAAAAATATTTTCTCACTCAATGAACGAATCCATTTCGATTGCCAAAAACTCTCCAATGCCTTGAGTTTCTTATGTTTGTGATATTGTTCCTTCTTGCTCTGGTCTCCAGCATGAGTTTTTCTTTTCAAAATCTCACGGCGTTGTTAACCTCAGATTGTCCTCTTACTATATTTATAGAACAACGTTTCCATACACAAGTTTGTATTTTTTTTTCATATGACCAATTGCTTTTCATCACCGTTGACAGCTGACGTTAAAATTGTCTGTCAGAGATGGGTTTCACATGGACATTTGGTCACATGTCATTAGGTTGATCCAGTGATATCAAGATGGAAACGTTATTTTCATTTTCGGATGTCTCTTGGCCTCCTGATGTGGCGATTCCATTGGCATATCGAGACACAGGGCCCCTATTCAGAAAACCTGTCATCAGACACATTTCTGCAGCGGAGAATTGAACCCACTCCAGCATGTGAACGCTAATCATAATGCTGACGCTCCCAGCATGAGGCTACCTTTGTTCTCATCAATGTAGGGCATCGTATCCTGAGAGCGCGTACAAATATATATCCAATTCAATATCATACACGGAAATGGTATGATGAGAGATTGCCAAAGCAATTCTCGAAAAAACAATTGTTTTTTCTTCAAATTGCCCTGTTTCAAACTGGGAGCATGAATTATTCACGCGAATATCGAATTATTGATTGAGCAATCAGCCAACACGTATTTCAAATCCAACTGGAGGATAAGAGAGAAACAAAATGAAATTGTAAGTCATACAAATGTCGCAGACAAAACAATGACATGAGTCTCAAAGTCGAAGCATAGATGGAACATGAGATCATGGTATTATGAGCAAAGGCACATAACTCAGATAGAGTATACAACTAATTGACGAATGTTGAGAGAAGAGAGGAGATTAGTGGCGAAGATGAGCAAAACATGAAAATTGAGTTAGTTATCAAGTTATTTGAAACCCATCTTCCAAGGACTCCTCCACAAACTCTTTTCATACGGCGAACTACCTCAGCTATGCCATCTTTTATAGTGTTTTTCTCTTCAGGCAGATCGCTCCATGTAAAGGAAGTATCGTCTGATAACATTGTCATCGATTCCGGCATCCCACAAGGATCCACTTGCCCTATCCGGGCTTTGCAGACGATAAAACTCGCCATAATCTGCAATCTGCATTTCTACATATAATTCTAATTTCTTTCTAGGAAACTGAAAATTCACGATGAAGGCAAGTCAACGCTGTCAATGACGACCAATTCTGGCTCCACAAGGATCCACTTGCCCTATTCAAGCTTTTTCAGACAATAAAACTCTCCATAATCTGCATTCTCTTCCACAATTTCTATTTCTCTTCAGGAAACTGATAACTCACGAAGAAGGCAAGTCAGCGCTGTCAATGACGATCTTGCTGAAATTACGGCCTGGGGAACCAACAACCCAGTGGAGTTTATTGCCATCAAAACTCGAGCTTGTATTCTTTCTAGAGAAGCGGAACTCAGTATGCCTACTATAACAATGTTTGGTACTACCATTCCCACCGAGACCACTATATCGTTGCTCGGTATTGCCATCAGCAATACTTTTTCATATAAAAATTATGTCCGATCCATCGTGACAACTGCTTCACCATAACTCGGATCTTTATTTCGTGCGAGAATCTATTGCTCACCTCAACAGCTTCCCACGATCTATTGAGCACATACACGACCAGTTTTAGATGACTATTTCCACAATATGGGGTTCAGCATACATTGATCCTCCTAGATTCTATCCAGAGGGAAGCCATCCGCCTAGTGGGTAATGCCACATTCAGTTTTACTTTGACTGCATGAAAACACCGTCGGCGACTTTTCACTTCTCTATAGATACTTCGACAATAAATGTTCCTCAGAAATCGCTGCTATCATTCCATCACTGACAATACCACTCAGACAAACTCGACAGGCTCAGCCAGCACATTCTCACGTTGTCAACCTCGAAATGAGTCGAAAAACACTTAACCAAACCTCATTCGTTTAAAGAACGACAAAGCTTCGGAATTCTATGGCAATGCAAGTATTCGCAAGAACTCATAACCTCCAGAAGTTCAGAATAAATTCAAACACCTACCTTCTTACCCTAGCCTTTGTAGGTACGCACGATGTTCTTGGAACTTCTATTTCTCACTATTAATGTAATGAGATGTATCATGCAATGTTGCCAAACATGAGGACGCAATAAGATACTCTAGATAGGATTACTGGAATTTCGTATATTCCGCTATCGATAGGTGGTGGCATGGGCTTTCTAAACACATTTTTTCACATCCTTTCAAGCATTTCTATTCGGAGTTAAACGTTGATGACCTCGTTGATGACATTAACGCGTCCAGATATAATAATAATAATAATAATCATATCGTTTATTTTTGCATACATCAGAAAGAAGTTTCTACAAAAAATGTGATGAATTGAACTTATGCAAAAAAAGGAGCTGAAAACAATTTAGAAAAAATCTAGTTCAGCCCCTTCAGATATTGTTCCAGAAAAAAAAATGTATACGTTCGCTTTGTTACAAAAGAGAAAACAAATCAAGAACAGTTAACAATATCTTCAGTTTTTCATCTATGCATAAAACGATATAATAATAAATTCAGTTATATTGGGTGATACAGAAGAGAGAGAGTTATCTGAATATTTATATATCATGTACATACATTATTATAATCTTAAATTTGCTTCAAGACAATTCATGAAAAATTCAAGGCACATTAAGCAATTGTTGTTCAAGTTTGGATTTGAAAACAGATACTTTGACGGATTTCAATGGCACCGACAATTGGTTATATAAAGAGTATATATTAAAAAAAAAACATCTACGAAAAAATGTGTTTCTATGTGGTGGTGAGATGAGACCTCTAAATCTCAAATTCAAATTATAAACGTCGGTTCGGTACTTAATTTTATTAGTTGAATATGCAGGACAATTATTTGTAATGATCTTATGATATAAAACTAAGGAATGAAACTTTCGCCTTTCTTGCATGGTGAGCCATTTGGAACCTCTCAACTTATGTGAAACAGGATCAAACTTTCTGATGCCATATATGAAACGTAAATAAGACTTTTGTATTTTTCCAATTCGTTTTTTCTCAATATTATCTAGACACGGGCCATATAATACATCACAATAATTGGAATGACTGAGAACAAGAGCCTCCGTTAGTTTTATTTTGAGATCTTTCGATAGCGTACGTTGAGGATATAACAATTTGAGTGACGCATAGCCTCTTCGAAGGCATTGGCTGATATGGTTTTAGTACCTCAGGTCAGTATCTAACACTAGTCCGAGATTTTTCACACTATTTGGGCATGTCAGATTCTTATCACCAACCTTTATACATATATTTTGTTCAATATGTCTTTTTTCCTCACCAAATATCATGATAGACGATTTCGATGGGTTGATATGCAAATTATGACGCTCTGATTCCTTGATTAGTTTGTCATGATCATCATTGATAGTTTTCTCGGCATTCTTATAATTATCAGGATCAAAAGAAAAATATATTTGTGTATCATCTGCGTAAAGACGTGAATTGCAATGTGTGAGACTGGTAGTAATGTTATTTATATAAATACTGAACAACAATGGTCCCAAAATAGATCCCTAGGGTACACCACAACATATCTTTCCCTCAGAGGATTGACCTATAGAAGTTTCCACAAACTGATATCTTTCATCTAAGTAACTAGCAATGAGAGCATTTGCCTCATTCGGAAACCCTACAAATTTTAAGATAGCGCATAACAACTCATGACTAATAGTATCAAAAGCTTTCGAGTAGTCTAGAAGAACAAGTATAGTAGTTTTTCCAGAATCAGTGGCTTTGATTATATCATCATGTTCAACAAAGCAGTGGTGCAACTGAATCCGTGTCTAAAACCTGATTGGTTGATTGGTAATATTGAATATGTTTCCAAATGAAAGCGTATCTGTTCATTCATAATTTTTTCCAAGATTTTGGAAAGACACGGTAAAATACTGACAGGACGCAATTCATTGAAACTAGAGATTTAATTCTTTTTTGGCAAGGAAGTCACTCTTGCCACTTTCCAGCTATCCGGAAAGATACCAGCTAACAGACAGGAATTCAGAATGTTCGTTAGATATGGCAAAATTATTGGGCAACATAGGAGGATCATTTCTAGATTAAGCAAGTCTGAACCTACTGCTAAAGATTCCATTTCCGTTAAATGTCTTTTTACATTTTCTATATCAACAGTAGTGAAATTAAATAACTCGGTGAATCGTGCTTTGCGATTTCGATTATAGTAATGTGATGAAATTATATCAATGGATACCCTTTTTGCAGAAAACTGCAAGAAAAACTTATTGATTTCGGAAGGTTTATTAAGAAAATCAGGTAATGATTTATTTTTTTGCTTATTTGTAATATTCAATTGATTCAACCTTTTCCAGATCAATTTAGTATCTCTGTTAGCACAAAATTCGATGTATTTTTTTTTACGTTGTTGATAGAAATATTTGTTTGGTTTCTGATTTGCTTATAATAATTGAAATGGTTATCATTCTTAGTTCTTTCGAATCTATTATATGCTTTTCCTTAAATTTTTATCATAAGCCTTATAGTATCAGTTAACCAAGGCGGCTTTTGGTCTTTTATCACAATTGTTTTGAGTGGAGCCAAAGTATCATAAATATTCATCAATAAATGATTTATCTAAGTCACTTTTTCGTTGATATCTTGCAGATACACGACATTTTCAAATGGCGTATTTGATAAAAAATTTGTAGAATAACTGTATCTATATGTTTGAGATTTCTCATTGTAATGTAACAGTTTTTTTTTCCTTTTTTTTGTCTCCAATCGAACAAAAAACCAAAGAATGATCGAAAATATTTGAAACATCCTCAGTACCAGCTTTAAAACTTGTTTGGTATTTTGATATCAATATTACATCTAATAAAGTGCTGGAAGAGTTGGCAATTCTAGTGGGTGAATCAATGACTTGCTGAAGATTGAACGTTACAATATAGTGGATGAGTTCCTGTGTACTTGAATTATCCATATCTGAAAAATTTATGTCAACATCCCCACCACAGATTATCTCATCGCAGGATACTGAAAATTGCAAAAGTGTATCTTCGAATATATCTATAGAATCCGGAAAACTCCCTTTAGCAGGTCTGTATAATGAACCAATTTTATATGTTCGCTTACCCAACTCAACCTGAACCCAAATTTGTTCCAAATTAGTATTACTTTGCACATCCAAACTTACACTTGCCAAATTATTATCAACATACATTCCAACACCTCCACCACGAGATCCTCTATCTTTTCTGAAAAATGTATAACCTGTTACGTGTACTATATCATTTGTTATATTCTCAGATAACCAAGTTTCCGAAATTCCTACTACATCATATTTTTTTTGTCCTAAGAGTGCCTTGAACTCCGCAAAATGATTGGTCAAAGATCTTACATTTGAGAACGCAAAATTCAATTCTCTAATTCTCCTCTTGTATCCAATATCACTAAAAAACAATACAAATATCAGTTATATATTTATATGCACCTTACTATACGATTATATCAAAAATTCCTACAAGACTATATATAACTACTAATTTTTTGATGAAAAACAAAAAAAAAATAACGATTATTCTCTCTCGAGTAGGAAGTATCCCTTGCAGTGCCGGCCATCAAATACTCATTTTCATGACGTCATCTTCAGATTTCAAAGCGATTTTTTCACCATTTACTTTTGTGTATATTACTCCATCCATAGTCCATACTTTTTCCTTTCCAATTTTCTGTTTTGCTAGAAGTAGTGTATCGTATCTACTAGGGATTAGATCTTCTGTAATAACTTTTGGTATGTTCCAGTTTCCTTTTATTCATACACACCATATTTCTGTGTGAAATTATTCCAAATTTCACGACAATAGCTCTTGGTTTAGATGTTTCATGCTCCCTTCGTTTCCCAGTTCTATAGCATTGATCGATAATAACATTTTTAACTCCCAGCTGATTCTCGAACATTGAAGAGACGTTCATCTTCAAATTCCCCTCATCACCCTCTGGGATGCCAAAAATACGCAATTGATTCAATTTTGATTTTTGTTTCAAGTCTTCGATCCTATTGCATCTCACTTTTGTCACCTTGTATATTATCAATTTTACTTTCCAAAGTTGAGATTTTTATATCCAACTTTTTCACGTGTTCATCCATTTTTTGTGATACCATATCAGCTACCTTCGTAGCTTGGATTTCCAAAAAAGAGTCGTTGGCGAGAACCTCATTCAATAGTTTTTGTGGACGCAATAAATAGAAGAACGCAGTAATAAATGTGAAGGGGCAATATTTTTACGCAATAATGATAGCAGAATGTATAATTATAATTGGGTGTTTCAAAATTCAGTATCAAGATTTTAGGGGCGTATTTTTCAGGTCAAAATAAGACGTTTTTGTCCATAAACATGTGTCCGCAAACGCTTCGTTACCGATCTACAGAGCGTTAAAGTTAAACAAATACACGATGAGACATCCACCAACTTTCAAATAATGTCAAATGCTTCAAAACAAACCTAAACTTCAAAATGAAAATAGCAGTCGAAGCCCACTAATTCGCTTTTTCATTGTTCCGTTGAAAATTTTAATTAAATGTAGCGAATCACAAAAATTGATTTTACTTTTTTCTCGATAACGATCGCAGATGCGTGAAAATTACAGGAGACCAAAAAATTTATAAACAAAACAAAGAATTTATTTCATATCTCAGAATTCACCAGCGGCGCACCACAAAAAAGTTTATGGGGTAAAAAAGGGCTTGACCCCTGAAAAAAATATCTCCCTGTAGATTCTCACAATCACTCGGCATGCTGGATGATGTAAGCCCTAGAACGTAACCTACATTCCAAATTTGATCCCAATATCTCAAAAATTGAAAGAGCTATGAGAAAAAAAATAAAAAAATCTTGAAACTTTAACGCTCTGTAGATCGGTAACGAAGCGTTTGCGGACACATGTTTATGGACAGAAACGTCTTATTTTGACCTGAAAAATACGCCCCTAAAATCTTGATACTGAATTTTGAAACACCCTGTATAAAACTAGTTTGCTAGTGGGAATTGCAGCAGAGTGGAGGTGAGGTCATTTCAGTTTGTTCGAGCTTTCGGAAATGTATATTTCCATTTCCAGGGTGACTACGATGGAATTGCTATGTGTAAACTGACAGCAATATCGAGAAATGTTCAAATGTTACTCACACTTTTTGGGGATGATCACTATGATGTGAAGAAAAAAATTGTTGAAAGTGGATGTATCATTATTTTACTATAACAGTGTAACAAAACATTCAAAATCCTCGTTAAAGACGAAGAACGGATCTTTTATAACTTTCATTGAGAGTCCTGTTGACGTTTATATCACTCATTTCACTTGATTCTTTGGGATTTCCTCTCCTCGTTTCTATAAAATAAAAGTATTCGTATCATTTCAATATATTTGTAGAGGGACAAATCAGATGATTTGCCCCAAAATGTCACTGCGTTTAACAAATTCTTCATCAGGGAGTCTAAAAGAAAATCCAGTAGCTTATCAGTGACAATTTGTTTGAAAAAATGTCTGAAGGAAAGAAATATAGATATATTGAAAGAATATCGGATTTTTACTTATCTTTGTACGTTTCGAGACCGATTCTGTTTTCGTTCCCGTTGGCATATGAATGAGTGATTTCAGTCCACGAATGAGTTACAGGATGTTTTCATTAATTGATCTTGATTCTACCATTTTCATGTTCAGTTTTTAGTAGTGAATACCATGTTCTATCTATATCAACAGACAGTGTTTATATCACGTTGGTCAATTTCTAGGTTATCTTCTTTTTCCCCACTTCTGCTCAAGGAAGAATTATAGTTTGATAGTACTGGAAAGTAGTGCATGATATACTTGAGTTTCAACAGCAATGAGCATAACTTTTCTTAGGCAGAAATGAACAAGGAACAAAGAGAGCCATGTCATGAAACTGAGTTATGATAAAGTTCGACAATCTGTACCTTGACTCTGCGAATAGGAGTAGGACAAAAAAATTGGAGAAAATGAAATTAAGAATGAAAAGACAGTGTATTTGGATGTTGAGACTAAATCTCCACAAGTCATCTGTTCTGAGCAAGTGACATCAACCTTGAACAATTATGTAACCGTACATGTTATGTGAATTGATGAGAACCAATTTTTTCACGTGAGCATAAAATGAATTGAATTGATTCTGAATTCCACCAGTGGGCCAACTATTGAGGAAGATTATTTCGAACTACTGAACGAAAAGACAGGGTGTTATCTAAATTCAAGTGTGGTTGTCTATCTAGTGCTAGTGTATATTTCACTCAGATGTTTTATGTCTGTTTTTTCATCATTGTGATAAGGCTCTTGAAATAATGGAAGGAATATCTAGAAAATTCCTTTTTGTGTGATTGCTTCCTATGGCTAGAACTTTTGCTGAATGGTAATCCATATTATAACCCAACCAATTCACGTAACCTGCAAGGGCTCATATCTCTGGATTGTGTCTACAGACGCTCCTGTAAAAGGACTCTTTTTATACGGCGAACTACCTCAGCTATGCCATCTTTTATAGAGTTTTTCTCTTCAGGCAGATCGCTCCATGTGAAGGAAGTATCGTCTGATAACATTGTCATCGATTCCGGCATCCCACAAGGATCCACTTGCCCTATCCGGGCTTTGCAGACGATAAAACTCGCCATAATCTGCAATATCTGCATTTCTACATATAATTCTCATTTCTTTCTAGGAAACTGAAAACTCACGATGAAGGCAAGTCAACGCTGTCAATGACGACCAATTCTGGCTCCACAAGGATCCACTTGCCCTATTCAAGTTTTTTCAGACAATAAAACTCTCCATAATCTGCATTCTCTTCCACAATTTCTATTTCTCTTCAGGAAACTGATAACTCACGAAGAAGGCAAGTCAGCGCTGTCAATGACGATCTTGCTGAAATTACGGCCTGGGGAACCAACAACCCAGTGAAGTTTATTGCCATCAAAACTCGAGCTTGTATTCTTTCTAGAGAAGCGGAACTCAGTATGCCTAATATAACAATGTTTGGTACTACCATTCCCACCGAGACCACTATATCGTTGCTCGGTATTGCCAGCAGCAATACTATTTCATATAAAAATTATGTCCGATCCATCGTGACAACTGCTTCACCATAACTCGGATCTTTATTTCGTGCGAGAATCTATTGCTCACCTCAACAGCTTCCCACGATCTATTGAGCACATACACGACCAGTTTTAGATTACTATTTCCACATTATGTTGGTTGTTGCGGGTAGATTAAATAGACACAGTTACCAGAAAAGTTGGTTTATTCCGATCACCGATGTTACGTTCGCAAGTACATGATACATTCTTACTACTATTCCCAGTCCATCAAACATGAATATCTATTGTGATATATCGATCAGCACTTTTGGTCCGATCAAAGTACGAAAGTTCGGTGACTACAATATTAACAAAAACCTACTTTTGTCAGTGCAATGTTCTTACGGAATGTTTGAGATTGCTGACATTGCTCATTGCATGTATCATTACTTAGGTAGAATAATCATAATCAAAACACCAATTCATATAACAATATACATGAACTATGACTTATTGAATCTATATCACATCTTCCTCGGTAAAAGAGAAATGAAAAGGTTTTACAAAGTTTTTTTCATTTTTTTTTTCAACAAAATCTTGAATAAGATTTCATTGAACCTACATCTAATGTTAGTATTACCCACTTGATCGTAATAACGTTTCACTCTGTTTTTATGCAAATTCATTTCTCTCGAGATTTCTCTATTGTGCACTTCAATAATTATATTCGAATGTTCATCTCTTATCACTGAATAAGGTCCTTTAAAAAGTTCTTGCATTTTGTTAGTAGTACTACTATTCCTAATTAAAACTAAGTCTCCTATTTTCAGTTCACTATTCGGATTACAGGATTTATCATATCTTTCTTTTCTGTCAGTTTTTGACTTCAACAAATTATTTTTGGCATCGGCACAAGCTTGTTGAAGACGATATTTAAGTTCTAAGGGATAATTATCAAACGTGTATAGAGGATCAATATTTTCATCAATATTAGATGGTAGCCTTGGTATATGTCCAAAAACTAGCTCATATGGCGAATACTTTGTTTCAGTATGAACTGTTGTGTTGTACGAAAAACACCAAAAAGGTAGCCACGTGCTCCAGGCAGCATCAAACTTGGATGTCTGCATTCTTAAATATGCGCCAAGATGTTTGTGGGAATTTGCTAAGGACCCGATTGTTTGTGGATGATATGCACAAGACTTAAGTTGATTCATATTGAGTAATTTACATATTTCTGAAAATATTGAATTTATAAACTCAGTGCCCTGATCTGAAATAATTTGTTTAGGAATACCATATCGTAAAACAAAGTTATTTACAAAAGATTTTGCTACGGTGACAGCTTCTTTATTCGGAAGCGGATACGCTTCTACAAATTTTGACAAGTCACACTGTAGTGTCAAAATATATTTGTTGTTGTCGATGTCTGGTTCGATAGGGCCTACTAAATCTAGAGCTAATTTCTCAAAAGCGCACGTCGCGGTTGTCGTTATATTTGAAGGTTCTACAAATGGCTTAGAGTACTTGTACCTTTGGCAGTCATCACATATTTCGATAAATTTTTTTACGTCCCTATACAGTCCTTTCCAGTTGTAATACCTTTTGATATTGTTGAACATTATATTGACCTGCGTGGCCTCCCGTATGGAGAATATGAAAATCATTTAAAATCAATTGTCTAGTAGCTAAATCATCGATGTTACGACATTGGCTTAAAAATGTTATTTTTGTTTTCGACTTCTTGAAAATTTTTGCAATATCTCTGATTGTTTCTGCAGAAAAATCGTTATTTTTACCAATACATAACTCTGAAATATTCTCCTGTCCGGACAGTTTTTGACAGTCTTTCAACATCTCTCGAAGGTCCGATGCTGAGCAAGTATCTGTCTTATTCAAATAAATAATCTGCAAGCTTGCATCATGAATTAAATATGTGTTCATGAACTTATATTGTTTTCCCGACATTAGTAGTTTATTGAATTGTTTTGAGC
Organism: Phaedon cochleariae; assembly: GCA_918026855.4. NCBI lineage: Eukaryota > Metazoa > Arthropoda > Insecta > Coleoptera > Chrysomelidae > Phaedon > Phaedon cochleariae. The sequence goes on from OU896710.1 coordinate 25,880,026, forward strand.
TCAATATATTCAATTCAGTTACGTCAGTAGTGTATCAGGGGCGGTCCTGCGACAGTTTGGTAAGCTGTCCATCAAGTTCTCAAGCTGTCACAGTCAATAGGGGGGTCTAGTTGTGGTTTGTGCAAACATTCCGAGGTGCAGAAGTGTCGACAATGACCAGGAGGTGTTGTCACCGAAGATTTACCTTGTCACCTGTTTTTTTCTACCTGTCTTCCCTGTGTCACCTACTTAATTAATTGTTTTTCGCTCAAATCACCTGTTTTGCCTAATTTACTGGTTTCACCTTCTCAACGTGTCCCCCTGTATTACCTCTTTCACCTGTATCACTTGTTTCTTTCATTTTACCTGTTTCACCTGTTCACCTGATCTTCCCCTCGGTTATATTTTCCAAGTTAGTCCTACTGAATATCCCTGTATAATTAATGTTCCAATATCTTGCTAGCTGACCTAGAGGTCAACACTTTTATCATGTTTTGTTTGATATGAGTGCAATCATTAATATTATGTTTATCCAGCTTCATATTATATTTTTTCAATGTCATGCTGACAAAGTAGTCATGTGCAGATATTTTTACAAAATATTTGTTGATCCATCATCCTAGGATAGTATAAAAACTGTGATTTCATTATGCTTCAACATCAGGTGAATTGTGCAGTGGAAAAATGAAAATTGATTGGTAAGTGAGACTAATGATAACTCATAAAGATTGTGATTTGTTTATTGGTATAGGCTATGTGATTTTATTATCAGAATAGCTATTATTTGTTTGGGTTTATGATCATGAAATGAATTCGAAACAGTGGGATAGGTCAATATTTATTTATTAACTATAATACAACACGGTATATGATTTTTGTTGGGAGAACATACAACTACACTACAATATTTTTATTACATTAGTGAGAGGGATGTACCTTACTAAACGATCATGTGATATTAGACAATAGGCAGAAGTGTTTGCAAGAATATTTTGATTTGTTTCAAACTCGAAGCGAATATTCACACTACCTGCCTTTGAAGTTTCGTTTTGTCGACTACAATCTATTACAATTAATGGTGCTATGTCATGAAATTTAGATAGTGTTAGACAAGGTTCACCAGAGTTTTTGTAGAAATATGACTCTTGAAATCGTGCATACATCTCATATATAACAGAAAATTGATATTTATCGAAATTTAGATTCAAATTGTCATAGGGATACACTTCAGAGTTCAGGTAAAGTTTCATATTGGCGAGATTACAGTGATCGAATTGACTCATATTTTTTTGACTGTCATTTTTTTTGTTTGTTTGGAAACCAACAATAACAAATCTCGGTTTTTCCATTTGACTTGATGCTTTGACATTCCATGAGTGACGCATAGTTGATTGTAACATGGAAAATTCGTGGAGTTCCCAGGAACGGAAGGCTTTCTCTGAATCTCTCCCCTTTTCAATATACTTGATTAACCGCAATTTCTCCACATCTGCCGTTTGAACGTGTGGAATGCGCCATAGAATTTTTGTCAATTCAATTTTTGGTTTTTCTCCAGCCTTGGAGGTTATCGTAGGATTGATGTCATTGCTACTTCTGATGAGAACAAGTTCTTGCCGAATATTCACCAGAATTTTCTTGAAATCTTCGCAAAATCCCAATAGATGTTTGAGTGGGAGACAAACGCTAAAGTTCCCTTGAAGATCAACAATTTCCGGATGACCAAGATGATTCCAACCAGCATTTATATATCTATTGCATTCATTATTTGTATAAGAAATGTTGCCCTTCATAGCTGATGTGATTCCAGGATTACGAACTCGATCCACAACGGACCCACCAATTTCATATCGGATTTCATCAAATAGAAAAGCAATACCATTGTTGATGAAGTTCAGTGTAGCACTCACTTTATCTTCACTGTCAGTAATTCTACCTTCTAGATAAATGTAACTTTGTGATGGTAATGTGTAAATATCCTGCGTTTGAATCGGAACACGTATCTCGAATGACTTATTTAGGCTTGTATTGGCATATGGTGGATGAGAGTGCATTTCGCAATTCGTTATCGCATTGTCCATCATCACATGATCACCAATATTCAAAATATTGAAACTCATGTTTGTTGTGTTCCACTTTTTCTTCCACAGGAACACCTTAGGAGAATGAGAAATCTTCTAAGACCAGAGTTGATGTCCAATTTTAGGTTATACCAAAATACGTAAAAAGTCTTCGTTTTGTCTTTTATAATAATTTGAAACCGAGTGAAATGAGGAAATGCTGATTGTCAGGTGTTAACTGTTTGATGTCACCTTTCGGACTGATACTTTTGATTGATGGAGAACGCGTTTCCTGACCCATTGTTGATGATGACATTGGAATATTATAGCGAAACACCATATCCACTAGAGCTCTTTCAAATGCAACCTGACTGTTATGACTTCCTTTTGGAAATTAATTAAGGTTCCAGTTTTATCTACTACTCTGAGAATTATTTCATCAATGTATTTGGAATTGATTGGTAGATAAATGACATTTGACACTTTCTCCACTATTCGAAATCCACTAGGCACCGATGGATAGAACATGTGCAATGTGTGAACGGAAGAGTTATTATTATATGAATTTGTTGTTAAATTACATTCATCACACACTGAATTCACCTTGGAAATATTATTTGGAAAATCTGATATATGTTTTTTATTAGCTTCCAATTTCCTCTTGCTGAAACCTAACAGAGTTGCTATCGAGTTAGGTTTATCAAAGTGTATGAGTTTGTTGCATGTTATCTCATACCTTAGAGTATTACGATTAGCATTCAATTTGAGCTGAATCTCGGTAGTTTTCTCCTCTTCTTTTATAATAGTATTCGAAATTTGAGCTTTTTTTCCCTCCTTCTCTCTATCTTTTTCATGCAATTCATCCAATTGCATCATAATATTCCGTTCAATGTCTTCAATTTCATAGGAACCTTCAGGAATAACCAATGTGTGTTTGCCAACATAGAATCTGTTATTTCTCCCATCAATATTGGGGATAGTGTTGTAGGTCACGAAGTCAATCAGACCTAAGACATGGGTTTTATCATCATCTAAAATGATAGGTGGATGGATTTTAGCTGATAATACAGAATCTCTGGCTGATAAGGTGAAAGTATATGAACACGTCATGATAGTGATAGAGTCATTGAAAGAATGAGATAAATTACGCTTATATTTTATTGAGAGAGAAATTTCAAACATAACTGACCGCAATTCACAGAATTGAAAGTTTGATATACAGTGTGATTTTATAAAATATTACAAGGTCCATTGGAATTGAAGTAATCTAAAGTTTCCAGTGGTGGTCGCAGATTACCAAAGCTATCAAAATAGACGATTTGTGATCCAATTTTTTTGTAGGCGGTCCAATGCGTCCCCGGTCCATCTTTGTTATCCAAGTTTATCACGCCACGTTCTTTCCTTCTGATTCTCTTGGGAAGATCATTCCTCATAAATACACCCCTAAAATGGGGAATGTTGAGTTCTTTAACGTACTTCAGAATATCCAAATTGGATAGTGGAAAATTGAGTGGTATCCTCTTACGAGATTCCCTATGTTTATTCATCCTCATCTTGTTGATATTAGGATAATACTAGGATGGTTATCTCAAAAAAAGTCCCAAACCAGTTTTATATGGTCTCAAATACATTCCTTTTCCCATTGCAATAGCTTCCATTGTTTTATTATGTCGTTGGGATTCTTCCAATTGATTTTTTGCTGATCTGGCATCAGTGACAGCCTTAGCTACACCTGCAGCGCCACCTGTGATTGCCCCGAGAGCACTCAATCCCGCGAAAATCGGAATCAAGGGTAACAAGCCACCCCTCTTTGGAATTTTAACAATACGTGTTGGTTTTATGTTGAGTTTTTTCGTTGACCTCAAAGCAACCTTGACTGCATCACCTACAGTCTTAGGTTTTTGGGAGATGATATGTTTTTTAATTTGTCCGATTGCTTTGGCGAAGCATACCCCCTTTTTCATTAGTTTCTTCTTGATATCCCTCTTTTTATTATTCCTACGTTTAGTATTCCCTTTGGATCTCTTGCGAGCCATCTGAACTGTAGGAAACTCTCTCGTATACTGACTTCTTCTTTTAATCCTTATGATAATTAGGTGAATTTGAGTTTCTTATTTCCGAGATCGTTGCTATCTTCCTCTTCTATCTCTGTATCCAAATGAGATATCATCGTTATCCAATTTCCTCTTGTTTGCACATCTTTTATTCATGGGATAATCGTCAGCAATATCGATATCCATCAAGTCCTTCTTTCCTTCATTATCGTCATCATCATTCTGTGATTTCTTCTTTTTATTCATCTTTTTATGTTGTGCTATCCGTTTAGTTTGTTTAACGATTCTATTTGTTGAAATTCCTTCCTTCAGGATTCGCATACTGCTTTCAATATTTCCTAGAGATTTTTCTAAAATAACCTTCGTTCCTCTTAGAACTATCAGACATTTGTTGACAGCTTGTTGTTTTCGTTTTTGATTTTGTTTTTGGTTTCCTATTCCCATTCCCAATTTCACTTTAGCTTTCATAGCACCAGCAACGCCTAAAGCTGCTTATCTCTGTCCATAGGAATTATTCTTCAATCTGAATTGAGCCATTGCCTTGTCTGCCAGAATTCTATCTGCTTTATGACGATGTTTCAAATCTTTTCCTTTGGAATATGCTATATCATGTTCCTTGCAAGCTTCATCTAATTCATTTATACCTTTATCTCCTCGAGCGAGTCTTTTTTCCAATTTTGTTCCAGGACCACAGAATCTATATCCACCAGGTATATGTAACTCGAAAGGTAGTTTATTTATGGCAGTATTCAAAAGCCCATCACCTGAATAGTAGCGTGGCATTTGTGTGTGTGTGTGTTTATTCAGTGAAATACATAAAGCAACTGATCATTGAATATCGGAGATAAACTATTTTTGATTCATGAAATGAAAGTTGTTCCACAAAAAACGACTCTGAATATTGAAAATAATATATTCAAGGGGGATGAGAAATTCAAAAAACATGGAATATTGTTTCCACATACAATGAGGTGTATTATTGTGGGTCCTTCGAACTGCGGTAAAACCAATGTTATGATCAATCTTCTCGAACATAAGAATGGATTGAAATTTGAGAATATTTATGTGTACTCTAGATTTTTATATCAACCGAAATATAAATATCTAGAGGAATTGATCAAACCAATAAAGGGTATGGGATATTATGCATTCAGTGCCAGTGATAGTATTATGCATCCGTCAGAGGCTAAACCGAATTCGATATTCATATTCGATGATGTTGCATGTGACAACCAAGAAGTAATTCGTGAATACTTCAGTATGTCTAGACATGCATTAGTAGACCCTTTTTACCTGAATCAGAGCTACGCTAAAATCCCTAAACACCTGATCAGAGACAACTGTAACTCCTTGATTTTATTCAAAATGGATGATATGAATTTACGTCACATTTATGCAGACCATGTGGGGTCAGATATGACATTCGATAAATTCAAAAGTATGTGTTCGTTATGCTGGAAGGATCCATATGGTTATCTATCGATATTCAAAGATTGTAAGGTCAATGAAGGTCGTTATCGGAAAGGAATTGATAATTTTATACTCATATAAAGGTGAAGCTGATCAGATACCCGATCGAAGCTGATCAGAGCTGATCAGAAGCAGATGAGATACCTCATGCTTACCTGGTGAACAAACAAAGAAATGAAGTCGAATGAGAAGGAAATCAAAAAGAGGTTGATAGCTAAACGTAAAACGGTGAAAGATGAATTGGATATTTTGAAACATGGAGAAATGGTGCATGAGAATATGTTCAATCCTATCACAAAACACCTGAAAAGTATCGAAAATAAATTACAGAGTGCTGGTCAGCAACAACAACAACAACAAATTCCATATCAGAAAAATGCTGCAGAACAACTCGATTCCTTCAAATCACCATTCATGATGAAACCGAAGAGGAATTTACTAAACTATGAGACACCTAAGAATATTGAAGAGCAGAAGAGTAAGCCTAAAATCCCCCGCCGACTATCCTTGCAACTCCTCACACCAGCAGATTTGAAAAATGAAGAACCTAATATTGAGGATGAGTATGGGGGTGATTATGATGATGATGATGGACCTAGTGAGTTGAAACAATCAATTTTAGAGGATATCAAATCTGATGAGGAAAATGAACAGCTAGGAAAATCATCTGCCGACGAAGTTTCACGCCTCATGGATATTACACAAGAATCGTATGTCGACTATTTAGAGCAATATGATCCTCTACCTAGAAAATATATCAATAGTATGTATCAAGATGAGGATAACAAAGAGTTTGATCATAAGTATGGAGTGAGATTAGACAGGAATACTGAAAAACTCATGATTGGTGATTCTAGAATATACATCGAAGGATCCGATGTAATTCTCAAGAATAAGAGGTACAAAGGTACTCAAGGTTTATATGAACTATTGTTCAAGAAAGACCCTCATGATTTCACCAGGGAGGATGAGCAGAATTATAAGCAGATAGTGACGAAAACTAATGCCCATCGGAGATATTACAAGGCAAATAAGCAAGTGGATGGTAGTAAGCTACAAAAGTATAGAAAAATTATTGCTCCAATCACGAGTTCTTCCTCCGTTGGTAAAGGAATGTTAATGGAGGTGACTAACAATAAGATAGATTACATTCGATGGGATGATCCAAATGAGCTTTGTGACAGATTACGATTACTGTTGGCTTCGAAGTCAGTAGGGCACAATGGTCATACCAATGAAATAAACTCTATCGTTGAGGAGTTGCGTGAAGCTAATATCATTGCATGAAGAGAGAATGGCAACAATCGCTAAAAAACAAGTGGTTGAAGAGATCCACAAACCAGCAAGAATCAATTTCAAAAGACGTGAAGTCATCATCAAAGGCCTCGATGATCTTTTTCAAGCCGATTTGGTGGAAATGATACCATATGCCCGTGAGAACCAGGGTTACAAATATATATTGGTTGTGATAAATTGCTTCTCGAAATTCGTTTGGGCAATTCCTTTGAGGAATAAATCGAGTATAGAAGTGAGTAATGCCATGGAAATCATTCTCAAAGAGCAGTGTCCTCACAATCTACAAACAGATAAAGGCACTGAATTTTTCAATAAGGAATTCAAAAATCTCATGAAGAAATATGGTGTGCATTATTACAACACGTTCAGCGAGAAAAAGGCATCTATTGTAGAACGAGTCAACCAGACATTGAAAAATATGATGTGGAAAAGATTCAGTTTACAGGGGAACTACAAATGGGTAGAATTACTGGAGAAAATCGTTGGAAAATATAACAACACAACACACAGGACTATAAAAATGAAACCCTCTGACGTGTCAAGAAGGAATGAAAAAATGCTACTACAAACCGCATATAACCGACTCAAAATAGTGGGTTCGAAACGTAAATTCAAAATTGGTGATTATGTACGTATATCCAAGATTCGTGGAGTTTTCGATAAAAAATATAACCCAAATTGGTCTACTGAGATTTTCCGTATAAGAAAAGTTCAATTGACAAACCCAGTTACCTACTTATTGAAAGATGATTCTAACAAGGATATTCTAGGGGGGTTCTATAACGAGCAATTGCAAAAAGTAAGATATCCAGACGTTTATCTCGTCGAAAGGGTATTTAAGAGGAAGAATGGACAGGTGTTCGTCAAATGGCTTGGATTTGATAACAAACATAACAGCTGGATAGACGAAAATAATGTGCGTAATGTTGCGCAAGGAAGACTATAATATAAAGGGTTCATCACGCTGATGATTTTCATCATTTTCTCGTTGACTGCCCTCTAACAAATGTAGTAGGTGCTCACTTCGAAAAAAAATGTTCATAATTGATGTACAAGGTTTCCAGTATGGAAAAGACAAGTTTTTGTGTAGAGAAATTGCGATTCTGAATGTGGACAATGGTGTGTGGCAACATAGATTCATCACTTTACCCATTGACATGTCACATTACAATTCAACTGTTCTCAAACATATGGAAGTTGGTCCACTAAACACTTGCATGGATTGGAATGGAGCCATAAGGAATCATCTACAACCACAATACAGTATGAACAAATAACTGAATTCATCAAGAAATGCACTGGCTGTTACGAAGGAGATGAAATTCTGGTCAAGGGGTTGGAAAAAAAGATATAATAATAATGAATAATAATAAATATGAACTTTATTGGACATATCAAACGTATACAAAAAAAAAGGTTTTCCCAAAGTTCGATAAAAACGATAAGTACCTATTGGTACTTGTTTCGTTATACAAAATGGAATTACAACATTCAATAAATATATGTAAAAAACAAAGTAAGTATATAAGTATAAATAAGATATGTTGAAGATAAAAATAAGATAGGTTGAAAATATAAATTACCCTGATAATAAAATTTTGTTCATTCACCTGTATGTATGGCATATTTGACAGTCATTCAATATGGTTGGAGAGATTGCTAAGAATGAACAATATCATCGATTTTCATGAACAAGGATGTCCTGCAATTGAGGACTTGAAGTTATTTTTAAGATCGAATCATTGCAACCAACATTTATATAACAATTCTAATTGTGCTTTAGAGAATGTATATTTATTATGGTACTGGTACCTTCATTGTAAACAATGATGTGTTTATTTAGAATCTAATAAATGATTATATTCAAGATTTTTATTATTTTTATTCATATATTACTTATTATTTACAAAACTATCAAACAACGACAACTCATATATTAATTATTATTTATAAAACTATTATACAACACAACGACAACAACAACAACAACAACAACAATGAAAAAGTATCTTTAATTTCGATTAACTATATCATGTATTTAAAAACAATGAGTAGAAACAAAAACTCAATGAATGACCTCACTACAGAATAAATTTTGTTTCAACTCATAGTTGTCTGATATCTGATGTAGTTTTAACGAAATTGGGCAAAAACAAAACATTTCATCACACCTGGGGCATGAGAATGTTCCAAAATCAAGAATTTCATTCAAGTTCCTACATCTTTCCTCTCCACTACTAGTAGTATACACCACTGTCATGTGTCCATTATCATTCCTCTCCATGCTGATGGTCCCAATTCCTTCTTCCTGTTGTTGTTTTTGTTGTTCTTGTTGTCGACCACTACCCTGCAAGAAATCGTTATTCAGCCTGATGTTGCGTTTCACCTCCATAGGCAGCATCAGGGAATTCGTATACTTGCGAATCTTCCTCCTCGGGTAGTGGTGGTGGTGGTGGTGGTGGTGTTGGGCTGGAAGTTGATGCCTGCCTGATCTTTTTCTGCGGTTGTGGTGGTGATGGTGACGGCGCTGCATCGTCTTCGATGGCCGCCGCGAAGTTGAACCTCTTGACGGCCTTCTGCAAAAGCATAAGCTCTTGCTCCGACTCCGCTAGCGCTCTGGTCCACTTTATAGGCAGGTTCCCAAATTTTTCTTGTAAAGTTATCATCTCCGGACTGTATTTCAGATATATCAGAATACAGTCCTCTGATTTTTTCACGATGTCCTCCACACCGTATCTGGAAAAAGAAATGCATTTTTTTTATCCTCATATTGATAAAACTTGTGATCGAATATGGAAATATGATATGAAGAAAATGATATGACAATGATAATAATAATAATAATAATAATAATAAACTTACTTGAACAATTGTTACATCACAACCATTGCCATGTCGATTGGCAACAATTTTTTGTTTTCAATGTTGACGATTAATGTTGTTGGGATGCCTGCCATGTTGTTCCACGAAGAACTGCTACTTGGTTGTGGTAGTGAAATCAGAAAACATGGTAGTATTTATACTAATTTTGAGCTCCCTGAATCGATATGAAACATTTTATAATCTCCAAGTTGATTCAAAGTATCAAATTTTAATCACTACACATGTGTGCATTTTTTCCAAAAAGTATGATATCGACTTGTTTTTCTCATCGTTGGTTTCGAGATGGAATTCTTATCATCCACGTGTGCATTTTTTCCTAAAAAGTATGATATCGACTTATATGGAATTCTTATCATCCTCGATAACTGTAGAAATTTTAAAATGTTAACATGTTTTTGTAAACACTCAAAGTCGAATAAAATTCCCCTCGTGCACATGTGCGCATTTTTTCAGTTGCTATCGAAACAAAAATTCTTATCGTTGATAACTCTAGAGGTCTTTCAAAGAGGTCAGCTGGGTAATGATACTTCATTGACGTCAGGCCGATGTTATAAATTCTACAACATTCGCTGTTGTCTATTTTGTATTGCATCCAGCTCAAGTTGCTCCTGTTGAATCACCTCTCGTTCCTGTCAACGATCTCCAGTTCAACGCATTCCACCATCACATATCGTCTATTGTCAGAGTAAGTAAAAATGAGCTCGATGGATCATTTAGTCAGTCAATTTATTAAGAAAATTGATCAAATTCATCCTCTAATTAAAACGGAAGAAGAGTATTGTAAATGGATAAAATTCGTTCAAAAACCAATTCATTCAGTGAATAAATGCATAAGAAAAAAATCAAGTTGCGTGAAGAATTTTTCAAAATTAGAAACTGGTTTAGCTATCTTGAAATACCATAAAGAAAAATTGATAACACTCAAAGATAAAACAAAACATCAAAAACGTTATTTAGTGTGGAAAGATATTGATTCATGTTTCAATAAAAGAATTCGAACTGGTGCTATTATTGATAAAAATACCAAAGATCCAAAAACTTTTCTGGAAAAATGTTTTCGATGCTTCTCACTCAAAATCAAGTCTGAATTACAGAAATCTCTTTTGAAAGTTGATGAAATCTTCTGAAGGAATAAGAAACTTCTTGTTCTTGTGAATGTTAATAAGAAACAACTGTAGTTATTTATATTTCCAAAACCATCTACATAACAACATAACAAATGAATAATATCATAATATATAGAGGATTACATTTCCAATACTCTCCCTTAATCCACACATTATATTATACATATTTCTTCAATCCCAAACCTTCCAAGAATTTTTCAAACTTCGGTTTGCTCAGAGGTTTAGTGAAAATATCTGCAATCATTTCTTCTGTGCCTAAATATTTCACTTGTATTTGATTCGATTCCACAGCTTCTCTCACGAAGTGATGACGAATATCAATGTGCTTCGTTCTGTTGTGAAACCTTTGATTTGAAGACAATTTCAATGCTGACTGGTTATCATTATAGATGATTGTAGTCATTTCTTGGCATGTTAATTCAGCGAGTAGATTCTTGAGAAAAATTGCTTCTTTCGTTGCATCTGATAAGCCCATGTATTCTGCTTCGGTACTTGATAAAGCCACTGTCTTCTGCTTTCGACTTTCCCAAGAAATGGCTCCATCGTTGAGCTTGAATATGTAACCAGTATGAGATTTGCGATCTATCTCACTTCCTGCCCAATCCGAATCTACATATCCCTCCAGTATATCATTCTGTTTACTTTGGTAAACAAGACAATAGTCCATAGTACCTTTAAGGTATCTCAGGACTCGCTTTGCACTCTTCCAATGTTCTTCGTTATAGCATGTATTGAATTGACTTAATAAACTTGCAGAATATGCTATATCTGGTCTGCTGCATACTGCTATGTACATAATACTCCCAATGAGTTGCTGATAAGGCAAGTGATCACATTCTTTCTCAGTTGCTTCTGGCTTCATTAATTTCTTACCAGGTTCTAATGGAGTACTCACAGGTCTGCAATCTGTCATATTGAATTTCGTTAATATGTTCTGAATATACTTCTTCTGATCGATGAATATCTGTCCATGTTCTCTTCGTACTTTCATTCCCAATATGTGTTTTGCGTGTCCAAGATCTTTCATGTCGAATTCTGACATTAGATTTTGTTTGACAATGATTTTCTTGGCACTGTCATTACTGAAAATCAGTACATCATCAACATACAGGGCAATTACAAGAATTGATTTGTGGTTAACTTGTGAATATATACAGGGCTCTGACTCGGATCTTCTCATCCCCATATTCACTAACACTTTATTAATTTTTCCATACCAAGCTCTAGACGCTTGTTTGAGTCCATAAAGTGCCTTTTTCAACAGACAAACTTTACCTTCTTCGGAAATAAAACCTTCGGGTTGATCCATGTATACAGTTTCTTCCAGGTCGCCATTTAGAAATGCAGTCGTCACATCCATGTCATCAATTTCTAAATTCAGGTCAACTGCTAAAGAAAATAACATCCTCAGAGTTGCATGTCTTACGACCGGTGAAAAAGTTTCTTCGTAATCAATACCATATCTCTGAGTGAATCCTTTAGCTACCAGTCTGGCTTTATACCTTTCCACGTTTCCATCGGCGTCTGTTTTTATCTTGAAAACCCATTTGTTCTTTACAGTTGATTTATCGTCAGGCAAGTTAACAAGTACCCAGGTATCATTTTTGATAAGTGATTTATACTCATCTTCCATAGCTTGTCTCCACCTGTCTCGATCTTTTCCTGCTAAAGCTTCTTCAACTGTACTTGGTTCTCCCTCGGTGACACACGCATGATAAAGAATGTAGTCCATATGATCTTTCGGTAACCGATTTCGTAGTGGATATCTCCTCGATTCCTCTTGCACTTTCTCTACACTGGTCGAAGATGTTTCCTCTTGCATTGTTTCCAAACTGTCTGGATTTGATGGTCCCTCCATTGAGTATTCGTCGATAGCCTGCCCATGTCGACATTCGTTATCAGTCTGATTTGCTAATATGTCTTGTAAATTAACATTTTCATTCATGTCAGATAAACTGTCAGCTTTCTCTGGAGATGTCAAAAATTTGTTTTCTAAAAACACAACATCTCGCGCCTTGACTATCTTCTTCGGATTATGAGGATCTATCAATCGAAAACCTTTGGTATTCTCACAATATCCTACGAAAACATGTAGTTTACTCTTGGGATACAATTTCTTCCTCAGAGTATCAGGAATATGCGAATATGCAAGACAACCAAAAACTTTCAGGTGACTCAAATCAACTTTTTCTCCGCTCCACTTCTCTTCTGGTGTTGTTCCTCTTACAGCTCTCGTTGGAGATCTATTTTTCAGATATATCGAAGTATTCACTGCTTCAGCCCAGTAACACTTGTCCAATGCAGCGTCTTGGAGTAAACATCTTGCTTTCTCCATGATAGTCCTATTTGCTCTCTCAGCAACGCCGTTCTGAGCTGGAGAATAAGGTACTGTTGATTGATGTCTGATTCCATGCTCTAGAAGAAAGTCATCTAATGGTTTGTTACAGAACTCTTTTCCATTATCAGTTCGAATGCACTTCATCTTCTTGCCAGTTTCGTTTTCTGTTAGTGCTTTGAAATTCTTGAACTTTTCCAGAACTTCACTCTTGTATTTTATAAAATATCCGAATGTTTTTTTTGTGAAATCGTCAATGAAGATTAGAAGATATCTGGCACCATTGTGAGATGCTTCACTCATAGGTCCACATAAATCAGAATGCACAAGTTCAAGTTTTTCTGAAGCCCTTTTTCCTCCATGTTTGGGAAATGGCATCCTAGTTTGTTTACCCTCAATACATGGTACACATGGTTGAAGAGTTGAATTGCTATATTGAACTCCAGTAACCATACCTTGCTTCAGTAAGTTCATGCTCAACTTGTTCAGGTGACCTAATCTCCTGTGCCATAATTCTTGAGATTCTTCTGACATCGATAAGTGTGCTCTTTCTTCAATTTCTTGCTGAACATTCAACTTGTAGATACCTTTGACACACCTAGCTGTAGCTAATATCTCACCTCTGCATTCGAATGTGTTTGGCAGGAAAATTTGGCAACCTTCTTCGGTGAAAGTCACATTCAGGCCTTTCTCGACTAGTTTACTCACTGATAACAAATTTGTAGAAAGTCCTGGTACAAATACAACGTCAGTTATTGTTGTATTGGAATTTTCTGGCAAATTCACCTCCACGTCACCTTTTCCAGCACTGTGAAGTTTTTCATTATTAGCAATGGTCACTTCTCTGCTAACCAAATCTGCAGTGTAGTTTTCCATCCAGTCTCTTCGATTGGTCATGTGAGCTGTAGCTCCAGAATCCACATACCAACCATCTGCACCAATACTCACAGCAAGAGCAGAAATAAGTGAATAGTTTTTGTTACCACTTATATTTGATGCTTTCTGCTGTACTGCGGTATTATTGCATTTCACAGGACAGTCTTTATAAGAATGAGTAGGTTCATGACATTTGAAACACTTGAAAACCTTCTTCTTCTTGAATTTTGGTTTTCCTTTGGATACGAAAGCTGCCTCCATGTTAGATGTCCCTTCATATTCAACTTTCTGGTCCTCTTGAAGTAGTTTGGTTTTGATAAGATCACTCGTAATCGTGACACTCGAACTTTCTAAAGCCATCACCATTGGATTATATCGTTGAGGTAGACCACTAAGTAGAATAACAGCGACGAAATCATCATCCAAACCAGCACCAATATCTGATAATTGTTGAGAAATGGACATCACTTGAGTAACATACAATTCCATGGATTGAAAATTTTCAAGTTTCAAACCAAACAGGGTTCTTAGTAATCCCAAGCGTCTCGTGAGTCCTTTGTCTTCATATGCCTTCTTCAAATTATCCCAAGCCTCTTTTGCAGTTTTGGCATTGCGGATATGGATGAAAGCAGATGATTTTACCATTAATGATATCTTGGCACGAGCTCTCTGCTCCTTTTTAACATCTTGATTTCGAACTATGCCATCATTATTTGTCTCGATACAATCCCAGAGATCTTCATGCATCAGATACATTTCCATAGCGAATTTCCAATTGGAGTAGTTGGAAGATCCATCCAATTTTTCTATAGAAGGTAAACTGAATTGCGAACTCATGTTTCTGTATCTCTTGACGGACAATGTCAAAAAATTCCTGACGGCGAAAATTCTTTTAAATTCCTTCTGAATATGATACACAGGTAGCTCAGTTGGAATTTACGATTTCTGGGCCCATAACCTGATGAAATCTTCTGAAGGAATAAGAAACTTCTTGTTCTTGTGAATGTTAATAAGAAACAACTGTAGTTATTTATATTTCCAAAACCATCTACATAACAACATAACAAATGAATAATATCATAATATATAGAGGATTACATTTCCAATAAAAGTGAATGCTACATTTTTAGGAAATTTCGTTAAACCTAAAATTCTCGAAACTGATATTAAGCATTTCAACACAAAAAATCAGATTATCGATAATAATACAAATTTGAAGTCGTAGTTCAATGATAATATTAAAAATAAGATTTTGACTGCACTGGGAGAATTTCAGGAGAGAGATAGTGGTTGGGCACTATATCAAATTATTCAATTAATGGTGAACATTAATCACTATCGTCCCATAAACGTTGGTATTTCTTCTTCTTACGTAGATTTACCTATGCTATCAAACACAGCAAAGGTGTCATCAATATAAAAAATAAGGACCCCTATTGCTTTTTGTGGTCTATTGTGTGTGCTCTACATCCAGCAGGCCCAGGGAAAAATGTTAATAGAACATCATCTTATCAACATTTCAGTCAAGTTTTGAAATATGATGGTATCAAATCCCCTATTAAATTGAAAGACATTAGAAAATTTGAAATAATGAATGATATTTCTGTTAACGTGTTCACTATAAGTGAACAAAAAAGAAGGAAAGTTGAAGTATTACCAATATGTTTGAGTAGCACAAATTATGATAAAAGGGTTGATCTACTTATGGAACCATCGTGTAATGAACTTGATGATCGAGATGGGGATGATGATTATGATGATGATGATGGTGAGGAGGAGAAGGAGCCTTTTGAACGTACGTTGCATATTAAATCGTTCCACTTTGCTTATATCACTGATTTGAACAAGTTACTTAACAGAAAATTAGGAAATTCGTCACATAAAAAGTGGCTATGTGATCGATGTTTGAATCACTTTAAATACAAGGAGAACTTGAAAAAACATTATGCACAATGCAGGCAAATGAACCAATCGCAAATTCAGCTGCCTAAGCCACATGAGTCAACTCTAAAGTTCAAGAATTTCAAAAATACCGAAGAAGTACCTTTTGTTATATATGCTGATTTAGAGTGTTTATTGCAAAAGTATGTCGATCCAAAACCCAGTGGGAAAACAAAAAAATTCCAAAAACATGTGCCATTTACGATTGGCTACATGCTGGTTTGTTCCTATGATAATTCTCTTTCCAAATTCAAATATTATACTGGTGAAGATTGTATATCATGGTTCGTTAATGAATTGAAACAGTTAGCTATGCGTTTCAATGATATATTTGCACATGTGAAACCTATGGAACCTCTTACTGCACAGCAACATGAGGATTTTCAGAAGGCTTCTTCATGTCATATCTGTTTGAAACCATTAGTTGAAGGAGAACGGAAAATTAAAGACTATTCACACCTTACAGGTGCCTACCGTGGTCCTTCTCATAACCACTGTAATTTGAACTACAAAGATGATCACGCTATACCAGTAATTTTCCACAATATGTCAGGTTATGACAGCCATTTCCTCATCAAAAAATTGAGTACCGAAATCAGTGGTAAGGTATCTCTACTACCGATAAATAAAGAGAAATATATTTCATTTACCAAACACGTTGATGGGACGAAAGTGAGTTTCAGATTTTTAGATTCCTTCAGGTTTATGGCTAGCAGTTTAGATACCTTATCATCATACTTAGATAATGATAGAAAAATAATCACGCGGAAATGTTACCGCAACGAGGAACAATTCAGTTTGCTGTGTCGGAAGGGTGTCTGCCCTTATGATTATTTAGATTCTTGGAAAAAATTGAGGGATACTAATTTACCATCGATTGAATCTTTTTTCAATAAACTAAATGGAGAAGGAGTATCAAGAGGTGATTATGAACATGCGCATAAGGTCTGGCAAGTTTTCAACATACAAACGTTACAACAATATGTTGAATTATATCTCAAAACAGACATTTTACTACTTGCAGATATATTCGAGAACTTTAGAATAACTTGTATGTCTACATATAAACTAGATCCTCTCCACTATTACACCGCGCCTGGACTAGCCTTTGAAAGTATGTTGAAAATTACTGGTATTGAATTGGAGCTTCTTTCTGATATTGACATGATTATGTTTGTGGAAAAGGGCATTATAGGAGGAGTATCACAGTGTTCTAATAGATATGCAAAAGCAAACAATAAATACATGGGGAATGAGTATGATCCTGGAAATCCAACATCATACCTCATGTATTTCGATGTTAACAACCTTTATGGAGCTGCAATGAGTCTCCCCCTGCCTACGGGTGGATTCGAATGGGTTGAGAATATTTATTCGGTGGACAATATAATGAATATACCAGATGATAGTGAAAATGGTTACATTTTCGAGGTGGATCTTCATTACCCTCGAGACCTTTTCGAATACCATAAAGATTTGCCTCTTTGCCCCGAAAGTATGAAACCGCCTACTGCTAAATCAAAAATTAATAAATTACTCACAACTCTTTACGATAAGAAAAATTACATTATTCACTATGAAAATTTGAAGCAAGCTTTGAGTTTAGGTATTAAAATAGAAAAAATTCATAAAATTTTGACTTTCAAACAGTCCTGTTGGTTACAAAAATATATATCTTTGAACACTGAGTTACGAAAACAAAGCAAAAATGAATTTGACAAAAATTTTTATAAACTCATGGTTAATTCTGTCTTTGGTAAAACTATGGAGAACGTGAGAAAGTACAAAGATATAAAACTAGTTTCAAAATGGGGTGGTAGATACGGGGCAAAATACTATATTTCTCAACCAAATTTTCACAGTTGCAGTATTTTCGATGATGATATGGTCATCATTGAAATGAAAAGATTGAGAGTGAAATTCAATAAACCTATCTATGTCGGATTCAGTATTTTAGATATTTCCAAAACTTTCTTATATGATTTTCACTACTCTTACATAAAACACAAATTTGGATCAGATGCAAAACTACTCTATACCGATACCGACTCTCTACTTCATCAAATTTTCACTGAAGATATTTATGAACATATGAAAGCGGATATAGATAGGTATGACACGTCTGATTATCCACCAGACAACATTTATGGTATTCCTCTGAAGAACAAAAAGGTCTTGGGAATAATGAAAGACGAGAACGCTGGGGAAATAATGACTGAATTTATTGGATTACGCTCGAAATTATACACATTCAAAATTTTACGAAATCAAAACAAACTTATCGACTCTGGTGTAATCAAAAAAGCGAAAGGAATTCGAGAGTCAGCCTTGCGAACAATCACTTTCGATGACTATCGCAATTGTCTGTTGAATAATACCTCAACCCAAATATGTCAATACATGATAAGATCTAATAAGCATGAAGTACACACAATAGAACAGAAAAAATCAGCATTGAATCCGTTTGATGATAAGAGAGTGATCAACTGTCTTCATACGGATACATTACCTTGGGGGTATATTTAGTTCATATAAAATATATATATATATATATATAAAAACTCTTAAATTATTTGGGACTGCAGCAAAACGAAGGTGTACTCTTATAACATTATATTTCCAATATTTCGACAATGAATATTGTCATCATCAGGGAGCTACAATTTATGAAAATTTCTTTAAAAAGGCTCTGTAAAATTATCAGTAAAGTACTTACAATGTCAGTGAGAATGGTCGTTGAAAGATGGTAACAGTAGTAGATTCACAAGACACATCAGTAATTTGTAATACATTAGAACAGTGGACACAAGATCAATTTAAAATTGTAAAAGTTGAAAATAGTAAAATGAGATTTATTTTTTATTGAATTTTATTTATAATTTTTTTTTATATTCGGCTGCCGAAACACATGGCCATGCTCGAATTTGTTGAGAAATTTGCGGGAACTTATATTGAGGTTAACAATGACAATTGTCAATTGACACTAAGTCAGTCATTTGTCAATTGTTACTGCTTGTGGGACATGTAGGTAGTATACAGTTGGTACAGTTACAGTTACTTCTAAAGATGAGATATTATCTAATATTGAATAAGTTATTATTAATTGTTATAGACTTTGATAGAAAATTTTTTATATTATTGGATGTATTTAAAAAGTTGAAATGTTGTTGAGAGCTCTGGGATTCTTATCTAACAAAAGTAAGTATGAATAAATTTCACTTAAATGATTCAGATCTGTTCTTTTATTCAAGCTGTTTGTAGATTGGGATATGAATGTCATTTCCAAAAAAATTCGTTTTGTATTGTTTTTTTCTTTTGCTAAGATTTTGGTGGAGTTATAGTCCATGTTATGACCTTCTTTGAAAACATGTTCACTGAGAGCACATCTTTCAGGGTGCAGTCTGCTGTCACTTTTGTGGGACGTTATGCGGTCTTTGAGTAACCTAGAAGTCTGGCCTATGTATTCATGGTTGCAGTTTGAACAAGGAATGCAATATATTACATTTGATTGATGTGGTATTGGAACTCTGTCTTTGACCACAGAAAATAAAGAGTTTAAAGTTAACACTGTTTTTTGTGAGATTTTTAAATTTCCTAGTGTATTGAAAATTCTAGATAATTTTGGAGTGATTTCTGCAATAAATGGCAAAGAGATGTATAGAAGATTATTTTGAGAATTATTATTTGTATTGTTAATATTTTCAGGAACTATTTGATTGATCATTTGGTTTATGGGTGGAGTGCTATATAAAATCTTGTTAAGTAATGATGAAGGGTATGCATTTTGTGAAAACAAGGTGTGAAGAATTTTCAGATTTTTTTGGTGGAAAGAAGGATCAGAGATACGTAGCACTCGTTGCTTCATTTGCTTGATCAAGTTGATTTTTATCGATTGTCTGTGGTAGGACCAGTAGTTCATATATCTGCCAGAACTCATAGGTTTCCTATACCAGTCAATTAATATTGTGTTATCCTGGGTACGAATCAGTCTAGTGTCCAAAAATGGAACACTACAGTTTTCGTCTTCTTTCTCAATAGTAAATTGAATGTAGGGATCGAAGCTATTGAATACATCTAGAGTTTCAGTTATCTCTGATTGAGGAAGGGCTAAGATGATGTCATCCACGTATTTTTTTATAAAGAAAACATTGAAGGGAAGGACATTCAAGACATTATCTAGCACTTCGTCCATAACATAGTTTGCCAAAATAGGACTTATTTTTGCTCCCATAGGAGTGCCAAAAGTTTGCTTATAAATTTGATTGTTGAATGAGAAATATGTATTGTTAAAGAGGAAGGTTAATAATTTAATGAAATCATCTTCACAAATATTGCAAAAATTACTTATTTGGTTCCAATTTTTATGTATTGATCTGATACAAGCATCTAAGTAAACATTGCTGAAAAGTGAAACCACGTCCAGACTTGCTAGTACATAGTTGTCAGGAAGTTGCATTTTATTAAATTTTGATGAAAGGTCAAAAGAATCCTTGATATAATAAGGATTTTCAAAATCGTATGCCCTTGTCAGTATATCTGTCAAAAAAGAAGCCAAAAGTTCAAGAGGATTATTATTAGAAGCAATGATAGGTCGAACTGAAAGTGTAGGTTTGTGGATTTTTGGAAGTGCATAAAATTTTGGAATTATTCCTGTATAAGAGGTAAGTTTCTTTTTTGTATTTTCGTCTATTTGTTTGGAATTGAGGAGATTTTTTATCAATGCATTACATTTATTTTGAATTTGAAGAGTTGGGTCTTTTTGGACCTTTTCATATGAGTTTTCATTTTCCAGTAGGGTTGAGGACAAGTCAATATATTGATCTTTGTTCATGATCACTGTGACATTTCCTTTGTCAGATCTAGTGACAATCAGGCTTGGATTTTATATATATATATATTCAGAAACTCTCTACTTCCGTTTCAAATTATAGGATAAATAGATAAGAAACAAAGATGGGTCAAAGAAATCTGATACAAGAGAACTACATCAATAGCTCTGACGATAGAGAGGGGACACCCGATATCAATGGTCCTTCGAGATACAAGTGCACGAGATGTAACAACCAATTCAGAAGCTACACGACCTACAGCCAGTGCTACACGTGTCACAGAGCTCAGGACATTGACGGATATCGGGTTCGACAGCGTGAACAGATCAGAATAAAAAATAGACTGGGACATTAAGCTGTCAAACAATGAATCAAATGTTACTACTGCAACTTCTACTTCTCACTGAAATATCAACTGGAAAGTTGTACTCTGAATATCAACCGCAAAATGGGAGTTTATATATACACCATGAGATGCCCAATATGTCATCTCTACAGATAACCTACAACAATCTCTTGACAAAATATCCTGGAATTAAATTGTATTCTGAGCATATGGATACTAGTAGATTAAATGGTCTCTACAATAGAACAATAGCAATGTCTGGAACTGCTGTAAAAAATAATTGTGATCAATGTGAAAATGGATGGAATAGAACAAAGGAAGAATTAGTCAAGTGCAACTCTGAGATTCATAATTGTACGGAAGAATTGAAGGTTCACATAAATCATGGTAACACTGAATTACTCAAAATCAGATTAGATTTGGCAGCATGTATGACAGTGAGTTCAGGATTCAAAATAGAGGCAGATTTATGGGCTTCAAAGTATGCAGATTTGAAATTTCCTAAAGAGAATCATCCAACTACAAACCACAACAACAACAACAACACATTGAAAAATTCGGCATATCTCATTCTAGAATGGAATTATTCTAGTTGTCTTCAAGAACTAAACAGGTATATGAGAAAACATTATTTTCAATTAAACAAAATTCATGACACATATTATTTCATTTTTTTTTCTCCTTCTCCTAGATAGAAGAAACTGAAACAAGAACTCAACAACTGAGAGAGCCAGGCTAATCCATCAAGAGAATCTACACCCGATATGAAATATTGAAATGAAATAACTGTGTTCAGTAGTGAATAAAAGATATATGTAACCATCTGTTCAAGTTTTTCATTTTATCGAGGTTATTCAACAAAGGTATCAATTTATAGTATAATGAAATCTAGCTACTTGTTTCTTCACTCTTCGTTTATCATCCAAAGTGTAATACGATTACAATTATCACAGTATTCCATTCTCCTCTTCTTAATATGCTGCTGCCAATTGAGTGAATGATCAAAGAAGATGCATTTTGTTCGCCAACAACCCATGCACGTATAGGAAAAATTCATCATTCACTCTCTTCAAGAGTCGTTGGTGATTTATTATTGAAAACTTTAACCCTTTCAATCCTGCTTATAACTTCAAAACTTTTTATATGTTCTCTTTTCTTGCAAGATGATGATACAGCAAATTTTTTAAATCTATTTTTATCAATGAAGACTTGTGTCCACGTCATGCCGGTTCAATGATAACTGAAGCAATCAATTTCAATAGCGAGAAACTCGATGAATTATCTTAAACACTTATCTCTGTTATATCAACAAAATAATCAGTATGATTCTCATGGTTGCAGACTGACAATCTAGAATTTTCAATATCAGGTTGTAGGGTGAACTTTCCAAGAAATGGAACATACATAACCGAGGGGGGATCAGGTAAACAGGTGAAACAGGTAAAATGAAAGAAACAGGTGATACAGGTGAAAGAGGTTATACAGGGGGACACGCTGAGAAGTTGAAACCAGTAAATTAGGCAAAACAGGTGATTTGAGCGAAAAACAATTAATCAAGTAGGTGACACAGGGAAGACAGGTAGGAAAAAACAGGTGACAAGGTAAATCTTCGGTGACAACACCTCCTGGTCATTGTCGACACTTCTGCACCTCGGAATGTCTGCACAAACCACAACTAGACCCCCCTATTGGCTGTGACAGCTTGAGAACTTGATGGACAGCTTACCAAACTGTCGCAGGACCGCCCCTGATACACTACTCACGTCATACGGTTTCTTCAAAATTTCGACAATTCCTGGGTGATCAGTCCTGGTTTCGTCGTCTGTAGTCATTTTCTGGTCTTCCAAGTTGTTCAATGACTTATTTGCTCGTGAGCGTGTAATTATCTTGACAGATGCGTCAATTTTTCTGGACATATCTTTCAAGTCGTCGGATGGTATTTCTACTCGAGAGAGAGCGTCTGCAACGTTTGAGTTACCCTTAACGTACTGTACTACATAATTGTATTCGTCTAACACAAGTCGAAATTTTGTCAGTCTACTAGACGGTTGATTTAATCCATACGATCTGTCTGTATTATGAATTTGCGTCCGTATAAATATGGTCTGTAATGTTTCACTGACCAAACTATTGCTTAAAGTTCTAGTTCGATAATGCTGTAATTTATTTCTGCTTGATTTAGTGTTCTGCTAGCGTATGCAATTGGTTTGTTATCAGCATTACAAAGCACTACAGCAATGGCAATTTTAGATGCATCCGTTTTCAAAAAAAAAGTATTTTCCGCTGAGAAATTTGGGTACTGCAAAATCGGCGGTGATATCAATTTCGATTTCAACTTTTCAAATGCTTCTTGACACTCGTTTGTTTAAGTGAATTTTCCATTTTTCCGAGAAAGTTTATTTAAAGGAGATGTTATTTGAGCAAAATTTGGAATGAAAGACCTGTAATAATTAGCAAAAGCTACGAATCTTTTCGTTTCTTGAGCGTCTTCAGGTATAGGGTACTGCTGCAAAGCACGGATTTTCGATGGGTCGGGAGATACTCCTAACGATGAAATTTTGTGACCTAAATATAGAATTTCTTTTCTGAAAAAGTTACATTCACTAAGATTGAGTTCAAGATTTACTTGCCGCAGTCTATGTAAAACTTTTGTTGAATTTTTGTTGTGATCCATCAGGCTGTTACCTGAAACAATAATATCGTCTAGGTAAACAAAGCAACATTCGAAATTCAAACCTGTCATAGCCATAGTTAAGGCTCTCGAAAATACAATGGGACTAACCTTCAAACCCATAGGCAATCTAGTCATTTGATATCGCCCTGTATTTGTAGTAAAAGCTGTACATTCTCTGCAAGACTGATCTAGTTCTATCTGATAATATCCTTGAGCTAGGTCAAGATGGGAGAAATAAATTGCACCGGAAAGTGAATCTAAAATTTCTTGAATATTTGCTATTGGAAATTTTTGGTCTTTCAGATGTTTATTAAGTAATCTATAATCAATGACAACTCTCCATTTGCGTTCTTCGTTTTCGTTCGCCTTTTTTGGTACTATTAGTAGGGGAGATGACCAGGGAGATTAAGCCGGTTCAATTATTTTGTCATTCAGCATTTTATCAATATGTTTCTCAATTTCTAGCTTTTGCGATTGGGGTAGTCTGTAAGGTCTTGTGTAAACAGGAGTTGTATTTTCCTCTAGCTGAATTGAATGTTTATAAATGTTATTTACTGAAAGTTTGTCATTAGGTAAATGAAAAACATCTGCAAATTTTGCACATATGTGGTCAAGCGCGCTTTTTTCTTCTTTGTTCAGTCCGTCTGCACAAATCGATTTTGAAACTTCTTCTACTCTCTGGACCGATGAGGTATTCATGTCGTTATATGCAATAATGTCGAACAATTTAGCGTCAACAGTTTTTGGTTCATAATTCCTAATTTCTACTGGTTCTTCACGGGTATTTAAAATTTTTATTGGAATTTCATTCCCATCTACAGGTTTTGCAATACATCCAGCAACAAAAACGCCGCCAGCTATTTCTTGTGGAAGTACTATGCATTCAAAATTCTTCTAATTTCACAACGTGGCGGAATTTTAGTGCTTCTGCTAAGGTTTGACTCTATTGGGATGGTCAATTCAATGTTATTTACTGTAAACGAGAACTCAAAATTTTCATAGTCGATGACTGATGAGTACTTTTTGAGAAAATCTGCTCCTAAAATTTCCTGTATGTTATCATCAAAAGATTCTATTATGGAAAATTCATGCGTAAACGTACTATTACCAATTTGAAATGAAACGTCTGTTGATCCTAGCGCATTTGTTGACCCTGAAATTCCGTCGATTCTGATCATGTCTGCATAATTTATTGTCTGCAAGTGTCTGTTTACATGTTTGTGGAAAATTGCGCTAATTGATGCACCTGAGTCGAGTAGTGAATGTATATCTTTGTTATTATATTCAAATTTAACAAAATTGATACCGTGCACGCTGAATATAAAATTACTTTTATCACTATTGGCCTCGAAAAAACGTTAGCTCTTGTGAGCTATTTTGACTTCCCGACGCTTCGCTTTGTGCCTCATCTGCAAAAAACATAGTTTGTCTCCTACTGTTTTTCCTGAAATTTTGACTCGGTTTGTAATGGTTGTTTGACTGATTACCTCGCTGATCACTTTGCGAGAAACTACCTCTACTTACGTATCTGTTCTGTCTATTATCATTTTGAAAACGTCCTCTATAGTTGTTATGTTTGTTGAATCGTGTATTATTCTGTCTGTTAAAGTTGCCTTGATGTACATTATGGCCTCTATAATTATAATTAAAATTTCTGGTTTGGTAGTTTTGGTTAGAGAAATGTTGGTGTCTATTTCTCATGTGAAACATAGTCGATTGTTGATGCTGGTTGTCCTGAAATTCGTCTTTCGCTCCGTTAATTGCCTCAGTCAATGTTTCATAATTTCGAGCTTTTATTATAGTGCGCAGCTCTACATTTCTTATACCTTTTGCAAAAACGTCAATGGCTAACTTTTCGTTTTGATCCTTGAAAATCTGAATGGAATTTTGGTTACTACCTGCCTGAGCTAAAGTAAGATCTGACATTAATTTTTCTATTGATCTTCCATATTCGTCGATGTTCAAAAAACCCTGTTTCAAATTCTGTAATTTGGCTGAAAGAGTTGGAGCTGATTGTTTTGGTGAAAAGTTCCTTTTCAAATCTTCTATTAAATTTTGGCTAGTGATATAATTATTTCTCATTCTAATCTTATCTCTATGAGAAATACAAGCTTTGAGAACATAATTAATTAACATTATTTTGCCTGCTGCATCTAGAGCTGGTTCATACAATTCTATACCTTCTATTAATTGATAAACGCCTTCAGTTGTGCCGTTTAATTTTGGTAGCAAGTTAGCTGCTGTTTTGAAATCAAATTTATCTCCACTCATGATTTCTTTGTAAGTGAACCCTGTATCTGTATCAGTATTTTCATTCCCAATTTGACTAATCCTCCTACTACCTATAGATTTATTATCAATACTAGTTCTTTCTTAATTACTAACACCTAATTTCCTAAGTAACTCAGACCTATCATCTGAAATATTCTTGACTCTGGCAGTTATCTCTCTAATTCTTTTTATATATAGTTGTGCTTTAGCAATATCATGTTTAGTCGGGCTACTTTTATTAAATTGCTCTACAATCCTATTAACTACTAAATTGAAGTTATCTAACCTCTGGTAACGTCTCTGGGTTGCTGCTTCGTTTCGCTTCTCGTATGAATCCTTGCGGAGGTTCTCTTCAATTCTTGTTATTTGCGCTTCAGCTTCTTCCAACTCGTACAAAATGGTTTTGTCACTCATAAAGCGCTGCTCACAGGGATGTTCTAATTGTCTCCTCTTGAATTGAGACCATCACGTGATCTTCGAAGTTCGCTCAGCTTAATTTGTTGTACTACTGATTTCTTCATACCTTCTCGCACTTTCTTCCAGATGAAGTAAATGATGACAACAAAGATGAAGACTAAGATTGGGATGATCAATCTGTCAGTTCGTGTGAGTGTGGTGGAACTTGCATTACTTGATCCCGTACCAACAGCTTGAATTTGGAATCTTTCCTCGGTCGTTACTTTAGAACCACACATGTTGTTTTTATTTCGTCACACTCATTTCACTTTCACTGGACTGGCAGGATCGCCATGAGATGTTGGTTGTTGCGGGTAGATTGAATAGACACAGTTACCAGAAAAGTTGGTTTATTCCGATCACCGATGTTACGTTCGCAAGTACATGATACATTCTTACTACTATTCCCAGTCCATCAAACATGAATATCTATTGTAATATATCGATCAGCACTCCTGGTCCGATCAAAGTACGAAAGTTCGGTGACTACAATATTAACAAAAACCTACTTTTGTCAGTGCAATGTTCTTACGGAATGTTTGAGATTGCTGACATTGCTCATTGCATGTATCATTACTTAGGTAGAATATTAATAATCAAAACACCAATTCATATAACAATATACATGAATTATGACTTATTGAATCTATATCACAGTTCAGCATACATTGATCCTCCTAGATTCTATCCAGAGAGAAGCCATCCGCCTAGTGGGTTATGCCACATTCAGTTCTACTTTGACTGCATAAAAACACCGTCGGCGACTTTTCACTTTTCTATAGATACTTCGACAATAAATCCCTCAGAAATCGCTGATATCATTCCATCACTGACAATACCACTCAGACAAACTCGACAGGCTCAGCCAGCACATTCTCACGTTGTCAACCTCGAAATGAGTCGAAAAACACTTAACCGAAACTCATTCGTTTAAAGAACGACAAAGCTTCGGAATTCTATATATAATAATAATAATAATTTATTTATTCCCAATATAAACAAACACTTTTTTTACAAATAGTTGAAACGATATGGAAATAAATAGAGCGAGTAGATACACTGAAATCCGTAGATTAGTACGTGTTCGGTTTCTCTCTAATAAATTTCTAAATCGAATCGTGAATATTTGTTAAGAATTAATAATTAAATACATAAGTTTTATAAAGAGTTGAATCATTCAGTAGGTCTGATTGAATACAATAAATAATTCATAATTTGATTGGCTGATATTATGTTATATATAATAAACTGCTATTATTGAAAATGAAAAGCAGATTAAACAATTACTAATTAAATACATAATTTTTACATCATGTTAAACAATCCAGTAGGTATTATTCAATAACAATAAAAACTTTGATTTTATTCAATATAATTTGATATAGAAACACTGTAGATATTGAAAATGAACATATATACTATAATTTGATTATGTTTTGTATCCACATTTTCTTGGATACCTTCTGGTCATGAGATGAAATACTCATATGAATTATACTATACCTGATAAGAAATCCAAAAATGTCTCAATGTAACAATGCGTCAGTACAGAATCAATGAATATATTTTTTTTTTTTTTTAATTAGATTATCAGATCGATCCAGTTGTGTAATTCCCTTCGAGGAATAGTATAAAGCCACGATCTCAAATATTTCTTAAACTGGTTTTTGTTTGCGGTTACTTTAATTATGTTGGGAATCTTGCGATAAATATGTGGTGCCAAAAATCCATACGATCTTTGGCTCAAACCTTTTTGGAACTTGAAAGTTGTTGTTCTAT
This sequence comes from Phaedon cochleariae, assembly GCA_918026855.4. NCBI lineage: Eukaryota > Metazoa > Arthropoda > Insecta > Coleoptera > Chrysomelidae > Phaedon > Phaedon cochleariae. The sequence continues at coordinate 25,908,399 of OU896710.1, forward strand.
GGCAATGCAAGTATTCGCAAGAACTCATAACCTCTAGAAGTTCAGAATAAATTCAAACACCTACCTTCTTTTCCTAGCCTTTGTAGGTACGCACGATGCTCTTGGAACTCCTTTTTCTCACTATGAATGTAATGAGATGTATCATGCAATGTTGCCAAACATGGGGACGCAATAAGATACTCTAGATAGGATTACTGGAATTTCGTATATTCCGCTATCGATAGGTGGTGGCATGGGCTTTCTAAACACATTTTTTTACATCCTTTCAAGCATTTCTATTCGAAGTTAAACGTTGATGACATTATCGCGTCCAGATATAATAATAATAAAAGCCGGGATTGGCGCAGTGGAAGAGCGTCCGTCTCACGATCGCAAGGTCGTGGGTTCGATTTCCAGCACGGGCAAGGAACTTTTTTCAATATTTTATTTACGAATTAAATATTGTGAAGTTTCGGAGCATCGGCTGGGGATAGTCCTGCACGATTCGCTGTTGCGTTCCAATTAACAGTGCTGCTCCTAAAGTGGTGCATGGAGTTAGTAACAAAGCCTACACAGAACACGCAGGAAGATATCGCTCAAGCGCGTGTAAACGGAGATAAGTGTGAAAAATGCATTTCGAGATAAAGGCACTAGAAGTTGTTTCATCAGTTCAACTGAATTTTTCAGGATATAAGATTAGACTGAAGGTAATTTCTGTCAGAAAATATATTTTATTCATATTCAAAGAAACAAACGTGAACAATGTAGATGGAAAATTATCAGAAATGGACAAAAAAAACACAAATAACTCATTTTGCACTAAAATATTGCTGAAATAACTCTTGGTACACTATTCATCAGCAGATGATGTTTCTTCCAAATCCGGCAACTCATCTCTAATAGTTTTTTCCGTCGGTAAGTTCTTATAGAAATCATGGAAAATTCCATTTATATAGGGTAATAGTTCAATTAGATTTTTTTTCTTCTCCTCGGATATGTAATTTGGGAATTTACACCTTGGTAATTTTTGAGGCGGAGTTACGTGACCCCTTCTGAGGAAGCTCATGGTCTTGAACTCCTCATTCTGGTCATGACTGTTTTTGTATGTGAACATTCCATAATTATTTTTTTCGTATCTTATCCATTTGACATTTTTCCAGATGAAACGGTTACCATGGTCATCAACCTTTCGAACTTGGAAGTGACTTTTCAGCAAACTGGCAAAATCAATGAAATCATCTTGTTCCATTTCTACAACTTTGAAAGCTTTCTTCTTCCCGCATAGCCTCACTAACTGATACCAATCTCTAGGATGTTCTATAGGAAATTCATATTTTTTCTTTTTTTTCTCTATTACTGAATGGTCGCTATCACATTCCATCCTTGTATGGCCTGGAATCAAGAATTTGTGGTCTACTGTAGACAGACTAGAGAAATGCATGAGAAGTAGGAACATAACAACAATATGGGAATTTTTATTTTGTCCTCCACAAGTGTCGGAATAGAGTACAACCTGTCTAATTTGTGCTTGTGAAGAACGCAGCTCTTTGAATAAACATGATGCAATCTGATTCGCGCCTCTTCCAGATACTGTTTCGTACCACATGCAACAAGTCGTACTATTATGGGAGCAATCATGTAACGTTAGATTGTAAGTCCACAGTTGCCTTTTATAAAATGCAACTGAGGTACTCAGGTTTGGCGTAGGCAAACATTGCTGAAGATCAAAGGTGTATACAACCTTGGTCTCATCATTTTGACTATCTTCTTTATCTTTCTTTTTCGCTGAATATGCTGCTTCTGCTTCTTTTTGATGAATTTGTAAATCGACCTTCAACTTCTGTTTCACTTCTTCTTTTTTCTCATTAGCTATCATACTGTGAAGTCTATCACAAAGCTGGCAAGTATCTTTGCTATATTTCTTGATTGAAATATTCATCGTGTGGAATACCGATTCGTAAATTTTTCTACTAACTGGTTTTAGCGGACTTATGAATGATTTGTATTCATCATACATTCTACTGAGGGTATAATGAGATGGTAGAAAGCGCTTATCTCCAGTTCTTTCCCTGCAGTAGTGGCTTTCATATGTAGGAATTAGTGAAATATGTTCTTTAACTGAATCCATCCTATCAGAACTAGTTTTGTTAGCAGGTGTATGATGCCCTCTTTGATCATCCAGCGTAACCCCTGAAGAGCTTGTCTTTTTCAGAACATATTCAATGTATTTATTGGATAGGTCGAACGTCTTTTTGAAACATCCTTTACAGATTTCTATCATAGACCCAGATACTTTCAAGTGATACCTGTAGTTATACTGCCGTATCTTTGTGAGATTCGTTTTTCCAGTTTTTTTATCTTCTCTCAAAATGAGACTAGCTATGTATGAAACTCGTTTATCATAATTGCCTATTTTCCAGTAATCATCGAAAATACTTCTTTGAATATCATGATTCACTTTCAGCATACAACCTTTTCGGCAATCATTCAACTTTATGCATTTGCGATTACGAATCAGCTTTCCTTTTGAGGTAGAATATTCTTCTCCGACATTTCGACACGCTTTCCTTCGATTTCTTGCTTCTCTCGTATCTCCTTTGATAACTTTCCTGCCCCTTTTCCGCCTGACTATAGTTTCTTCAACTGGAGCAATCTCTAACTCTTTATTTCGTCGAACAAGTTTTTGTCTCATTCTACTCAATGTAATATCTTCTGAATCTGAAAATTCCGAATCCGGTGTGAAATCAGGATCTAAATCGCTATCATCTATCATTTCGTGTTCAATAATGTCATCTTCTGGCTCTTCTCTGATTTGTATAATGTTGGGTCCTACAATAATATTTTGCTCAAATATTCTAACTGATACATGCAACAAAAACTCACTATCACTGCTGCAACCGGGATTATTAGATACATTTATGATTGCATCATCGCTTAATTTGAAGTTAGTAACCATGTTAGAGCCTGAAAATAATGTGATTCCACATGATATAATTTGAATGGAGATAAAATATTCAGTTACCATTGAGGTCTGAAAGAGTTGAAGATGAGAGATCTTCTGGAGACCTGATGTCATCCTCATTTCTTGGATACTTTGTGCGATTTTGGCCTGAAACATATAATTTTCAACACAAATTTCAAACGAAATGATGCATAGGTGTTACTTGAGGAAAATGCTTCATTCACTGATGTGCTAATGAAAAGAATAACCAGAATTTATAGATTCTGTAACTGGAATACAACTCGTACACACATACAAACATACCTGCGCCCAAGCGAGCCTTTTCACGTAACCTCAAAAGAAATGCAGCTCTTTCTGAACACATAGCGTCAATAATTTATTGTTCAACAGTTCCGCCAGCTTCGATTTCCCTTGACAAACTGAATAACTAACGCCACGCGAACGCGAGGAGACAAGCATGGAACAGTACAGCAAACAAGATCTGACAAGTTTTGTGCAAATAGATATAAGTTCTGAAATTATATTTGTGAGAACGGAGGCAACTCAATTTGACTTATTTTGCACAATAAGATGATAGTGAAGATAGAGATATCTCTAGATAACTCTGCAGGCACATTTGAAAAAGACTTATCTCTTTTAGCACTCACATACTCAATCAAAGAAGGAGCTCGCTTTGAGATAACTCCTTTTGCACATTGAAAGAATGAAACCTGACATCTTTGATTGTGAATTTATCTCAAATCACACTCTTTCGGACTTATCTCCTTTTTCACGCGCACGAGCGATATGATGATGTGGTTGTGAGCATCAGAGAAGAAGTAGGACGGTGTATGTAGGTGGGTGTGGAAAACTACCAGCTGAGCGTGAGAGCGGGCCAGCTGCTTAAGTAGACCTCGGTCTCGGGGGTTAACGATGATAGTTAGCAGGCCTGCCACTGCGCATATGGTTGTGAGTACATTACTAGCCTACAAAACACAGCTGAAAAACTCTGAAGAGAGAGCTGATGGGCGGTGCCTGAAAAAGGATGCTAGCCAGCTCTCTTGAGCGAACCACATCAGTCATTGAAAACACTTGGGGTTGGCAAAAAGGTCCCATTGGGGACTAGTTGCTGACGTGGAAACGTCCCCCACCAGTACCAGTACCAGTACCAGTAATAATAATAAAAATAATTTTATCGTTTATTTTTGCATACATCAGAAAGAAGTTTCTACAAAAAATGTGATGAATTGAACTTATGCAAAAAAAAGAGCTGAAAACAATTCAGAAAAAATCTAGTTCAGCCCCTTCAAATATTGTTCCAGAAAAAAAAAATGTATACGTTCGCTTTGTTACAAAAGAGAAAACAAATCAAGAACAGTTAACAATATCTTCAGTTTTTCATCTATGCATAAAACGATATAATAATAAATTCAGTTATATTGGGTGATACAGAAGAGAGAGAGTTATCTGAATATATATATATTATGTACATACATTATTATAATCTTCATTTGCTTCATGACAATTCATGAAAAATTCAAGGCACATTAAGCAATTGTTGTTTAAGTTTGGATTTGAAAACAGATACTTTGACGAATTTCAATGGCACCGACAATTGGTTATATAAAGAGTATATATTAAAAGAAAAACATCTACGAAAAAATGTGGTTCTATGTGGTGGTGGTGAGATGAGACCTCTAAATCTCAAATTCAAATTATAAACGTCGGTTCGGTACTTAATTTTATTAGTTAAATATGCAGGACAATTATTTGTAATGATCTTATGATATAAAACTAAGGAATGAAACTTTCGCCTTTCTTGCATGGTGAGCCATTTGGAATCTCTCAACTCATGTGAAACAGGATCAAACTTTCTGATGCCATATATGAAACGTAAACAAGACTCTTGTATTTTTCCAATTCGTTTTTTCTCAATATTATCTAGACACGGGCCATATAATACATCACAATAATTGAAATGACTGAGAACAAGAGCCTCCGTTAGTTTTATTTCGAGATCTTTTGATAGCAGAGTACGTTGAGAATATAACAATTTGAGTGACGCATAGCCTCTTCGAAGGCATTGGCTGATATGGTTTTTGAACCTCAGGTCAGTATCTAACACTAGTCCGAGATTTTTCACACTATTTGCGCATGTCAGATTCTTATCACCAACCTTTATACATATATTTTGTTCAATATGTCTTTTTTCCTCACCAGATATCATGATGGACGATTTCGATGGGTTGATATGCAAATTATGACGCTCTGATTCCTTGATTAGTTTGTCATGATCATCATTGATAGTTTTCTCGGCATTCTTATAAATATCAGGATCAAAAGGAAAATATATTTGTGTATCATCTGCGTAAAGATGTGAATTGCAATGTGTGAGACTGGTAGTAATGTTATTTGTATAAATACTGAACAACAATGGTCCCAAAATAGATCCCTGGAGTACACCACAACATATCTTTTCCTTAGAGGATTGACCTATAGAAGTCCCCACAAACTGATATCTTTCATCTGAGTAACTAGCAATGAGAGCATTTGCCTCATTCGAAAACCCTACAAATTTTAAGATAGCGCATAACAACTCATGACTAATAGTATCAAAAGCTTTCGAGTAGTCTAGAAAAACAAGTATAGTAGTTTTTTCAGAATCAGTGGCTTTGATTATATCATCTGTTATGTTCAACAAAGCAGTGGTGCAACTGAATCCGGGTCTAAAACCTGATTGGTTGATTGGTAATATTGAATATGTTTCCAAATGAAAGCGTATCTGTTCATTCATAATTTTCTCCAAGATTAGAAAGACACGGTAAAATACTGACAGGACGCAATTCATTAAAACTAGAGATTTAATTTTTTTTTGGCAATGGAGTCACTCTTGCCACTTTCCAGCTATTCGGAAAGATACCAGCTAACAGACAGGAATTCAGAATGTTCGTTAGATATGGCAAAATTATTGGGCAACATAGGAGGATCATTTCTAGATTAAGCAAGTCTGAACCTACTGCTAAAGATTTTATTTCCGTAAGATGTCCTTCCACATTTTCTATATCAACAGTAGTGAAATTAAAAAAAAAACTCGGTGAATCGTGCTTTGCGATTTTGATTATAGTAATGTAATGAAATTATATCAATGGATACCCTTTTTGCAGAAAACTGCAAAAAAAACTCATTGATTTCGGAAGGTTTATTAAGAAAATCAGGTAATGATTTATTTTTTTTGCTTATTCGTAATATTTAATTGATTTAACCTTTTCCAGATCAGTTTAGTATCTCTGTTTTCACAAAATTCGATGTATCTTTTTTTTACGTTGTTGATAGAAATATTTGTTCGGTTTCTGATTTGCTTATGATAATTGAAATGGTTATCATTTTTAGTTCTTCTGAATCTATTATATGCTTTTTCTTTCATTTTTATCATAAGCCTTATAGTATCAGTTAACCAAGGCGGCTTTTGGTCTTTTATCACAATTGTCCTGAGTGGAGAAAAAGTATCATTAATATTCATCAATAAATGATTTATGTAAGTCACTTTTTTGTTGATATCTTGCAGATACACGACAATTTCAAATGGGGTATTTGATAAAAATTCTTGTAGAATATCTGTATCTATATGTTTGAGATTTCTCATTGTAATGTACTCAACAGTTTTTTTTTCTTTTTTTTTTCCAATCGAACAAAAAACCAAAGAATGATCGGGAATATTTGAAACATCCTCAGTACCAGCTTTAAAACTTGTTTGGTATTTTGATATCAGAGTTGGTAATTCTAGTGAGTGAATCAATGACTTGCTGAGGATTGAACGTTTCAATATAGTGGTTGAGTTCCTGTGTACTTGAATTATCCATATCTGAAAAATTTATGTCAACATCCCCACCACAGATTATCTCATCGCAGGATACTGAAAATTGCAAAAGTGTATCTTCGAATATATCTATAAAATCCGGAAAAAATCCTTCAGGAGGTCTGTATAATGAACCAATTTTATAAGTTCGCTTACCCAACTGAACCTGAACCCAAATTTGTTCCAAATTAGTATTACTTTGCACGTCCAAACTTACACTTGCCAAATTATTATTAACATACATACCAACACCTCCACCACGAGATCCTCTATCTTTTCTGAAAAATGTATAACCTTTTACGTGTACTATATCATTTGTTATATTCTCAGATAACCAAGTTTCCGAAATTCCTACTACATCATATTTTTTTTGTCCTAAGAGTGCCTTGAACTCCGCAAAATGATTGGTCAAAAATCTTATATTTAAGAACGCAAAATTCAATTCTCTCATTCTCCTCTTGTATCCAATGTCACTAAAAAACAATACAAATATCAGTTATATATTTATATGCACCTTACTATACGATTATATCAAAAATTCCTACCAGACTATTTATATCTACTAATTTTTTGATGAAAAAAAAAATAACAGTGCCGGCCATCGAATACTCATTTTCATGACGTCATCTTCAGATTTCAAAGCGATTTTTTCACCATTTACTTTTGTGTATATTACTCCATCCATAGTCGATACTTTTTCCTTTCCAATTTCCTGTTTTGCTAGAAGTAGTGTATCGTATCTACTAGGGATTAGATCTTTTGTAATATCTTTTGGTATGTTTCAGTTTCCTTTTATTCATATACACCATATTTCTGTGTGAAATTACTCCAAATTTCACGACAATAGCTCTTGGTTTAGATGTTTCATGCTCCCTTCGTTTCCCAGTTCTATAGCATTGATCGATAATAACATTATTAACTCCCAGCTGATTCTCGAACATTGAAGAGACGTTCATCTTCAAATTCCCCTCATCACCCTCTGGGATGCCAAAAATACGCAATTGATTCAATTTTGATTTTTGTTCCAAGTCTTCGATCCTATTGCATCTCACTTTTGTCACTTTGTATATTCTCAATTTTACTTTCCAAAGTTGAGATTTTCATATCCACGCAGTAATAAATGTGAAAGGGCAATATTTTTACGCAATAATGATAGCAGAATGTATAAATATAATTATATAAAAATAGTTTGCTAGTGGGAATTGCAGCAGAGTGGAGGTGAGGTCATTACAGTTTGTCCGAGCTTTCGGAAATGTATATTTTCATTTTCAGGGTGACTACGATAGAATTGCTATGTGTAAACTGACAGCAATATCGAGAAATGTTCAAATGGTACTCACACTTTTTGGGGATGATCACTATGATGTGAAGAAAAAAATTTTTGAAAGTCGATGTTTCATTATTTTACTATAACAGTGTAACAAAACATTCAAAATCCTTGTTAAAGACGAAAAACGGATCTTTTATAACTTTCATTGAGAGTCCTGTTGACGTTTATATCACTCATTTCACTTGATTCTTTGGGATTTTCTCTCTTCGTTTCTATAAAATGAAAGTATTCGTATTATTTCAATATATTCGAAGAGGGACAAATCAGATGATTTGCCCCAAAATGTCACTGCGTTTAACAATTTTTTTATCAGCGAGTCTAAAAGAAAATCCAGTAGCTTATCAGTGACAATTTGTTTGAAAAAATTTCTGAAGGAAAGAAATATAGATATATTGAAAGAATATCGGATTTTTACTTATCTTTGTACGTTTCGAGACCGATTCTGTTTTCGTTCCCGTTGGCATATGAATGAGTGATTTCAGTCCACGAATGAGTTACAGGATGTTTTCATTAATTGTACTTGTTCAGTTTTCAGTGGTGAATACCATGTTCTATCTTTATCAACAGACAGTGTTTATATCACGTTGGTCAATTCCTAGGTTATCCTCTTCTTCCCCACTTCTGCTCAAGGAAGAATTAAAGTTTGATAGTACTGGAAAGTAGTGCATGATATACTTGAGTTTCAACAGCAATGAGCATAACTTTTCTTAGGCAGAAATAAACAAGGAACAAAGAGAGCCATGTCATGAAACTGAGTTATGATAAAGTTCGACAATCTGTACCTTGACTCTGCGAATAGGAGTAGGACAAAAAAATTGGAGAAAATGAAATTAAGAATGAAAAGACAGTGTATTTGGATGTTGGGACTAAATCTCCACAAGTCATCTGTTCTGAGCAAGTGACATCAACCTTGAACAATGGGCGTGTACACCTTAGTAGAACTTTTATCTCAAACCATGTTTATAATGATTCTTTTATACATAAATAATGATTGACGACATAATTCGATCGAAAATTTATCTGGAATGTTTCATCTTTGGACATAAATAATAGTAGCTTCTGAAAACGGACCCTCTTATGACGTAGAAACCTCATCTCGCCATAGTTTGAAAAAACACTTAACACTGTTGCCATATTATCCAAACAAAATATCCGAGAGATCGAAATCGATATTGAAATATCTTTCGATATTCACTACTACTACTGCAGAGAAATATATTCAAGTTGTCGATTGTAGGTTGAATCATTGGAATATAAACAATCTGTAGACGACGAAATGTCTCAATCTCAAAACCATTTGCACCATTACAATTTCACAATAATCCCATATATTTCATGAACGCAGCAACATTGCTTTGTTGACCCGTTTTACATGTAGCTGCAAAAAGTTGAGATAGTTTAGAATTGATCTTCTTGTTCTTATTATCTTTGTCACAAAAATCAACTTGCCAATTCACCAATCTTGGTGCTTTGTCAGAAATCATGTATCATTCATCTCTGTCTGGAATAGTATTGTTTCAGTATCAGGTTCAGTTATTAGTTACAGAAGCCATGAGCATAAGGGTGCGTTAGCAGAAGAGTGCGAAAGCATACAAGCCAAAGCAAAAATAATAACAGAAGTGACTAGACTAGGGCTTATCTGAGCAATCCATTGACGCGTTCAACAGGAACTAACGTTCCACCAGGAAGTGGGTCAGTGTATCCTGGTGGTATGGTACACTACAGGTGGATCCTCAATGTACTCTGAAATTTTGTAGCAGAGGAGGGATCCACGTATAACAACAAAAAGGCCTGAAAATATAATTGTTGCAATGCAATGGAAGACCAGGTACCTTACTACCGATGTATTTGGTCTAGATATACAATCCGTGTGGACCTACCTTGGATGACGTGTGGCCTTTGAGATGGTTCGTGATGAAAACACTTCGGTTTGGGAGACTGGACGAAAAGTAAAACTAAATATCCACAAATAGTGCGTAAAATCACTAGATTACTACCATGTTTTACTTAGTTGACCAAAATCAAGAAAATCCGCAAAATGCGATGGAAATTGTTGCAGGCACATGCAAAACCCCCTGACCTCAATCTTTCCTGAAATCCCTCCAATTTTCACTCTTTTCAGTGTCAATGTCAAGGCCAAGCTCACAGATCGACAGATTTTACCAGACAATCTAGCAGAAGAGGTAATGTTTTGAATCATCAGCAACAGCTGATTCTAGTCAATGTTTACTTTTAGGTTCTTCCAGACAAACCCCATGGATACTAACAGACTTCCAAGTCACGCAATAAACAACCTAGGAAGCACTGAAAAACATTGCTAATCGATCTTCCAGAGGTGTTAGTTTGAAGGATTGTGAGATTTCGTTTCCAGACTAACTAATATTCGCTTTCCAAATACCACTACGACTGATTCACCATAATATCAACGAAACACACTTGAGTTGTACAATAACGGAATAAATATCTTGATACTAGTACTATTTTCACTCAGTACGTACTTGATTTATATCATACTCCAACCTGTACCGATTTGAACCCGTAACAATACCCCCCTTTCCCGGAAAAAGTTTTTTTCTCTTTATAAAGAAAAAACTTTAACTTGTTTCAATGAACAAAAAAAATTAAAAAAAAAACAAAGGAACAACATTTTATAATTTTGCCCAAGACACTCAACCGTCTGAATCTCGTCTCCTTCGCTAGGGTCATCAGTGTCGGGTGGATGGGCCTTTAAATCCTCCGCGTGCCATGTTACTACAGGTTGTCCATTCGCGTCAGCCAACTCATATGACCAGGGAGATACCACTTTGATGATCGTGAGTGGGCCTCGGAACTTCGGTGAAAGTTAAGAGGGAAATCCTCGGGGAAATCCTTTCGCTGCATCGGAAATCTCATACTCTCGGCACTAAACCTTTTGTTGCAGATGCTTCTTTTCGTCCCTACGACGCAGATTGTACTTCGTCCGACTCTGCTCATATGCTTTTGCTAAGCGTTTGGCGACTTCCTGAAAAACTTTCGCAAGCGCTTCCGACCGCAGTTGAACATTATAATCAGGACCAGATAACTGATGCGATAACGGGTGAACTCTTCCACAGAAAGATATATTTCTCGCTCAAATACCACGAAATTCGGCGTGAACTAGGTGGCGTCGTGCTTGACTGAACGGATGGCACAACCGACTTTTGCCAAGTATTGAACTCAGGCCTTATGGTTGGTCGACACATAGGCTGTGAGCATCGTTTTGATGACCCGATGCACCCTCTCCACGGGGTTAGCCTGCGCATGGTGATAGGAGATGTACCCCAACTGAATGTCGTACATTCTCATCACTCCTTTGAAGCAGTTGCTCCTAAATTGAACTCCGTTATCCAGAATGATCTTCTTAGGTGCCCCATAAATCAGAATAACGTGGTCTTCCACCGTTTTAGCCACGATAGCTGCCTTCGCGGTATGAAGAGGAAACAGAAGAATGAATTTGGAAAAGATGTCACACACCGACAGTATGTAACAGTGACGACCTCGAAAGAGGGCCTACGATAACAACACTGACGATCTGTTATGGTCGAGAAGCTGTAGGTGCTACACTTAGCATCAACCCGGTAGGCTTTTTCTGCAACGGCTTGATACTCAAGCAGACGTGACATCGGTTGACGTATCTTGCCACATCCATTTTCAATTTTGACCAGTAATAGCGGGTGGTCAACCGGAAGGTCGTCTTGGCGATTCCCAAATGACCAGCCGTTGGGGGGTCGTGATATTTCCGGATCAATTCGCTACGGTCTCCTTTTGGAACTACGATCATCCACCCTTCGGTCTCGTCCAACAACTCAGGATACTTACGCTCGACCCTCTTGAACAATTGACCATTCTCATACCGCCACAGCGGAAATTAGGCCGGCCGATCCTGGACTTGCTGACACAAGTTTACGTACCACTGATCTCTCCCTGCGGTCGATGGCGCGTCAACGGTAACCTAGTCCAACGCAGGCACCGACAGAGAAAGGGCATCAGGCACCAAATGTTTGCTTCCACGTCGGTGAACAATATCAAAGTCGTACTGTTGGAGCCTGACGGCCCAAAGAGCAATTCTTCCAACAGGGTCTTCGATATTATTTAACCATTTGAGGCTGTAGTGGTCGGTGATCACCGTGAAGGTACCCTCAATATACGGTCGCAGTTTCTCAATGGCAAATAAGACTGCTAAGCACTCTTTCTCTGTAGTGCTGAACTTGCGCTCATTCGCGGTTAATTACCTGCTTAAGTAGCACACCACCTTTTCGCCATCGGGATGAGTTTGAGTTAGCAACCGCGTCCAAGCCATAATCCGAAGCGTCAGTTTGGAAGCAGAAGGGGAGGTCATAGTCCGGGCAACTTAAAACTGGAGCGGAGACTAGGTATTCTTTCACGGCAGTGAATGCATTACTGCAGGCGTTGTCCCATACAAAGGGTTCGTTCTTTTTCGTCAGCTCACACAACAGAGCAACCACTGACGAGAAGTTTGGAACAAACCTTCTGTACCAGGAGGCCAGACCAACGAGTCGCCTCACTTCCGTTACATTCGTGGGAGCCGGAATCTGAAGGATTGCCGCTACTTCATCAGGGTCGACCATTAGACCCAAGGCATTAACAATGTAACCCGAATATCGAAGCTCCAGCTTACAAAAGTTACATTTGTCCCGGTTAAGAGTGAGACCTGTCGCTTCCAGTCGATGGAAGACCTCCTGGAGAATCTCGAGGTGTTTTTCGGAAGTGGGAGTACATATTATCACGTCGTCGAGATACACAAATACATACGTCTCTAAATCTACCCCCACGACCCTGTCGATAAACCGCTGCCAAGTCGCGGGTGCATTGTGGAGCCCCATTGGCATCCGCCTGAATTGAAATAGCCCTCGATTAGGTACCACGAACGCAGTCAGCGGCTTGGAAGATTCTGACAATGGTAACTGCCAATAGGCAGATTTTATGTCCAACGTTGTAAGGAAGTTTGTCCAACGTAGCAGAGACGAACGGAAGTGGGTACGCATCCCTTTTGGTAACCTTATTTAGGTTGCGGAAATTCACGCAAAATCTGTATCGCCCATCCGGCTTCTTGACCAAGAGAATCGGGGATGCCCAAGATGAACTAGAGGGTTCAACTACTCCATCTGCGAGCATCTTATCGAGCTCTTCGTGGACTTGCTTTTGCAAAACGGGCGACAGAGGCCAATGACGTTGCCGAATCGGCGGCGAATCAGTGATTATTACATGCTCCACGAGGGTAGTGCATCCTAGTTCATCCCCCATTTCATCAAAGGTCGATTTGATGAGATGATCTTAGCTTTTCTGCTGTGCCTCGGTCAAAGTATCCCTAGAATTAATGGCCAATACCTCAACGTCCTTCGCTATATCCGCCTCATTTCGAAATGTCCACTCATCCGAATATAAATCTGGAATGATTGCCATTTTGACCCAGAAGTCAATACCCAAAATCAACTGGTGAGGCAGTGAAGGGACAACTAATACCTCAATTATTTTTGTGCGACTACCTAACTGCAATGGTAGAGGAACACAGCCGGCCACGACACATGATTCACCATTAGCCACAGTACATTCGACTGAAGTAGTAGACTTTAGATCACAAAAACTCTTGAGTTGTCTCCATCCTGGCCCCCCTAAAATCGTTCGCGTAGAGCCTGAGTCCAATTAACCTAAAAAGTTGATACCAAACATAGATACTTGGAGATAAAGCCTCGAATCGTTTTTCGCATGAGCCAAAATGAAGTCCAGTAAAATTTCACTCTCAGGTCAGACTCGAGAGGATTCAGAGAATGAGGAAAAGGAAGAATAGGAGGCTTCCAGTTGGCCTACTGCCGCCTCTGGTAATCGTCATTTGACGAACATTGTGGACAGTTCGAAGCCATCACATTTGGCTTACCACATCAAAAACAAAATACTTTTCGGGGTTCATCACACTTACGGAACCTGTGTTCCACACCCTGACAATTCCAACACTCTGACACTGGAGGTGATGGTAAACTAGAGGATGCGACAGACATACTAACAGGGTCCTCCTGGCTAAGTAAATTCCTAGAAGGACGAGAATCAGTATTTCCCGCCCGAACTGACCTAGGTGGGTCGATAGCAGCTACTTGAGCGGAGTGGTGGGATCTCTGATATGCCAAATCTGGCTCTAACAACTGCCGGTAGTTTGTAACAGGAGATACATACCTCTGGGCTACTATTTCAGCTTCTTCAATTGCTCTCCCAAGTCGAGTCAATTCCGCGATAGACTCGATGTCATATAGTGCCAACTGTGACTGAATACTGGACAGGAGATTTCTGCGGATCAGTCTGACCCTAGTGGCCTCAGAAGGTTCATTATCAGATAAACGATTGAACATGTTCTCCAAGGCCGATATGAAGCAAATTATTTTTTCTTTGGGTCCTTGGGTGCGTCTCCGGATCTCTTCCCATAAGATATTCTCGTAATCCACGGGCCTGACAGCATTCCTCAGGGCCTGTCATTTCCTCCCAAGAAGAAAAATGTTGTGTCCTAAACCACATGAGGGCATCCCTAGTTAGCAACTCTGGTGCCGATCTGAGAAATTGTTCCTTAGAAACGCCTCTCGAGACCCGCAGTTCCTCAACTCTCTCCAGGAAATTTGTTACACTGCTATCCCCATCAAACTTCACACCTCATCGTCCAACATCGACAAAATTTGATTGGCGTGAAAAATCGTACCCAGCACGTACTGGTGAGGGTTGCAAGTTTTGGACCTGGGAAGCCAGATTATTAGTCTGTGGATCCGAGGAAATCCATCTCGTCGAATTCAAATTCTGTCCCGGCCCATGCGTTGGAATAAAAGATCGAACCCATAGCACGCTTGGGAATCTAACGGACGCACGCCTTGACTCCAGTGGTTCCTCTCCGGATGCCAAATTATGTGGTTCGCCCCACTGTATAAAATCTGGCACTTCGAGTAGGTTGGATCGTACCCGTTCCCTAAAATTACCAGGAGCCTCGTCTGAGACTCGTGAACGTGAATAACTTGCCGGACCTGTACCAGAACGCGATGGGTTCACATGTTGTTCGGATCTGTGTGAAGTTGCATGGCTGGCACTAGTAGTCACAATTTCAGGGATGAGGGAATTAGGCTCATCCAGGACTGATCTTTCTGGGATATTCAGGCTATCCATCAACGAACTTTGTTGTGCCGGTCGGTTTTCTAACTCGGCCACCACTTCGTGAACTCTATCAATCAACTCCAAACATTTATACACCAATGATTGCTTTATATGTTCAACCTCACTATCGTCTGGTGGTTACCGTTGTAACCTACCTTGAATATGATATAGTCGCGATGAAATACGTTTGAATTCGTTGACTCGATTATTTTCATCAAAATTTGAAATATCCTCATTCAGATCTATCAATTTCGCCCTACAAATATCCAATTCACTCTTAGGATCGGTTGACAGTTGAGTGGGAAGTGTAGATAGGCCTGCGCGCTTGCAGCGTAGTGCACCTCTTAAAGTGACTCGCTTTTCTGCAACAGTGCCCCCTATTGGCAAACCTCTTATCATGAGCTCATGAGTTATTTCGTCCCCAAGAAGCCTATTGATTTCCATTATTGTCGGACTATATTGAATTTCAAACTTCTCAATTTATCAACACCGGTTGATCCTCCCTCCAAGTTGACAAAAAAAAACACAAAAAAAAAGACTTCAACCACCAATCAGTTCAAACTTATCTCACTCCTTGTGAGACGGTAGGAAAAAAAATAACAACCAAAAACAAAGCTCACTACATAACCTTTTCCCACTTGATAGCTCGACAATCAGTTCCTGTAATCGTACTGCAATTGCTCATCAAAAGTGACAAAAGAATAATTAAAAAAACCTAAATATATGTGTACGTATTCACTTTAATCAATAACTTCCTTCAGATTGAATACTACCACCCGTATTATTAAGCAGATTCAAAACACCCCTTCAAGTCTCTCAACCAAGTGTACCAGGGAATATATCAGCAATACATCAACAATCTCCAGAATCATATTATTGCAAGGAAAAAAGAATGATAACACTAAACAAAAGAATCACCCAACCAATCCACACGAAAGGGCGCCATTTGTTACAAGCCTTCTTGTATTCTTAGCAGAAGATTGCCAGGACACTCAGTGGAGATGGGGTGGGTAAATAATCAAAATCTGTTTTCCTCAAAATAATCTTTATTTACAATTCTCTTGTGCAATTGGCTGTCGCACGATTGAATCTGCCTAATGATATTAATACAATAATGGCGGGTTTGGACTGGGACCGCTGCAGCTGGCAGCAATTAACTGTCAGCAGCCGCAGCCAAGCGTCGTTTAGGCGATACTGCCGTGAGTGGTTCATCGTCCGGTGGTCTGTGGTCTGTGGTCTATGAGTCTGGTAGAAAGTGTTCCGTGTTAGTTGTTGCTCCGTGTGTCGTGTGTCTGTCGGTCTGTGTCACGTCTTCTTGTCAAATGTCAACCTCTGGATGTAAACATAACAATGAGGCAATTTGTAAGATTATGAAAATGAACAGATTTAAATTGAATGCATCAATCCCTATGCCTAGCAGTCATTTTCACATGAACCCTGAATTCGGTGAACTCAATGGACCGTGCAGTCAAGACTATGGATTATTATTTACAAAATGGATGAGTATGTATAGAATGTTTGCATCAGCAGAGCTTGTCGAGAAGATTTTGTTATTTACAAAGCTTGGTGAAATGGTGACTAGTTCATACATACAATCTTCAGGTAGGTACTCCAGATATTATTAACAGTTAACATCCACCTAATATCGAATATGCTGGCCTTTGCCTATATATAAGTAAGCACCAGGTTCAGTTATTAGTTGAAAAAGCCATAAGCATAAGGGTGCGTTAGCAGAAGGGTGCGAAAGCATACAAGCCAAAGCAAAAATAATAACAGAAGTGACTAGACTAGGGCTTATCTGAGCAATCCAGTGACGCGTTCAACAGAAACTAACGTTCCACCAGGAAGTGGGTCAGGTATCACCCTACAGCAATCCAGCTGACTGCAACTGGAAACCTCTTGATGATGAGTGTTCCATGGTGGTATGGTACACTACAGGTGGATCCTCAATGTACTCCGAAATTTTGTAGCAGAGGAGGGATCCACGTATAACAACAAAAAGGCCTAGAAATATGATTGTTGCAATGCAATGGAAGACCAGGTACCTTACTACCGATGTATTTGGTCTAGATATACAATCCGTGTGGACCTACCTTGGATGGCGTGTGGCCTTTGAGATGGTTCGTGATGATAACACTTTGGTTTGGGAGACTGGTCGAAAAGTAAAACTAAATATCCACAAATAGTGCGTAGAATCACTAGATTACTACAATGTTTTACTTATTTGACCAAAATCAAGATAATCCGCAAAATGCGATGAAAATTGTTGCAGGCACATGCAAAACCCCCTTACCTCAATCTCTCCCAAAATCCCAACAATTTTCACTCTCTTCAGTGTCAATGTCAAGGCCAAGCTCACAGATCGACAGATTCTACCAGACAATCTAGCAGGAGATGTAATGTTTTGAAACATCAGCAACAGCTGATTCTAGCCAATTTTTACTTTTAGGTTCTTCCAGTCAAACCCCATGGATACTAACAGACTTCCAAGTCACGCAAAAAACAACCTAGGAAGCACTGGAAACCATTGCTAATCGATCTTCCAGAGGTGTTATTTTGAAGGATTGTGAGATTTCGTTTCCAGACTAACTAATAATTGCTTCCCAGATACCACTACGACTGATCAACCATAATATCAACAAAACACACTTGAGTTGTACAATAACGGAATGAATATCTTGATACTAGGACTATTTTCACTTAGTACGTACTTGATTTATATCATACTCCAACCTGTACCAATTTGAACCCGTAACAGTGTGTGGCTTGAGGAGCATTGGCACTCATGTGTACTAGTGTAGAATTCATCTCATTATTGTTGGCATTGTTGGGTATGTCTCTTCCAGCTATTGGAAAAGTGGACGAGTTATAAACTAGTTCTTTTAGGAGCTTATGGAGATATCCATCTCCAATCGACAGATTGCAGAGGATTTTCAGGGTTTTTTTCTGGAATGGAATATCTCAAATTCTGGATATCCTCGCCTCCATTTGCTTGACCAAATTGATTTCCATTGATTGGTGATGGTAGCGATGATAATTGAGGAATCGACCTGAGCTATAGGGTTTCCTACACCAGTCAATAAGGACTATGTTATTGGTTGTTCTGATCACTTTAGTGTCCAAGAAAACAGGAAGCAATGTCCGTACCTTCTGTTCCGATGGTGAATTGTATCACGGGGTCATACCTATTGAAGGTTTCGAGGATCTCGACAATGCCATCAGATGATAAAGAAAGAATGATATCATCTATATATCCCTTTATGAAAAAAAAAATGGAGGAGAGTAATGAAATCACCATGTCCAGAAGTGGATCCATAACATATAAAGCAGGGATTGGAGGAATTTAAGCTTCCATTGGAGTACCGATAGTTTGTTTGTAGAATTTAACATCGAATGAAAACTATGTACTGTCAAACAAAAACGTGATGAGTCCCAGGAATGAGTCCTTTGTGATGTTTCAATGATTTTCAATGCGTTCCCAATTCTTGCTGATGGCTCTCAGGCTGGCATCCAGGTACACATTACTAAATAGGACACGACATCCAAGCTGGCCAGAACATAGTTATCGGCAAGTTCAATTTTGTTATAATACTCAGAGAATTCAAATGAATCTTCAATAAAGTAGGGATTATTATAATCATATGCTTTTGTTAGAATATATGTGAGAAAATATGCTATATGTTCAGTTGAAGCTACAATTGACGCCACTATTGGTCTGACTGAGATGGTGGGTTCCTGTATATTTGGGTAATGTGTGAAATTTTGTCGCAATGCTATGGTATGTTCTGAGTTTCATCTTCGTAGCTTCATCAAATGTTCCAGAATCTTCTGGTTTCTCAAGGAGATCATTCCTCTTTCTCTGAAGTGCTGACGTTGGGTCTTCATTTAATTCTGTATATAAGGTATTGTTCACAATAATGTCATTTGACATAGACTGTTGGCCCGCAACACAGGATTTATCAATGTCTCAAGTCGATATGACATTTGAGAGACCCACTCACTCAGTCCGTGTTAACAGGAAGGAGTTCCTCACTGACCTCACCTTCCGGTTGGAAAAAATTCAATTTTTTTTAAAAAGCTCTGCATGAAGTGCGATGATCTTATCTCACGAAAATTGGGGCGCTTGCCGGTTTGCATACGCCTAGGTCACTCTCCATGGTCGGCATACGAACCGGCAGTGTCAATTTTTCAGTGTTATAGTCGACGATAAAGGAATGTATGCCCTCTGGCGGAACAATGAATTGGGACCCATCAATCAATTTCCCGACATTTGCATACAATTCCGGAGAGGGGAGCTCGACTTATTCGAACATCATTCGACTGGAAATCCTTCAAATAATCGATAATCGAAAAAATGTTCAAATTTTGACCATGGTTAGTGGACCACACAGTATAATATGAGATGATGGTTTGAATAAAATTGCACATTTCGTACAGAGGAGTTCACCATGAATATCTCCCATTGTAACTCAGTTGTTTCTGAACCGATTTCAAAATTTCAAAAACCAATTAAAATGATTTTTCTAAAATTGGGAATGGATTTTGGAGAACGGTGGGTACGATTTCAATTGGTACCTTGGTGGAGCCTTTGCAGCAGATGTTGGTGACATCATAATCACTGAGACTTCAACTGAGAAAGTATCAGGTATATCTTTCGATCATGCCAAGATTTTTCAATTATTATATCCATTCAGAATAATATTCTTACTAACAGGTACTGATGACATTTCTGAAGAATCATCTCCAGACAGCGAGAGCGGAGATGACTCTGAAGATAATGATAGAGAGGACGACGTATAATTTTTCCTTTGGAATATAATGTTGTTTTCATTTGATATAATTTCATTTTCGAATTTTTTTTTTCATGTGAAGAATAAAAATGTAGATTAAAGTTCAGGATATAGACCCCACACTCTACTCAAAACATTTAACGAATGAAATGTACATTCTTTATATATTTTTTAGACGCTAGTATCATAATGAGCAGTCCCATGAGCCCCAGGGAAAAATTTCAATTCGATTTATTATGAGTTTCGATCATGAGCAATAATTCACCCCACTTCTCCCTGTACGATCCCTCTTGATCATCCTGCGAGTATTTTGTCGTCAATTTCCTTATCATCTCTTCAAAGCCCTGTTTTCCAAATTAAAATCACACACAAAGATTTCTTGGTACTTAACCTCTCACACATGTACTTTTGTTGAGCTGTAAATTCATGATGCATAAATACAACTATATCTGCAATTTGCGTCTTCGAATACCCTCATCACTCCCAGGAAGTTAATCTTCGACCCAGTGCCATGTGAAGTGAGATTATGAGACTTCCAGATTATCTAGTTCGCTTTCGGTGCACCTCTGGCCTGCAGTGTTGGGTGCCGCGCCGGACCTAGGCAGGCGCGGGTTTGCCCGATTATTACAACGTATGCTCACATAGAATTCGTATGCAAATAGCATCCAGTTATACAGAATATCCTAGTTTATCGATCCAGAGATGTGCAGACGAACACAAAATATCGATTTTTTGAAAGATGTCTAGTCAATTGATGTTCGAATGAGTCGAGCTACCCTCTCCAGAAACGTATGCAAATGTCGGAAAACTGATAAATCAGTCCGAATTCATTGTTTCGCCAAAGGGCATACATTCTTAGATCATCGACTTCAACACTGAAAAATGGTTACTTCCGGTTCGTATGCCGCCCTTGAGGAGTGATCTAGGCGTATGCAAACCGGCAAGCGTCCTTATTATCGTGAGATGAGATCATTGCACTCCATTGCCGAGC
This sequence comes from Phaedon cochleariae, assembly GCA_918026855.4. Classification (NCBI taxonomy): domain Eukaryota; kingdom Metazoa; phylum Arthropoda; class Insecta; order Coleoptera; family Chrysomelidae; genus Phaedon; species Phaedon cochleariae. The sequence goes on from OU896710.1 coordinate 25,929,450, forward strand.
TTCTTCTTAAACAAAATTTTGTTTCTTCTAACCGGAAGGTGAGGTCGAGGCCAGGGCAAGAACTGGGTTGCGACTCTCCAAGGCACTCCTTTCTGTTAACTCGGACTAAGTGATTGGGTCCCTTGAATGGCATACCGACTTGAAACATCGATAAACCCTGTGTCGCGGGCCAACAGTCCAACAGGTCTATATATTGTTGTTCATCGATGGGAAGAGTGACATAGTCTGAAATTCCAATTATTTTTTAGGAATTCTCTTGATTTATTGAGAAGGTTACAAGAAATTGAATTATTGTTACCATGTGTCTTATGAATATGAGATGTGATGGCATTCGTGGCTCTGGCTATAGTGACATTTCTCTACTCAACATCTGTTATATAATATGATGTTAAATATTCCACACATTACTCAAAATACATGTACCCACCCTCTCAGTCAGATCAATAGTGGCGTCAATTGGAGCTCCAACGAAACATATAGCATCTTTTCTCACAGATATTTCAACAAAATCGTATGAATACTGTTTGTAGATTGATCTAGGAGGTGGTACATTCTCTCCTCGAGAAAGTCCCAAAGAATCAAGTTAAATGAAAATCGTATGATTATGATAATTCATATTCTATGAAAGACTTCTCTGACAATTATAACGAAATTGAACTTCCTGACAATTGAAACAGAAGGTACGGACTATGCTGTCCCTTTCTTGGACACTGAAGTGATCAGAACAGCTGATAACATAGTCCTCATTGACTGGTATAGGTAACCCTGTAGCTCAAGTCGATTCCTCAATCACCATTCCTACCATCACCAAATAATAAAAATCAATTCGTTTAAGCAAATGGAGGCGAGAGTATCCAGATTTCCAGATATTTCATTCCTTCACAACAGTAACCTGAGAATCCTCCACAATATGTGTATTGAAGATAAATATCGCCATAAACTTTCTGAAAAATTCAATTGTTGAGGAGTGCACTCAATTAACATCCTGTATTAGATATTTGTAACCTGACAGTTAGTTGGCTTTGTAATTGTTATTCTGGCAAACGTTCAATCAGTAATTTTATGGTCTTAATGAATCTGTCTCTCATTCACTTCGTTATTCTCCGTGTATCTGCTGCTGACAGAATCATCAAGGCCCAGAAAAGCGAATCTGAAAATAGGTGCAGGGGATTTGAAAAAACATTAAAATAACTGGTGAAAGAACAGGTTTTTACTGCTAGTTGTTGCTGGTAAGGTTAGTGGTAGTAGTCAGATATACTCTGTCAGTGTAAATAGCACTAGAACTGGAAGTTGAAATGAAAGGACTAAGGATTTTCATGAACAAATTGGAAAATCAATCCAATTGGGCCGATTAGAAGTTTCAAATCAAAATTCAACCAAATGCTCATGATGCCTGAGAAGCAGCTGGAGGGAAACTTGAGTATCCAGAAACGCCTAATGATGAAGCAACATTGAATGCACTGACCATGTATAAAAGGACTCTGCAGGCTGTAACCAGAACTGAATTCATAGCACAGAACCTGATATTCTCAAGTCTCAGGTCATAGGTTAGTCAGCTCATTAATATATCCAACAGTTCACAAGAAATGTGGAATAAACTGCATGGGATTTATGAACAAAGAACAGAACGAAGGCAAGACAGACTTTCCAATCACTTCTTTGGTGTAGAAGAGGAAGATGCCTTGGAGAGTGTTGCGAAAGATATTGCCAAACTTGAGAAGTTTTGGGTTGAACTTCAAAACGAAACCTGGAAAGAAGATGTTACTTTCGTAGATTCAAAGCACAAATAAACTTCTCGAAAGTTTATCTTCATTCAGATTATACCAAAATACGACTGACAAATTTCGTCAGATCAAATATTCAACTTTATTATACTGTTACGAGTTGATTTCACCCTAACCAAAAAGCACTGCTGAATCTATGGAAATCGAATGAAAACTTTCGCAAGCGCTTCCGACCGCAGTTGAACATTATAATCAGGACCAGATAACTGATGCGATAACGGGTGAACTTCTTCCCCAGAAAGATATATTTCTCTCCCAAATACCACGAAATTCGGCGTGAACTAGGTGGCGTCGTGCTTGGCTGAACCGACTTTTGCCAAGTATTGGCCCCAAGCCTTATGGTTGGTCGACACAAAGGCTGTGAGCATCGTTTTGATGACCCGATGCACCCTCTCCACGGGGTTAGCCTGCGCATGGTAATAGGAGATGTATCACAACTGGATGTCGTACATTCGCATCACTTCTTTGAAGCAGTTGCTCCTAAATTGAACTCCGTTATCCAAAATGATCTTCTTAGGTGCCCCATAAATCAGAATATCGTGGGCTTCCACCGTTTTAGCCACGATAGCTGCCTTCACGGTATGAAGAGGAAACAGAAGAATGAATTTGTAAAAGATGTCACACACCGACAGTATGTAACAGTAACCGGCTGACGACCTCGGAAGAGGGCCTACGATATCAACGCTGACGATCTGCCATGGTCGAGAAGCCGTACGTGCTACACTTAGCATCAACCCGGTAGGCTTTTTCTGCAACGGCTTGATACTCAAGCAGACGTGACATCGGTTGACGTATCTTGCCACATCCATTTTCAATTTGGTCAGTAATAGCGGAAGGTCAACCGGGAAATCGTCTTGGCGATTCCCAAATGACCAGCCGTTGGGGGGTCGTGATATTTCCGGATCAATTCGCTACGGTCTCCTTTTGGAACTACGATCAACCACCCTTCGGTCTCGTCCAACAACTCAGGATACTTACGCTCGACCCTCTTGAACAATTGACCATTCTCAAACCGCCACAGCGGAAATTACGCCGGCCGATCCTGGACCTGCTGACACAAGTTTACGTACCACTGATCTTTCCCTGCAGTCGATAGCGCGTCAACGGTAACCGAGTCCAACGCAGGCACCGACCGAGAAAGGGCATCAGGCACCAAATGTTCGCTTCCACGTCGGTGAACAATATCAAAGTCGTACTGTTGGAGCCTGACAGCCCAACGAGAAATTCTACCAACAGGGTCTTTGATATTATTTAACCATTTGAGGCTATAGTGGTCGGTGATCACCGTGAAGGTACCCTCAATAGACGGTCGCAGTTTCTCAATGGCAAATAAGACTGCTAAGCACTCTTTCTCTGTAGTGCTGAACTTGCGCTCATTCGCGGATAATGCATCGCCCCCAAGCCATAATCCGAAGCGTCAGTTTGGACGCAGAAGGGAAAGTCATAGTCCAGGCAACTTAAAACTGGAGCGGAGACTAGGTATTCTTTCACGGCAGTGAATGCATTACTGCAGGCGTTGTCCCATACAAAGGGTTTGTTCTTTTTCGTCAGCTCACACAACAGAGCAACCACTGACGAGAAGTTTGTAACAAACCTTCTGTACCAGGAGGCCAGACCAACGAGTCGCCTCACTTCCGTTACATTCGTGGGAGCTGGAATCTGAAGGATTGCCGCCACTTTATCGGGGTCGACCATTAGACCCGAAGCATCAACAATGTAACCCGACTATCGAAGTTCCGGCTTACAAAAGTTACATTTGTCCCGGTTGAGAGTGAGACCTGCCGCTTTCAGTCGATGGAGGACCTCCTGGAGGATCTCGAGGTGTTTTTCGGAAGTGGGAGTACATATTATCAGATCGTCGAGATACACAAACACATACGTCTCTCAATCTAACCCCACGACCCTGTCGATAAACCTCTGCCAAGTCGCGGGTGCATTGTGGAGCCCCATTGGCATCTGCCCGAATTGGAATAGCTCTCGATTAGATACCACAAACGCAGTCAGCGGCTTGGAAGATTCTGACAATGGTAACTGCCAATAGGCAGATTTTATGTCCAACGTTGTAAGGAAGTGGGCGTCTCTTAGTTGGTCCAACGTAGCAGAGACGAACGGAAGTGGGTAGGCACCCCTTTTGGTAACCTTATTAAGGTTGCGTAAATTCACGCAAAATCTGTATCGCCCATCCGGCTCCTTGACCAAGAGAATCGGGGATGTCCAAGATGAACTAGAGGGTTCAACTACTCCATCTCCGAGCATCTTATCGATTTCTTCGTGGACTTGCTTTTGCAAAGCGGGCGACAGAGGCCAATGACGTTGCTGAATCAGCGGCGAATCAGTGATTATTACATGCTCCACGAGGGTAGTGCATCCTAGTTTATCCCCCATATCATCAAAGGTCGATTTGATGAGATGATCTTAGCTTTTCTGCTGTGCCTCGGTCAAAGAATCCCTAGAATAAATGGCCAATACCTCGACGTCCTTCGCTATATCCGTCTCATTTCGAAATGTCCACTCATCCAAATATAAATCTGGAATAATTGCCATTTTGACCCAGAAGTCAATACCCAAAATCAACTGGTGAGGCAGTGAAGGGACAACTAATACCTCAATTATTTTTGTGCGACTACCTAACTGCAATTGTAGAGGAACACAGCCGGCCAAGGCACATGATTCACCATTAGCCACAGTACATTCGACTGAAGTAGTAGACTTTAGATCACAAAAACTCTTGAGTTGTCTCCATCCTGGCCCCCCTAAAATTGTTCGCGTAGAACCTGAGTCCAATAAACCTAAAAAGTTACCAAGATACCAAACATAGACACTTGGAGATAAGGCCTCGAATCGTTTTTCGCATGAGCCAAAATAAAGTCCAGTGAAATTTTACTCTCAGGCCAGACTCGAGAGGATTCAGAGGATGAGGAAAAGGAAGAATAGGAGGCTTCCACATGGCCTACTGCCGCCTCCGGTAATCGGTTTTTGACGAACATTGTGGACAGTTCGAAGTCATCACATTTGGCTTAACACATCGAAAACAAAATACTTTCCGGGGTTTATCACACTTACGGAACCTGTGTTCCACACCCTGAAAATTCCAACACTCTGACACTGGAGGTGATGGTAAACTAGAGGATGCGACAGCCATACTAACAGGGTCCTCCTGGCTAAGTAAATTCCTAGAAGGACGAGAATCAGTATTTCCCGCCCGAACTGACCTAGGTGGGTCGATAGCAGCTACTTGGGTGGAGTGGTGGGATCTCTGATACGCCAAATCTGGCTCTAACATCTGCCGGTAGTTTGTAACAGGAGGGATATACCTCTGGGCTACCATTTCAGCTTCTTCAATTGCTCTCCCAAGTCGAGTCAATTCCGCGATAGAATCGATGTCATATAGTGCCAACTGTGACCGAATACTGGACAGGAGATTTCTGCGGATCAGTCTGACCCTAGTGGCCTCAGAAGGTTTATTATCAGATGAACGATTGAACATGTTCTCCAAGGCCGATATGAAGCAAATTATTTTTCCTTTGGGTCCTTGGGTGCGTCTCCGGATCTCTTTTCATAAGAGATTCTCGTAATCCACGGGCCTAGAAGCATTCCTCAGGGCCTGTGTCAGTTCCTCCCAAGGAGAAAAATGTTGTATCCTAAACCACATGAGGGCATCCCTAGTTAGCAACTCTGGTGCCGATCTGAGAAGTTGTTCCTTAGAAACGCCTCTCGAGACACGCAGTTCCTCAACTCTTTCCAGGAAATTTGTAACACTGCTATCCCCATCAAACTTATTACCTCATCGTCCAACATCGACAAAATTTGATTGGCGTGAGAAATCGTACCCAGCACGTACTGGTGAGAGTTGCAAGTTCTGGACCTGGGAAGCCAGATTATTTGTCTGTGAATCCGAGGTAATCCATCTCGTCGAATTCAAATTCTGTCCCGGCCCATGCGTTGGAATAAAAGATTGAACCCTTGGCACGCTTGGGAATCTAACGGACGCACGCCTTGACTCCAGTGGTTCCTCTCCGGATGCCAAGTTAGGTGTTTCGCCCCACTGTATAAAATCTGGCACTTCAAGTAGGTTGGATCGTACCCGTTCCCCAAAATTACCAGGAGCCTCGTCTGAGACTCGTGAACGTGAATTACTTGCTGGACCTGTACCAGAACGCGATGGGTTCACATGTTGTTCGGATCTGTGTGAAGTTGCATGGCTGGCACTAGTAGTCACGATTTCAGGGATGAGGGGATTAGACTCATCCAGGACTGATCTTTCTGGGATATTCAGGCTATCCATCAACGAACTTTGTTGTGCCGGTCGGTTTTCTAACTCGGCCACCACTTCGTGAACTCTATCAATCAACTTCAAACATTTATACACCAATGATTGCTTCATATGTTCAACCTCACTATTCCCTGGTGGTAACTGTTGTAACCTACCTTGAATTTGATATAGTCGCGATGAAATTCGTTGACTCGATTATTTTCATCAAAATTTGAAATATACTCATTCAGATCTATTAATTTCGCCCTACAAATATCCGATTCATTCTTAGGATCGGTTGGCAGTTGAGTGGGAAATGTAGATACGCCTGCGCGCTCGCAGCGTAGTGCACCTCTTAAAGCGACTCGCTTTTCTGCAACAGTGCCCCCTATTGGCAAACCTCTCATCATGAGCTCATAAGTTATTTCGTCCCCAAGAAGCCTATTGATTTCCATTATTGTCGGACTATATTGAATTTCAAACTTCTCAATTTATCAACACCGGTTGATCCTCCCTCCAAGTTAACAAAAAAAAACACAAAAAAAAGACTTCAACCACCAATCAGTTCAAACTTATCTCACTCCTTGTGAGACGGTAGAAGAAAAAAAATAACAACCAAAAACAAAACTCACTACTGAACCTTTTTCCACTTGATAGCTCGACAATCATTTTCTGTAATCGAACTGCAATTGTTCATCAAGAGTGACGAAAGAATAATTGAAACAACCTAAATATATGTGTACGTATTCACTATAATCAATAATTCCTTCAGATTGAATACTACCACCCTTATAGATTAAGCAGATTCAATACACCCCTTCAAGTCTCTCAACCAAGTGTACCAGGGAATATATCAGCAATACATCAACAATCTCCAGAATTATATTATTGCAAGGAAAAAAGAATGATAACACCAAGCAAAAGAATTACCCAACCAATCCACACGAAAGGGCGCCATTTGTTACAAGCCTTCTTGTATTCTTAGCAAAAGATTGCCAGGCAACTCAGTGGAGATGGGGTGGGTAAATAATTGAAATCTCTTTCCCTCAAAATAATCTTTATTTACAATTCTCTGATGCAATTGCCTGTGGCACGATTGAATCTGCCTTATAATTTTAATACAATGATGGCGGGTTCGGAATGGGACCGCTGCAGCTGGCAGCAATTAACTGTCAGCAGCCGCAGCCAAGCGTCGTTTAGGCGATACTGCCGTGAGTGGTTCTGCGTCCGGTGGTCTGTGGTCTGTGGTCTATGAGTCTGGTAGAAAGTGTTTCGTGTTAGTTGTTGCTCCGTGTGTCGTGTGTCTGTCGGTCTGTGTCACGTCTTCTTGTCAAATGTCAACCTCTGGATGTAAACATAACAATGAGGCAATTTGTAAGATTATGAAAATGAACAGATTTAAATTGAATGCATCAATCCCTATGCCTAGCAGTCATTTTCACATGAACCCTGAATTCGGTGAACCCAATGGAACGTGCAGCAGAGACTATGGATTATTATTTACAAAATGGATGAGTATGTACAAAATGCTTGCATCAGCAGAGCTGGTCAAGAAGATTTTGTTATTTACGAAGCTTGGTGAAATGGTGACTAGTTCATACATACAATCTTCAGGTAGGTACTCCAGATATTATTAACAGTTAACATCCACCTAATATCAAATATGCTGGCCTTTGCCTATATATAAGTGAGCACCAGGTTCAGTTATTAGTTACAAAAGCCATAAGCATAAGGGTGCGTTAGCAGAAGGGTGCGAAAGCATACAAGCCCAAGCAAAAATAATAACAGAAGTGACTAGACTAGGGCTTATCTGAGCAATCCAGTGACGCGTTCAACAGGAACTAACGTTCCACCAGGAAGTGGGTCAGGTATCACCCTACAGCAATCCAGCTGACTGCTACTGGAAACCTCTTGATGATGAGTGTTCCCTGGTGGTATGGTACACTACAGGTGGATCCTCAATGTACTCCGAAATTTTGTAGCAGACGGGGGATCCACGTATAACAACAGAAAGGCCTAAAAAAATGATTGTTGCAATGCAATGTAAGACCAGGTACCTTACTACCGATGTATTTGGTCTAGATATACAATCCGTGTGGACCTACCTTGGATGGCGTGTGGCCTTTGAGATGGTTCGTGATGATAACACTTTGGTTCGGGAGACTGGTCGAAAAGTAAAACTAAATATCCACAGATAGTGCGTAGAATCACTAGATTACTACAATGTTTTACTTATTTGACCAAAATCAAGAGAATCCGCAAAATGCGATGGAAATTGTTGCAGGTACATACGAAACCCCCCAATCTCAATCTCTCCCAAAATCCCTCCAATTTTCACTCTTTTCAGTGTCAATGTCAAGGCCAAGCTCACAGATCGACAGATTTTACCAGACAATCTAGCAGAAGAGCTTATGTTTTGAAACATCAGCAACTGCTGATTCTAGCCAATGTTTACTTTTAGGTTCTTCCAGACAAACCCCATGGATACTAACAGACTTCCAAGTCACGCAATAAACAACCTAGGAAGCACTGGAAACCAATGCTAATCGATCTTCCAGAGGTGTTATTTTGGAGGATTGTGAGATTTCGTTTCCAGACTAACTAATATTTGCTTTCCAGATACCACTACGACTGATTTACCATAATATCAACGAAACACACTTGAGTTGTACAATAACGGAATGAATATCTTGATACTAGGACTATTTTCACTTAGTTCGTACTTGATTTATATCATACTCCAACCTGTACCAATTCGAACCCGTAACAGTGTGTGGCTTGAGGAGCATTGGCACTCATGTGTACTAGTGTAGAATTCATCTCATTATTGTTGGCATTGTTAGGTATGTCTCTTCCAGCTATTGGAAAAGTGGACGAGTTATACACTAGTTCTTTTAGGAGCTCATGGAAATATCCATTTCCAATCGACAGATTGCAGAGGATTTTCAGGTTCTTTTTCTGGAATGGAATATCTCAAATTCTGGATATCCTCGCCTTCATTTGCTTGACCAAGTTAATTTCCATTGATTGGTGATGATAGCAATGGTAATTGAGGAATCCACCTGAGCTACAGGGTTTCCCACACCAGTCAATAAAGACTATGTTATTGGTTGTTCTAATCACTTTAGTGTCGTATTACGGGGTCATACCTATTGAAGGTTTCGAGGATCTCGACAATGCCATCAGATGATAAAGAAAGAATGATATCATCTACATATCCCTTTATGAAAAAAAAAAATGGTAATGAATGAATGAATGAAATCACCATGTCCAGAAGTGGATCCATAACATATAAAGCAGGGATTGGAGGAATTTAAGCTTCCATTGATTTTCAATGCGTTCTCAATTCTTGCTGATGGCTCTCAGGCTGGCATCCAGGTACACATTACTAAATAGGGACACGACATCCAAGCTGGCCAGAACATAGTTATCGGCAAGTTCAATTTTGTTATAATTCTCAGAATGTTCCAGAATCTTCTAGTTTCTCAAGGAGATCATTCCTCTTTCTTTGTAGTGCTGACGTTGGGTCTTTGTTTAATTCTGTATATGAGGTATTGTTCACAATAATGTCATTCGACATAGACTGTTGGCCCGCAACACAGGGTTTATCAATATCCTAAGTCGATATGACATTTGAGGGACCCACTCACTCAGTCCGAATTAACAGGAAGGAGTGCCTCACTGACCTCACCTTCCGGTTGGAAAAAAAAATCAATTTATTTTCTCAAAAAGCTCGGCAATGAAGTGCGATGATCTTATCTCACGAAAATTTGGGCGCTTGCCGGTTTGCATACGCCTAGGTCACTTCCCAAGGGCGGCATACGAACCGGAAGTGTCAATTTTTCAGTGTTATAGTCGACGATGAAAGAATGTATGCCCTCTGGCGGAACAATGAATTGGGACCCATCAATCAATTTCCCGACATTTGCATACAATTCTGGAGAGGGGAGCTCGACTTATTCGAACATCATTCGACTGGAAATCCTTCAAATAATCGATAATCGAAAAAAAATTTCAAATTTCGACCATGGTTAGTGGACCACACAGTAAAATATGAGATGATGGTTTGAATAAAATTTGCACATTTCGTACAGAGGAGTTCACCATGAATATCTCCCATTGTAACTCAGTTGTTTCTGAACCGATTTTAAAATTTCAAAAACCAATTAAAATGATTTTCCTAAAATTGGGGATGGATTTTGGAGAACGGTGGGTACGATTTCAATTGGTACCTTGGTGGAGCCTTTGCAGCAGATGTTGGTGACATCATAATCACTGAGACTTCAACTGAGAAAGTATCAGGTATATCTTCCGATCATGCCAAGATTTTTCAATTATTATATCCATTCGAAATAATATTCTTACTAACAGGTACTGATGACATTTCTGAGGAATCATCTTCAGACAGCGAGAGCGGAGATGACTCTGAAGATAATGATATAGAGGACGACGTATAGTTTTTCCTTTGGAATATAATGTTGTTTTCATTTGATATAATTTCATTTTCGAATAATTTTTTTTCATGTGAAAAATAAAAATGTAGATTGAAGTTCAGGATATAGACCCCACACTCTACTCAAAACATTTAACGAATGAAATGTACATTCTTTATATATTTTTCAGACGCTAGTATTATGATGAGCGGTCCCATGAGCCTCAGGAAAAAATTTCAATTCGATTTATTATGAGTTTCGATCATGAGCAATAATCCACCCCACTTCTCCCTCTTGATCATCCTGCGAGTATTTTGTCGTCAATTTTCTTATCATCTCTTCAAAGCCCTGTTTTCCAAATTAAAATCACAGACAAAGATTTCTTGGTACTTAACCTCTCACACATGTAATTTTGTTGAGCTGTAAATTCATGATGCATAAATACAAATATATCTGCAATTTGCGTCTTCGAATACCCCCATCACTCCTAGGAAGTTAATCTTCGACCCAGTTCCATGTGAAGTGAGATTATGAGACTTCCAGATTATCTAGTTCGCTTTCGGTGCACCTCTGGCCTGCAGTGTTGGGTGCCGCGCCGGACCGTGGCAGGCACGGTTTGCCCGATTATTACAACGTTTGCTCACATAGAATTCGTATGCAAATAGCATCCAGTTATACAGAATATCCTAGTTTATCGGTTCAGAGATGTGCATACGAACACAAATTATCGATTTTTTGAAAGATGTCTAGTCAATTGATGTTCGAATGAGTCGAGCTACCCTCTCCAGAAACATATGCAAATGTCGGAAAACTGATTAATTAGTCCGAATTCATTGTTTCGCCAAAGGGCATACATTCTTAGATCATCGACTTTAACACTGAAAAATGGCCACTTCCGGTTCGTATGCCGCCCTTGAGGAGTGATCTAGGCGTATACAAACCGGCAAGCGTCCTTATTTTCGTGAGATGAGATCATTGCACTTTATTGCCGAGCTTCTTCTTGAACAAAATTTTGAACTTTCTTCCAACCGGAAGGTGAGGTCGAGGCCAGGGCAAGGACTGGGTTGCGACTCTCCAAGGCACTCCTTTCTGTTAACTTGGACTGAGTGAGTGGGTCCCTTAAATGGCATACCGACTTGAAACATCGATAAACCCTGTGTCGCGGGCCAACAGTGCAACAGGTCTATATATTGTTGTTCATCGATGACAAGTGTGACATAGTCTGATATTCCGATTATTTTTTAGGAATATTCTTGATTTATTGAGAAGGTTACGAAAAATTGAATTATTGTTACCATGTGTCTTATGAATATGAGATGTGATGGCATTTGTGGCTCTGGCTATAGTGACATTTCTTTACTCAACATCTGTTATATAATATAATGTTAAATATTTCACACATTACTCAAAATACATGTACCCATCCTCTCAGTCAGATCAATAGTGGCGTCAATTGGAGCTCCAACGGAACATATAGCATCTTTTCTCACAGATATTTCAACAAAATCGTATGAATACTGTTTGTAGATTGATCGAGGAGGTGGTACATTCTCTCCTCGAGAAAGTCCCAAAGAATCAAGTTTAATGAAAATCGTATGATTATGATAATCCATATTCTATGAAAGACTTCTCTGACAATTATAACGAAATTGAACTTCCTGACAATTGAAATAGAAGGTACGGACTATGCTGTCCCTTTCTTGGACACTGAAGTGATCAGAACAGCTGATAACATAGTCCTTATTGACTGGTATAGGTAACCCTGTAGCTCAAGTCGATTCCTCAATCACCATTCCTACCATCACCAATCAATAAAAATCAATCCGTTCAAGCAAATGGAGGCGAGAGTATCCAGAATTCCAGATATTTTATTCCTTCAGAACAGTAACCTGAGAATCCTCTACAATATGTGTATCGAAAAATAAATATCGCCATAAACTTTCTGAAAAATTCAATTGTTAAGGAGTGCACTCAATTAACATCCTGTATTGGATATTTGTAACCTGACAGTTAGTTGGCTTTATAATTGTTATTCTGGCAAACGTTCAATCAGTGATTATATGGTTTTAATGAATCTGTCTCTCATTCACTTCGTTATTATTCGTGTATCTGCTGCTGACAGAATCGACAACAGGTTATGGGCCCAGAAAAGCGAATCTGAAAATAGGTGCAGGAGATTTGGGAAAAAATTAAAATAACTGGTAAAAGAACAGGTTTTTACTGCTAGTTGTTGCTGGTAAGGTTAGTGGTAGTAGTCAGATATACTCTGTCAGTGTAAATAGCACTAGAACTGGAAATTGAAATGAAAGGACTAAGGATTTTCATGAACAAATTGGAAAATCAATCCACTTGGGCCGATTTGAAGTTTCAAATCAAAATTCAACCAAATGCTCATAATGCCTGAGAAGCAGTTGGAGGGAAACTTGAGTATCCAGAAACGCCTAATGATGAAGCAACATTGAATGCACTGACCATGTATAGAAGGACTCTGCAGGCTGTAATCAGAACCGAATTCATAGCACAGAACCTGATATTCTCAAGTCTCATGTCATAGGTTAGTCAGCTCATTAATATATTCAACAGTTCACAAGAAATGTGGAATAAACTGCATGGGATTTATGAACAAAGAACAGAACAAAGGCGGGACAGACTTTTCAATCAGTTTTTTGGTGTAGAAGAGCAAGATGCCTTGGAGAGTGTTGCGAAAGATATTGCCAAACTCGAGGCCAAACTTGAGAAGTTGTGGGTTGAACTTCAAGACGAAACCTAAAAAGAAGATGGAGGTAAGTTACCTGGGTCATTATCCTTGAATCAAATAGTAAATACATTACCATCGGAATATTTTGAATTCGTCAATGCATAAGACTCAGTACCTTAGAAACAGGACACCATGAATCTTCTACGTGAACGATTATGTACTGTGGAATACCGAATGCAACAACAACAAGAAGCAGTGGTTATTGTTACTTTCGTAGATTCATAGCACAAATAAACTTCTCGAAAGTTTATGTGCGTACCCTGAAGGGGTAATTGATAGCTCGAGTGGTTGGATATTATGTTCTGTATACCGCAGGGCGGCAACTAACCAATTATTCATTAACAGCAAAAGATGGCGGCGATAAAAAGCGAGCAGAGACAGAAACCACTTACTTGGTGTCCTCCTGAAGATCCCTGGAAGAGCTAGCTCTTGTTCTGGAACTGGTGGTCTCTGGCTGAAGTTGTGGAAAACAGCGAAAAGCCGAAAGCGAAGCGATTAAGCGAAGCGCACTAAAATAGTCACGATGCGTGGGCGACGAAAAATACCCATTAAAAATCGACAACTTATCACTAGGATGAATAGTCTTAGAATGCTGATAAGGTCACGCATGTCCAAACGCAGGTGGACAGGTGCAAGAGCTTCTGTCTCTTGCAACTTCGCGATATTGCCAAATTTATTGAGAATAATTCCCAAAATATATATTTGGTATACCAAGACCGAACATGCCGCCTCCCCAAAGGCAAGCTAAAGGCTTGCTTTTCCAAAAAAAAAATTGATTTATGCGAAAAGAAAAAAAAAATCTAACTCTAGATTCATATTTGTTAGGACGAACACGTACACGAACACAAAATATATGAAATATTTATAAAGAAATTATGGCGTGATTGGTAAGGCACATAACTTCACCAACGGACGCTTCAAAGTTTTACCGTTGGCATCTACCACTTCAGCCACACGAGGTACCCCATCAGCGCCTGGATATAACGATTTGATTCTAGCGAGAGGCCATTGCTGCGGAGGAGCAAGATCGTTTTTTATAAGAACTAAGGTCCCTTCAACTATGGGAGTAGACGGATCAAGCCACTTGCTTCTCTGCTGCAAGGTATGTAAATATTCCTGGCGGTACCTCTTCCAAAAATCGTGGTGCAGCCTCTGTAGGAGTTGCCAACGCGTCAACCGATTAATAGGAATGGTAGTCAGATCAGGAGTTGGCAAGGCGGTGAGCGGCTCCAAAGTTAAGAAATGCCCTGGAGTCAAGGCAGACATATCGTTGGGATCTGAACTGTGTTGAGTTAAGGGCCGAGAATTTAATATTGACTCTATCAATACCAAAGCTGTATTTAGTTCCTCATAAGACAAAATTTGATGGCCGATAACATGAGTCAAATGAGTCTTGATGGACTTCACCCCTGCCTCCCATAAACCTCCAAAATGAGGGGACGAAGGAGGGTTGAAATGCCATATTAGCAACTCCTTGTGAGCCGCCGAAGCCATAAGTTCTTGGAGTTGACGGTTGGCACCAACAAAATTCGTTCCACAGTCGCTATAGAGGTGCTCCACACGGCCGCGACGCGCGATGAATCTTTGCAAGGCAGATAGGAATGTATCTGAAGAGAGATCACCCGCCAACTCTATGTGAATGGCTTTTGTCGAAAAGCAGACGAAAATGCACACATAGGCCTTGAAGGTCTTAGCGCCCCGATATCGATGCGTTACAATAGAGAATGGGCCGGCAAAGTCGACGCCAGTATGAAAAAATGCTTTTACTTGAGCTATACGAGCAGGGGGTAGATCACCCATTGGGGGTTGAAACGAACGTGGATTCGTTCTCCAACAATTTATGCATTTGCATAAAATAGAACGAATTGCCCTTTTGGAGGAAAGAATCCAAAATTGTTGGCTCAGTAGAAATTGGACAGTGCGAAGACCAGCGTGAAGATACTTCAAATGATAAAATCTTATCAACAAGTCCGTTAGAATCGAGGTACGAGGAAGCAGTATAGGATGTTTGACGTCATAATTTAGCGTTGAATATCTAAGACGACCACCAACCCGCAAAATACCATCTTCAGCAATAAAAACATTCAATTTACGAAGGGGTTTGGAAAAAACTCTCTCGTGGAGTTCCTTCTGAAAAGCTAAATTTTGGGTACGTTTTACAAGAATCAATAAAGCGGAGTGTAATTCTGATGCCGTACATACACCTGAACACTTTCGAACTGCGGGTGAGCAAAACCTTTTCACGTATACAATAATACGTTGTATCTTGGATAACGAAGAGTGCTTTGCTAAAAGTTCATCTATAAAATTTGGTGCCTGATGAACAGCAGTGAGGACTATTGTACGTTCCTCCTCGGGAGCGAAACCAGAAAACTCCTTCAAAGAACCGAAGGAAGTCCACCCTGGCTCACACAAAAACGGTGGACCTTGGAACCAAAGGTCGTTACCAAGAAGTTCAGAGGGAAATATACCTCTGGAAGCCGCATCTGCGGGATTTGATTTCGACTCAACATAAAACCAGGAACTAGGAGGTATTCTTTCCTGAATAATGGTTATTCTATTAGAAACGAAAGTTTTGTATCGATAAGCACTGGAATGAACCCAGTCAAGAACAATCTTGGAATCTGACCATCCAAAAACGTTGTCGAATTTCAGAGTACCCTCATATACTTTCGACACGTATGCTATCAGCTTCGATACAAGAACAGCTGCACATAGCTCCAGTCTTGCAATACTTATACATTTAAGTGGCGATACCTTCGACTTAGAGCAAACAAAATATGTGGATATACGATCAGGAGCAAGTGCACGAATGTACACGACAGCGGCATATCCCTTTTCGGAAGCATCTCCAAATCCATGCAGTTCATAGTTACAATACTCACTTGGAATGATACGACGAGGGATATGCAGTGCGTTCAACAAGGGTAATTCTTCCTTATATTGTGTCCAAACTCTTAAAATATCAGGAGTGGGGGGTTCGTCCCAATCAAGTCCTGATATCCACAAGCGTTGAATCAAATGCTTTGTTAGAAAAGTGACAGGTGATAGAAATCCGACTGGGTCAAACACCCTGGCGAGTTCTGAAAGTAGATGACGTTTTGTACACGGCCTATCAATAGGTTGAACGACAAATGAAAATGAGTCACTAACTGGATTCCATTGGAGTCCTAAAATCTTCAAACATGTATCATTGGAGTCCTCCTCGAAACATAAAGGGTTTAGAGTTAAATGCGTATCCGGAAAGTCGGATAATAGAGAAGGTTCATTGCTGCACCACTTGCGCAGTTGAAAGCCTCCCTTACCAAAAAGAGTACTGAGCTCAGAGACTAATTTCTGAGCACCTGCCAAGGTGGAGTGTCCAGAAATGATATCATCTACATAAGTAGATTCCCTAATAGCTCGAGCAGCTAACGGAAACTCTTGGCCCTCATCTGCTGCAAGTTGCAACAGAACACGAAGAGCCAAAAAGGCAGAAGGGCGAATGCCGTATGTGACGGTATTCAAGCGATAATCTTGAATCTCTTCATTTGGAGAAAATCGAAAAACAATTCTCTGAAGATCACGTTGCTCTGCAGAAACAAGTATCATCCTATACATTTGTTTGACATCGGCACAAACAACATATTTATAAAATCTAAAGTGTAACAAGATCCGACAAATATCTTGTTGTAATTTCCCCCCAGTTAAGAGACAATCATTAAGCGAACAGAAACGGGATGATTTGGCACTGGCATTGAACACCACGCGAAGTTTCGTCGAAGCGCTGTCTGGTTTCAAAACTGCATGATGCGGAATATAATACATGAAATCGGAAGTCTTATCTGATACCGCGTCCATGTGACCCAATGATAGATATTCTCGCATGAATTCGAGATACTGAGCGTAGATTTCAGGCTGTTTCAAAAGTCGACGCTCTAAATTATAAAACCGATTGACCGCCAATGATCGACTACCCGGAAAGGTGGGGGAAACAGAATCTCGAAAGGGGTATGAAACAATATATTGCCCACTTTCATTGCGTGAGAAAGTCTGAGCGAATAATTTTTCGCATGTAGCTTCCTCTGGAGAAACGGCTTTCACGTCGGGAACATTTTCCAATTCCCAAAATTTTTTGAGAGTGTCCTCTAATGAAGAATTATCCATCGAGGCACAAACGAATGAAGAAATATCAGCATTATTATAACTGTCAATCTTTCCCATTATGACATAACCAAAGACCGTATTAAGTGCATTTGGTGTCCCTGCTGAACCACTGACACGACCATCAAGCAGAATCTGAGAAAATAAATCGGCACCTAATAGCAAATCTATCTTACCGGGGATATGAAAAAGGTTATCTGCCAAAGGTAAATTGACGATGTGATCCCATGGCTCAATAGAGATGGGAGAGGATGGCAGATCACTGCAAATCTTAGGCAAGATCATAGCGTCGAAAACGAAAAGTGGCATTGTTTTATTAACAGGTCGAATTGTCAAGGTCACGCATCCCAGATTAGAAAAAGTCTGCATGGAGTCGAGTCCACTGATTTCAACTGTCGAATTAATTTTGGGTAAACACAAACAATTAGCTGCTTTGAGAGAAATGAACGAAGACATACTCCCGGAGTCCAGAAGGCACCTGAATTTCTGATAAATTCCCCGAGAATCTAAAATTTCAATGATGGCGGTTGATAACAACACACTCGAATTTTGTGATACCATACCAGCCGCCACCACCTGAACCGAACAGTTACTACTGTTCCTAGATGTCGAAGGATTTTCGGTATTATTAGAATTAACAGTCGACTGAATTTGCGAATTTCCAGAATTTTTATCTGAATGAGTGAAATGTAATAGCGAATGGTGTGTCCTCGCGGAACAGTGAACACACGACGAAGTTGATTTACATGATTTAAAAAGGTGCATATGGCTTAAACAGTTAATACATAGCTTGTTATTTTTACAGATATGATAACGTTCCAAAGGCGTTTTCTGCAAAAATTTCGGACATTGATAAATATTATGAGCTTCCTTACAAACTCTACAAGAGGAATTATTATAAGTGTTACTGTTCGCATTAGAAAAAAATGAATTCGACTTGCGAGGAGATTGACTAGGCTGAGTTTGATTACGACAAAAATCATTCCTTGCTTTATTATGCAAAGATGGCGAAAGGGAAAGCGAATCTAAAACAATACAATGCTTAGTTATGAAATCTTTTAATTTTTTGTAAGTGGGAACATCAGTAGAGCCATGTTCATGTTCAAATCTGGTGGCGGTTGGCGCGTCAAGTCTCTTCAACATCATCATCACGAGAATAAAATCCCACTGATCAACAGGGAAATTCATCTTTTCCAATGCAGCTAAATTTTCGTTGAATGTATCGATCAATTTACGAAGGGCGCCTGGATTATCCGAAGAAATTTTCGGAGAAGTTTCAATTTGATTCCAGTGAGCCTGTGCCCGCAAACGTTTGTTCAAATACCTATCTACAAGAGTCTGATAAGCGATGAGGTAATTAGCCCCAGTCATAGGTAATGAACGCACCAGAGACAAAGGAGCACCCTGTAGCGACGAGATCAAATAATTGAATTTCTCAACTTCAGAGAGCGAATCATTGTTATGAACTAACGAATCATACATATCTATATAACTGTCAAATGTAGTGTAATTACCATCAAATTTCACTAACTCAATTTTCGGTAAACGAATATTTGGGTTGGTTGAACCTGAAGAACTTCGAAGTAGAGGCTGAGAATTATTGTCGAACAAATCAATATAGATAGCCTTTATCGAGTAATAGTCTGTCATAAAACCTTCCCTAAGAGATTCCTCATCTGTAACGTCGGTATCGGCATCTTGCAACATTGTTGCGATAATTAAATTATGATTCTTTGAAAAATCTTCGCGTAGCTGCTCGATTTCAGTATACCGCACTTTGAATGTGCTGTGCGAGTTACGATCAGATTTACATTTATTAGCGATGTTGCTCAGAATATGAATTTCATTCAAAGATGAATTTCTATAAGCGATGGCTCTTCGAAGTTTATCTGACATTTTTTAAGGTATCAAAAATAATGATCAAATGAAACAAAAATATCGATACGCAAGAGAAATGTGAAAGAGCAAGTCCGGGTTTTGAATGGTAGGCATGAACGTGCGAACCAAAACAAAACGAATTCAGATCCCAACGGTCAACAGCTGATAATTTGATAAACAATGCATAAACACGATTTTCGATGTGAAAACTACTGTAAACGGTGTTCACGCTGCCTAAAATTTTATGACTGTTCGCGCTTATAGTTCGCGCACGAAAAGAGCGAGCAAATCTAAATGAGTAGGGATGGCTCGAGATGGACCAACACCGGCGAAAGCGTTTTGCGGTGTTCGTTGTAGCAAATATCAAAAATGGCTAATTAAACAACAAATATTTTGAGATTTTATCCAGAGGATACGTTCGGTCGAGATAGACAAAATACGTAGTGGAACTTACTTGATATTTTAACTAGACCGATTGAAATTTAACAGAGAATATGAATTCTATTATTCCAGCAAGTATGCGCGTTGAATTAACGAATTTAATTTCAATTTTCGAAAATCGAAAAATCAAAAAATGCCTGAAGGGCCTTATCCGGCTCGAAGGACCAATTATGTGCGTACCCTGAAGGGGTAATTGATAGCTCGAGTGGTTGGATATTATGTTCTGTATACCGCAGGGCGGCAACTAACCAATTATTCATTAACAGCAAAAGATGGCGGCGATAAAAAGCGAGCAGAGACAGAAACCACTTACTTGGTGTCCTCCTGAAGATCCCTGGAAGAGCTAGCTCTTGTTCTGGAACTGGTGGTCTCTGGCTGAAGTTGTGGAAAACAGCGAAAAGCCGAAAGCGAAGCGATTAAGCGAAGCGCACTAAAATAGTCACGATGCGTGGGCGACGAAAAATACCCATTAAAAATCGACAACTTATCACTAGGATGAATAGTCTTAGAATGCTGATAAGGTCACGCATGTCCAAACGCAGGTGGACAGGTGCAAGAGCTTCTGTCTCTTGCAACTTCGCGATATTGCCAAATTTATTGAGAATAATTCCCAAAATATATATTTGGTATACCAAGACCGAACAGTTTATCTTCATTCAGATTATTCAAAAATACGACTGACAAGTTTCGTCAGATCAAATATTCAACTTTATTATACTGTTACGAGTTGATTTCACCCTAACCAAAAAGCACTGCTGAATCTATGGAAATCGAATGATGTTGTACTAACCTTCGAACTGAACTTTTGAGCATGATTGTGGAGCCCTGCGCCTGACTACTTTGGTGGACAAAAGTAACATATCAATCTGACAGAATCTATTTTCATTCTGAAAGTCAACAAGCTGCTTTGTTCACGGTATAACTCAACCCTTGCCCCTTTTCTTGTAAAACCACCAGTGCTGCTTCATAATTCTTAAATAATAGAATCAAGCACTTGAAGAATGTTGCATCAGTATTACACCTTCGTTATTGGTTACATTGTCGAAATTTCTGTGTTTACATAGTTCTAGTAATGAACATCAACTCAAGATATGCTTCTTCTTCTTTTGACAATTTACTGACAGGGGACATAGCCAGCAGGTCGCTGAGCAGTGTGGTTGGTCAAGGAATGGTGTGTTCCGAATGAGCGTTGTGGCCGCGGGTAATCAAACAGTTTCAATGGTCTGATAGGAATTCTGATGTTCGTGTTCTGTAATGTCATTTAGGCAAATGTGCTATTTCAGCTCCTGATTTCTTATTTCTTTTGTTCGATGGCTCTATGCTGTCATTTGGGTGATGTCTTGATGAGTGATATCGGTCATGCGCATAACTTCTTCCTCTTGCACGCCAAATCTAGGAGAGAGAGAGATAGCAATATAGTGGGGAATCTTCCTGGAAAATCTGGACATGATTTTTGGGGATTCTGATTTTGGTGACTGGCTACGGTAGAACGTAAGATAGGATTGAAGTATTTTATTTCATTGAGTATCGCTCATCGTATTTCGTTTATTTGTCCACTACTAGTGGGATCAAGAGTGACTTCTTCCACTTCATTCTGGACTTGGAGTTCAGAAAATCTCGAAAGAGTATTATTGTCTTCGTTCGCCGGCCATCTTCA